>VZSG01000063.1:112096-209606 GCA_013398315.1 Nothoprocta pentlandii
CCCAATTTCAAGATGCCTGTAGTGGATATAAGCTTCCCTTTTTGCCAGACTAAATACATGCTTCTACCGTCTGGTAACAGATTGGCTCATACATTTAAATAGCAACTTGCCCATGGAGATTCCCTGTGAAGCCTTACATAACCTGAGGCCCAAACTTTTTACGTGAGCTGAGCAGGGGCTAATCACTGTAAAGGTGAGAAGCCCTTTACTAGCAGGGCAATTGGATTCTTTGGTTTTAGGAAGGAAATCTTTTTCTGTATTTCATCGTTGCACTCAAATGATGCAGAGTCAAGGTTGGAATGGGAGAGGCAGCAACAGAGTCTGCTTCTCCATGTTTTATTGATAAACTCCTTAAATTTGAGATTTAGGCCTAAGTAGCTGGTTTCTGCTAACCTGCAATGCTGAGGACAGAAACCTAGAAGCTCCTGCCCTCAGCGCTGCAGAGCAGTAGTGACTGCTGCTTAGCGTGGCTCACTGTGAGGCAGTTTATCAGCACCACACTCTTCAACAGCTCCATATCATTTACAGTGTCTCCATTTGAAGTAAGGTACTGTAAAATGATTAAACCATGGCCACGTATCAGGTTGGTGCTAGATGTAAGATAAGACATGACAGGCATCTTGTAAAACTCGGATGACTGAGATTTCGATTCCTGAGCCAGGCCAGGCCATGAGAGCTCTGCCTATGCTGCCGGGTTGGTCTGTTCTCAGCAGTTGCATAGCAGGTTGCAGACACCTTGCACAGCTTTTCTTTAAGTGTTTACATTGGGCATGCCTATTTTTTTCCGCAGAAAATTAGAAGCTTTGAGGATTTCAAAGCTAGACCTTTTGCAATTTGCAAATTATTTTGCTTTATTTACTGTAAACATTTTTTTAATCAATTTTACTCTGTGCCTGCTTCCTTCCTCCCCTCGGTTCCACGGTATGTGTATAGAAATTTCATCTTGCTGGAATTTACCAGTACTGAAATAATGGATACTGAGAATATTTTATTTTCTAGGTCTTTGGATTCGGTTCTGCCCCTGCTGTGCTATTAATATAGCTTTTTTCAACAGCTCTAAAAATCAAAACAAATGCATATGAAACCATAAGATTTTGTTTCTTTTCCCTCTGTAATGGAGATTGAAATACCTGCAGAAAAAATAGAATTGCACCTGGAGAATTTGAGTTTGAATTAAACCCCAAAGTCACTGTTTGCTTTAATCTCCTGGTTATGTAAAACACAGTTTAAATGAAGAGTTATTCCTTGTGTTGTGATGACAGCTCTGGACCTGGCCTGAACTTGGAATTGCAGATAGATGTGGGAGTGAACCAAGTTAATTGACAAGCCAGCTTGAAAACAACTCTCCTTTTTGCGATTTGCAGGAGTTGAAGGACATAAGGGGAAGGGTGCAATAGTTCAGCTGTCCCCAGGCTGTAAGGAAGATGGCTTATGCATATTAAAATGATGTTCTGAAGGCAGCTCACTGAAATAGCAGTGTTACTTTGCCGTGGTCTGGATGCTGTTGGATGGTACTGGCTGGAATATGAAGATCTCATGCTGTGTGTCCCACGCTGCGTAGGCTGGGGGTCTTGCCCCTTTGCTGTTGCTCAGAGGTTGCACGAGGTCCCTTTCAAGGCAACTGAGCCTTGGATGTCACAGGTGAGGGTTTTTGGGGACACAGGGAACAGCTGCTCTCCTTTTTTTCTGTGGAATAAGCTCCCTTGACTGTGACAAACTCCTCAACAGTGAAGAGAAAGGAGCAGCAGCAGGCTAAAAGGAGGATGGAGAATTGGTTAATCTTGTTTCTTTATCACTCTGCCTGTAAAACATAATTATTCTTGCTCTTATGAAGCCTCTAAACAGTCACAATTATGAATTATGATAATAAGGTCTGCTATGTCATGAAAGCTCCCTTCGTTGCTTATGGAAGGGAGCTGCTGTGGTGAAGGCATGTGTTGGGAAGACCTTCTTTTCTTCTCCCAGGTCTCCTGTAGAAAGTGCTTGATGCTCTTTTAATTGGCAAGGCACGTGCTGAGCACCAAGGGTACTGAGATCTGGCTGTGTCTGTTCCTGGAAAGCAGAAACTAAGGCCAAGTATCACAAGCTGGTTCTGACTTCTCAAAGGAATGGTCCTTGCACTTCATGCCAACAAATGGAGCTGTCCTGGCTTCTGCAGCATCTGGAGCATTTGGTGCGTTCAGAAGCAGGCCATGTTTTGATATGCATAAAACCCGATGTGCTATTTAAAGAGCAGTGCACAGCAAAAATGATGATAATGGCTACTGTAGATTTCCAGGAGAGACTATAGGAAAAATAAAGGTACAAATAAAATCAAAAGGTAGATCTTGTTCTTTCTCTAGCATTTTAACACTAGTTTAGTCTGTCAGAAAGCTTTCTGTAGAACATGCTATAGGTGCTACACATCAGTATTTTTGTTTAAAAATTGCTGCTGAATAAATATTATCTGTTGGTAGCATCCAACAGTTAGAAGAAAACAGCTGTAAAAGAAACCTTACTTAGCCAATGGAGTTGCTCAGCAGAGGGGAAGTTGTTACAGGAATTCATTGCAAATCTGCCTGAATTTCTGAATGTATTTCTCAGCTTGAATAGGACAGTCCAACAGGCCTGGAGAGAGTCATGCTATTTGTACCATATGAGCTGAGTCCAACCACAGGCAACACAGTCCTAGATACTCCTTGAAATGACCACAGAGCTGCTTGCAAGAGCACTGCAGGGCATTCTCACTTTTTCTAGTTGGCTCAAAAACTTCTCTGTGTTTATTTTTGCCATAATCTTTTGCTGACCAGAGATTATATTAAAACAGAATCTTTATTTTTAGTCTTACAGCAAATTTATTTCTTTGTATTGGCTTCCCCGTCTTGCTGAAACCAAAACTAAGGTCATTGACCTGTTAGACTAAAGTGTTCATTAGTATTCCAATTTTCAATCACCTAAATCAGCTGTTTGTTTCCATCACTGTTTGCAAAATCCCCTTGGACTACAAAGAAGAGTTTGAGCGGACACTCTGAACTCTGGGCATCCTCCAGAGAAAAAAGCAAAATATTGCAAGGCAGAAGGCAGTCTAGTTCCCAATATGCTGCTTGAGATAGTGCCACATTCAAAAGCAAAAGGTCATGATAGTGGAGTAAAGCTAAAGGAAAGATTAACTTACAAGCGACCCAGGCAGAATTTGTTTTTTCAGCATGGCACAGTTACAAATTTTGAAGAAACTGCTAGTCAATAGGATAAGATGCATTAAAAAGGCTGTTGGAGATCTCTTATGGAGAGATATGGAGAAAAGTAGCATATACCGATCATGGGAAAGACCTACAGCAATGTGTCAATGACACCTCACTGAAGGAGTTTCTTGAGGGAGTATTTTTGAAAGTGATGCCAAGTTTCAGAAGGCCGGGAGTAACAAAGTTGTTCTGTACCTGAAAACATCAGAGTAAAAAGATCTAATGAGAAAATGTGAAGGAACGGACAGATTCCTACTAGGAGATGAGGTTGGAGTGGCCGGTTGGGAGTGGCTGGTATTGCTGGAAGTGGCCGGCTCGGTTGGGAGTGGCCGGTATGGCTGGAAATGGCGGGTTGAGTTGGGGGTGGCCGGTTCAGTTGGGGGTTTGGTGGGAAATGGCTGGTTGGGTTGGGAGTGGCCAGTATGGCTGGAAATGGCGGGTTGAGTTGGGAGTGGCCTGTTCGGTTGGGGGTTCGGTTGGAAATGGCTGATTGGGTTGGGAGTGGCCGGTATGGCTGGAAGTGGCCGGTTGGGTCGGAGCATCCGGCTGGGTCGGCGCTGGCGGGGCGATGGGCCTGCCCCCTCGCGCTGCCCACAGGCCGTGGCGGCCGCCCGCGCTCCGTGGCTCCGGGCACGCGCTGCTCCACTCGGCAGCCCCCTCAGCGAGGAGCAACCGGGTCGCCATGGAAACGGGGAGACAGCTGAGAAATGGCAGCTAAGTGCAGCTGCCCCGCGCCTAATGTGGGCTCTGGCACTGACAGAACAGATAATGGGCAATAACGCACCATTATGCTGCGGGGAAATGAAATGCTTCAGCAGATGTCTGTCATGCTGCAGGGATTTATTTGTTACTGTACCAGCGGAGATTTCTGTCCCCTTCTGTCGATCACTTTCCGTTGTTCTCACTTTACTC
Source organism: Nothoprocta pentlandii (assembly GCA_013398315.1). Taxonomy (NCBI): domain Eukaryota; kingdom Metazoa; phylum Chordata; class Aves; order Tinamiformes; family Tinamidae; genus Nothoprocta; species Nothoprocta pentlandii. The sequence continues at coordinate 116,230 of VZSG01000063.1, forward strand.
CTTCTCCTTTTGCTGCCTCTGCTCCTGCGCTCGTCCCTTCTTCACTTTCTCCTGTTTATTTCTTTCCTTTCTTCCTTGTTTTCCTTCATTCCTGCTTTCCTCACTTCCTGCAGCATGTACTTTGACTTCTCTATTACTCTTTTTCTTGCTCCTCGTACCAGAGCACTCTGTGTATGAAGTCCCAGAGCTTCTCCATGAGGCTCCAGCCTTTTTGCTCCTGTCAGGCTCCGCATTTGCTTTTGATCTCTCTGCACAGATCAGTACCAGTCCAGTAGGGATGAATATAGCTGGAGAACTTCTCAGCCAGCATATTTCTGCAGGTTGTGTCTTAATTTGTCAAGCGCATCATAGTGTAATGGAAGCTGCTCAGTCTGCTCCTCTACAGGTAGATCCAAAGGGATGTTGTGATTCCTCTGGTGGCATTTGGGGAGTATTTGAAGCTGGCCAGAGAGGGTGTGGAGCTGGATAGTCTGCATCCAGATTGTGGATCATGCTGGTTTATGTTTCCTAACACACTTGCTCTTCATGTTTTAATTATTCAGGTCAGCTTTATTTTGCGTGGAGTTCATTTTTCTGCGTGCCCTGCTTTTGTGAATTTCTGGTGTTACAGAATGAGGTGCATTGTAGCAAATCACCCTCTAAGATGAAGATCCTTGTCTGTAAAGAGGGGGATCGTCCCTCTGGAGATGTGAATTATCTCCCTCACTGCTGGCTGAGCTGCAGCTGCTTTGGACTAAGCTGAGAAATTGTAGATGGAATGAATGAATTTAGGTGGAATGGCCAGTGAGCTCCTCATTTTCCTCAAAGACCTCTCTGACATTAGCAAAATGTTATTAGTGCAGATGCAGTTTATACAGGCAAAAAGAAAAAGGTTATTTTTTCTTTATTGCAGCTACAGCTTGCTTATCTATTATATAGGTGATTCTGCCCCTCTACTCAGCTCTTGTGAGGCCGCACCTGGAGTACTGTGTGCAGTTCTGGGCTCCCCAGTATAAGAGGGATGTGGAGCTTCTAAAGAGGGTCCAGAGGAGAGCAACTGAGATGATTAAGGGAACGGAACATCTCTCGTATGAGGAGAGACTGAGTTGGGCCTGTTCAGCTTGGAGACGAGAAGGCTGAGAGGGGATCTGATTAACGTGTATAAGTCCATGAAGGGAGAATGCAGGGAAGAAGAGACCAGGCTCTTCTCATTAGTGGCCAGCGATAGGACAAGGGGCAATGGGTGTAAGTTGAAACACAGGAAGTTCCATCTCCAGGTGAGGAGGAACTTCTTTCCTGTGAGGATGCCAGAGCCCTGGCACAGGCTGCCCAGGGAGGTTGTGGAGTCTCCTTCCCTGGAGGTCTTCAAAACCCACCTGGATGTCACCTGGATGTCACCTGCTGGAGCAGGAAGGCTGGACTAGATGATCTCTAGAGGTCCCTTCCAACCTTGAAGATTCTGATATTCTGTGTGATTTCCACATATTCCTTTCAAGAAACATGGTATTCAGATATAGATATGCAGATACGCAGCCATGCAGGTGTAGCTGCATCTAGGTGACCTTGCTGCTGCGCCCTGCCGTGCGTCTGACAGGAGCATAGGGGACAACCCAGCACCTCGTCCTGCCACAGCCTGTGCGACCCCCGTGCAGTCCCAGCCGCGTGATGGGGCTTGTTGTGAGGCTGCTCAAGGCCTTGTTGTGCTGGGGGGCTTTATTGACACAAACATATAAGTAGCGCCTTAAAATACAGATGTTTGAATTTGCTAGGGTAACTTATGTGTGGTCTGCTGTTGAAAGAAATCATACCAGCAAAATTATATTTTCTGCCATATTCTGTCAGTATAATGACAACTCCAGCTTTTGTTGTTGTTAAAACGATGTTTACAGAAGATGTTGTTTTTTCATGAACCCAGTTGATATATCTGTGCCATTAAATCTTAAAGTAAGGAGTGATACGCTTGTATGTAATGCACCATATGGATCTATACCAGGATCATTTTTCTTTCCCCTAAGTATAAAGGAGTTAGCACAGCAAATCTATCCAAGGCAGATAGGGATTTTTTTTTTCCCCAGAAAGGGCATTTTGCAAGGACTAAATACGACAGTTTTTGAGCAGTTCAGACGTTGTTATTCAAGTCCTGAGTTCCAACCATAACCAACCTTTGATAAAATGCACTTACACAGTCTTGCAAATCATCTCAATTTTCAATGCTTGCACCTGACCTGTATTTCCAGGGCTGTGGGACAAGTACATATTTCTTGCATCTTAACAGAAATATTTCTACCTTTGTATAAAATCTGTGCAATGACTCTAAAATTCTTGGAGCCAGGTGGCCCTTGCTGTGGTTAACGACAAACAAGTGTGGGAGGAATCTTGAATACAATAGCGGATAAGACACTAAACACAAACATGATCCTTACAGCTTGTGTTCTTGGATACCTATCTGTCTGAATGATTTTAAGTAGAATATTTCAAAAAAATGTACCGTTTTACCGTGCACCCTATACACCTGATTTTCTTGAACTGCTTCACTACGAACTTAGAGCATGTTCCTCAGAAATCTCATTACAAATCACACTTGAAATGGGACAAGCTTTGAGATAACACTGTTAGATGTACAGTTGATTAGCAGGATCCCATTTATTCTGACTTTTTCTTTTAATATTCCAATAGACTTGGAAGTAGCTCTTTCAGGGACTACGATCTTCTCCATCTTTATCTGCTTCTCCCAATGTCTTTAAAATTGATCCTTGCAAGATACTAAAACACTAATAAATTAATTTCTATGCAGTTTCTGCTTTAGGTTTCAGTAAACACAAGCTGGAGTGCAAAAATCCTTAATTATTGTCATTCCATCCACCTCTCAAGCTAGGAGATTTTTGGGTATAAACCTTGTTTACAGCTCTTTCCCCAGCTGAAGCACGAGTGCACTGAACCTGTGTTGCTATTGCATTCCCTGCCAGCTTCTTGAGCCATGGTGGTTATTAACAAACCAAGCAACCCCGGGGATGTCTGGGTTTTTCTTGCCTTTTTTTTTTCTCCTTTTTTTGCTCTCCCAACAAACCTGCAGTCATTAAGTACCATCATATGAGAGGAAATGGCTTGTTAAAAAGAAAAGCCCCCTTTTCTATTTTTTTGAATACCATCAGGAACAGGCTATGATTAATACGCATAATTGAAACAAATTGCAGCTAACTGCAGAAAAGCCTCTCCCAGCTGTTGACAGAAGGAAATTGCTGACAGCCTTTTCCTATTCAGCAAGGAAAAGGCAGCGAGACGGGGAGAAACCTTGCCCAGCACATGCAAATGCAAGGCCACTGCAGCCCATACATGTACAAAAGCACTCCAGTAACAGTGTGCATATAGGTATGTATACCTGTTTGCATATGCAGGCACCTCCTGTGCACTGAGCACGTTTGCAGTGGCCGTATGCATATGTAGGGGCTTTCTGTCTCGTGTACTGCTGATTTGGGGCACGTATTGCATAGGCACATGCAGGGTGTCAGTTCGGTGGGACTGTGCTGGGGACGGTGTGTGCTGCACTGGAGAGAGGGGTGGCTGTAGCCACGGGTGCTTGTGAGGTTGTGTTTGCTCCCTGCTCACTCTTAAGAGAAAACCCTCCAGGTGTAGGGGATGAGTCCGAAGCTGAGAGAGTTGTCTGATCAAACGCTACCCTGGATGGCTAAAAGGTATATGAGAGAGCCCTGCCTAGTTTAGAAAGAGGCTTTATATCCATAGTTCATTTGATTGTTGGCTTCTGCAAAGACAGTCAGTGAGCGGATGGATCGACTGCTGTGTGATACAGGTTTGTCACATTATGCATCATTTACAGGTGGACTGTCCGGTGGTCTTCTGCACACGAGTCTGTTCCAAACCAGGTGATCTGCTCCACACACAATGCTAGTAAGCAGAAGGTGACTACGATAGGACTAGAAGAAATTGGAGAGTAGTAGCAGCATGTTAATAAGCTCTAGCAAATAATTTGGGAAAAATCAGCATTACAAGTGATTCTATATTTACAGAATATGCTTTCCTGTGGTCATCTGTTGTTTTCATAATGTGAGCTTCTCTTGGCTATAAGCTTTAAGGGTATGTTGGCTTTTATTTAGAATTAAACAGGAACATTAAGTACGAGTTATTTCCTAAGTACCTACCTTTAAAGCTGCTTGCCAGGTGGCTAAAAAAGGAAGGTTCTGCTTGTTATTGTTCTGCTCACTAAAAGACAGCTATGAAGTCTATAACCACGTGCAAAATGTAAGTGTTATAAAATAACTTGTTTGAACGGGTCCCTAATCTATTATTCCCCCTCCCCTTTGTGCTGCTGTTCACTGTAAACACATTAATATGAAGCAGTTAGGAAACAAACATTCCTTTATCAGAGGTGTCTGTTGATCCCAGTGGATACTTAGCAGCTCAGGATAGCAGATGCAGCAGCAGGGAAATAACTGATAAACTCGAATGTTACAGGTTATGGATTGTGTTTATTTGCAGAAGATGCAAGGAAAGGGAGTCAAAGAGGGCTGGAGCTGTTGGTGTTTGAAGTTCAAAACGGGCTGGAATAGAAAACTATGTTCTCCTTTCTCCCTGTCAAGGGAGACTGGGAAGAGTCCTAGAACAAGTCAGTGAAAAACCAGAATGCTGAAAGAATTTAAAATAAGTGAGGCTGGTGGTGCTGGAAGGGAGGGAGGCGACTCAGGCTATTGCGATATTAACAGATCACTCCAAGCAAGCTAGACAGCAAGTCTGGCCGTTGGAGAGAAGCAGATGTGTGCCCTGGGACCTGGGGGAGGCAGGTGAGCCCAGCATGGCCGCGCAGGGCCGCGGGCTGCCGTGGGTCTGCTGACGGGTGAGCAGCAGCCTGTGGGTAGCTGCTCTGAAGGGGCTTGTGGGGGTTTCACAGCCTTCCTTGCCATGCAGTAAAATCCAGGAGATTTTAAAATCCAAAGATCCAGGCTTTTGGTGGTGATCATTTTGACCACTGCAGTAATGAAGGCTTTTGCTAATCATGTAAAAGCCAAGACTGCAATTGCTATAATTTCCTTCTACCTATTTAAACTCCCCTCGCAGCTAAGACAGATCTCATACCCAGCTGCATTTTGGTCCTCAATAGTTATGCAATGTTATGTTTGGGTATAGGGAGAAGAGGGACTTGAGTAAAACAAGCTGTAGGGCTGGAAAACATACATAACATGTACAAGTATGCCTGTAGTTGAGACTGGAATAAGAGTTAGAAACACAGCCCAAGACCCTCCAGGGTAGACTCATCTCCTGCAAAATATGGCAGCACCTTCCTAGGCTGCGGGAAGAGCAGACGCTTTCTGAGCTGCAGTTAGAACACAAAGACATGCCACGTTTCCTGCAGGGAGATTGGAAAAGTCCTTTTTACAGCAGCTGGGCTTTACCTGTAAGAGTAGGAATTATATCAGTTGTGACCTTCTAACAACAGGCTTAGGGAAAAATAACTTAAACACAGATATCAGCATGATCGTTGTCTTGTATCCAGTGGTACACCTTAACTGATTACCATAAAATTGCTTCTAATTTTTATCAGGGCCACTGGGATCAGAATCTGGCGTCTAGTGTTGGAGAGAAGCACTGATTTGTTTCCTCGTTGACATCCAGTATCAGTAGCTGTACGTGGTTTTAATAAGATTGAGCCACCCAGTAAGCTGAACTAATGAAAATAGTTTTAGTGATGGTATAATGATACTCATTTTGAATGAACTGATAAAATTGCTATGACCTATAATTCCAAATAATACAATTCATTTCAAAAATTTCTGAAACCTATTTCCAAAAACTCACAGTATAAATTGAGCATGAATTTTTAATACTTTGAGAATAACTAACATTTAATACATACGTATAAAATGCATACAGCAATACTCAAGAAACAATCCCAAATAATGTTCTGATTTGGTTAAAGGAAAAAAAAAATATTTCTTTTCAAAATCCATTTTGGCCCTGTGGTGTTTGAAAAGAAGTAACTAATCAGAGATGTGAAAACTGAATAACTTACTGTGCTGCTGCTCCTGGGCTTTCCTGCTCTCCAACCTCGGTCGACTTCAGTGCCTCCCTTCCTGCTCCTCTTTCTCAGGCTTACCTGGATTGCACGTAAAGCCTTCCAGAGCAGCCCGCCTGCTTTCCATATGTCCCTATGTGTTGTGTCCAGAAATGGAGCTTCTGTCAAATTTTGGTTTGTAGATTTTCCTCAGTGTGATGTAGTTCCCATTCTGTGTATACAGAAAACTACTAAAAGGGAATTCCCGACCTTTTTTAGGCAAAGCAATGCTGCTGCTACAAATAAAGAGTTTCAGACTTTTATGTGAATTCAGTGTGGCAGCAATTGGCTCTTAAAAATTGAGCTACGTTGGTCTTGCTCGCCAAACATGTTGTTATGAGCATCTATTATGGAAAATCAGGTTAGCGAGCAGAAACATCAGCAAATACCTTGCAGATGATTTCCCCAAGTGTCTCCCTGAGCTAGCAACAGAACGGAGAACATGCAGCATTTTTCCCAAGCCCAGGAAATGGGCGACAAACCCTTTGGACAACTGTTCCATCCCGTTTATGTTGAGCTGCTTGTGTCTCCCAGGAGAAGGGCTCCTCTTGCTTTGTGCTGAAGTTACTCTGTTTATGGGATAAACCTCCTTGTCTTTGTTAGAAGATGGTGTTTGATAGGATCCTCAACAATAATAACAACCTTACTCAAGGTGAGTGCCACATAGTTGTTCTAATAAATGCTTTGTCCACGTGCACTTAGGAGCTAGTCCCACAAGAGCAGAGGTATAAGATGTCTGATATCTGATATATGTCTGTCTTGGCCTCTTCTGCTCTGTGTGCTTTCATGTTCTGACAAGAATCTTTACCCTTTATATCAGCTGTGCGTGTGTATTCACGGCCACGTGGTTGTGCGTGGATTTAATGGCAATTCCACGCCTCCCATGAGTGCTCCCCGTCCCCTTGCCTTTCTTTTATTCTTCTACATGAACCTTATTTTTGCACACAGCTTTGCTACGGGAGAGTGTAAAGAACCTATTGAAATGTGTGCGCTGCAAAAGAAGGTGGCATCAAAATTCTGGACCTGCTCTCTGTTGCTTTTCTGTGCATCACTCCGCCTTCTGTCTGTAGGACCGTCTGCAATAGTTGAGAGTCTTTCCTTCCTTCAGATTTATGTTTCCAGAATCGTGTTAATTGTTTGTGGTGTATGGGTTTGTCGGCAGCACGCGGTGGGAAAGGTCAGCTGTCAGAAACAGGCCTGTCCGCAACTGATAAGGCATCCGAGAGATTGGATTTAACTCATTAAGCACCCTCTCTGTAGCCATGGAGGCTGCTCTGCCGCAAGAAAAAAGTAAATCCGGAGGTGGGAAGGGAAAGAGCCCAGGATGAAGGTGGCGCCTGCGCAGGCGCTGCCTCCAGCCCCGCTGCTGCGGGCGCCCGGCCGTGCAGCCCGCGCTCAGTGCCGCCCCTCACTCCTCCCCTGCGCTGGGTCACGACGTGCCGGCTCTCCTCCTTGGAAATATGTTTGTATGGGGGCCTGCTGTGCATGTGCCTGCAGGCTGCATAGGCGAGCTGCTGCGTTCAGGCCCTAATACATGCTTTGCATGCTTTGTTAGATGCATAAGCATGTTTATCCTTGTGCCTTTTACACACATGCTGGCACACGCGCTCAGGGTTGGGTTTGTGGGTTGATTTGGGTTTTTTTGCATTTCCCCTCATAAATCTCTTCGTATGAATGTGTACTTTCATACTGCAACAGCGAGCAAACCTCCTTTGTGTCGATAATTGCACACGACCAGACATGCTTTACATGCCTTTCCACAGAGCTATGCTGTGCAGCCATATACCTTACAGGTATACCTTATAGCTTACACACATACCTTGCAGGCACCCTTATGCATGCATATATGTACGTCCAGGTACACACACAGGAACTTGCTGTTGCGGAGACACTGCAGAAGCCTGATGCATTTCTCATCGCATACAAACGCTTGCATTTCTGCCCCTAAATAACTACTGGCTAAAGCCTCTCTGCCAGCACGTAACAGTCCCTGGGCTGACTTGCCCGTGGCTTTGTTTTGAAAGAATCATTGTGCCTCCAGTTGGGTTTGGAGCTGGCTTCTTCCTGAAGGGTTTTAATAATTTCTCACAATGAGCATAAATGAGGGGCAGCACTAGCTTTTGGCAATAAATTTTGATATCGTGGCATTGCTGGGATACAAAATACGCACAGTGCTAAATAACAGTAAAACTATGCGGAGGTGACATGACTGCAAGCTTTGTGATAGTCTTGTGCACCACTCTTTCCTACTCTGCATCCTTTTGCCACCTCACTTTCGCTTCTTACCCTCCCTTCCATCTCCCTTTCCACAAGCACGGCTTACCCGCTTGTTGGTGTTGCAAGAAGGTAATTTGTGCACCATTCTTGTGTCATTACAGTGGTTAGCTCCTAACTATGTTTCTGTTCACACATCAGGCTGGAAGGACGTGCAGAGCACTCCCTGCTCGCCAGCAAGCGTGATGCCTCCTGCGAGACTGGCACCAGTGCAGGCGCCTGCCTGGGCGCCCATTGCCCCCAGCCCCTGGGGTGCTGCCCAGCTGCTCCTGGCCTGCCCATCTCTGATACCTTCCACTGGTTTCCCAGAATAGTGGCCTTTGACAAAAGCAGGATTTTCTTTTCGATGCTCCTTGCATCCATTTTAGTTGTGAATGTGTTTTTCACTTTTTCCCCTCAGTTTCAGTGAAACTCTCCATTTCTGTCCGTTCCTGCAGTCTTGGAAGGTTCCCACTGAGAGCTGTAAGATTTATCCTAACCAGACCTCATCCTACCACATGTGTAAGGAATTCCACTGCTTCCTTAGTGTGCCTTTTCCCAGTGTTAATGGCTTTGCAGCAAAATCAGTAAGTTTGGGGAGGATACATATGGTAAGGAACATATGTACATCCTCTCTATTGTACTATATGTCTATATTGTACTGTATGTCATATTGTACCCAGCAGGGCTGGGTTGCAGCCTGGTGACAGATCCGTGTTCAAGAGCAAGGCTTGCTGCATCTTGGGGTGGTGTTCGTGGTCCTGCCCTGGTGTCTCTGGTCAGTTTACTCAGTGCTGCATGTTCGGTCTGCAAGGAAAACTCTTCTCTTGCTTATTATGTTTAGAGATCCTCGTTCTTATTTTTTCAGAATGATGCACAAAGGGAAGAGTAAGCTTAAAAAAATACACAGCAAATGGAACCATTGGAATAAATATACAGAACAGCAGTAGGAATTGTCCTCACCCGTGGTCAACAGTGAGGAATTACATGTTTTGCCTGGAGCACCGTTATGGTGTCTAAGTCTTGACAAAATTAGCAGCTACACACTGCTTTTCCTGCACCTACTGAGTGCAGGAACTCAGAGGAAGGGGATGAAATTGTTTAAGAAAATACTGCTTTTAAAGAAAAGAAAAAAAGTATACCTTGTTCAACCAAAACAAATTGTGATTTACATGACCACATCTGATTGTTTCAGGCCTTTTTTTCCATGTATTTTGTAATTTGATGTTTTGAGTGCTATCTGTTTCAAAATAAATGTGTTTTACGCTTTTATTTCAGAACGGGGCTTTCTTAAAGCAATGTATTTTTAAGGGTGTGTAAAGCAGAAACATCTTCTGGGTCAAGCAAGATATTGTCACAGAAATGTTTTTTTTTGTCTCTTTGGCCAGTGACTCAGAATACAAATAATGGGCACAACTCTAGCATATAGTGCTATAGGCAGAGCGACACTGGGAGTTTATTGTTCCTTTGCAAATGGCAGGCAAAGCAAAATCACCAGTGATGACAGAACCGTTGTCTGCATTGAGCAAACAATGGAAAACACAGGGAGAGGGACACAGGCAGGACGCGCGGTGCGTTCCGCACACCCCGAGCTGGCACGTGGGCTTCCCGCAGCTGTGGAAAATTTCCTCCTTTGCAGAGGAGTTTCATTAACCTCACAGAGTATTCTCTCCCATAGGTTTCAAGGACTTCACCTGTGTTTTTGTTATCTTTGTAATACAGATGGAGGCAGCTGAGGTTAATTAAGTGCCTCAGGTTGGATGGTAAATCAGTAGCAAAGTCAGGGATAAAATGCTCAAGTCCTGACTTCTACACCTGGAGTCAGTCATTTAGATCAATTCTGGTGTGCAATTTAGAAGATGGCTGAAAAAGATGTTGTTACCAGCCATATGCTATAATCTTTTGCAGACGTTTGTCTGATTATTTATTCATTATTGTGGTACCACTATTTTTGTAATCACAGGATTTTATCTCTAACATTTTATGAATATGTTTTCCAGCTATTTTGTATTTTGTCAAAGCAAATGATGCTGGTGGTTGCTGGAGTAAATGGTTCAATTAAATGGGTTCAGACAGTTCCAAGAGACCTTTCGCTCTTCTGCTTCCCCTTACAAGTAGACCAAAAAGGTGGTTCAGTCAATATCTCTGGATCATATTACCAATGAACTTAGGTTAATTTAATCTCTGTCTACTGTGGAATGCAAGACTAAGGAAACTTTTTTTTTTTGGTGATATATCTGTTTTTCTTTCTCCTCTCAGAATAGGCTTCATAGAATGAACCATAATATTATTGTTGAGCATTGAAGGAAGAGTTTTCTGGGGTTGAGGAAAGAAATGTATTTTCATTTCTCTGAATTCTGTTTGCTTAGTTATGAATTTCACCCCTGTACCTAATAGTTGAATACTCCAAGAATTTGAAGCACTCATCATAGGCAGTGCTGTCAATTCTATTACAGATGTGTGAAAGTGATACCTGAAAATTGCTTATACATTTTCTACTAGATAAAGTGTGCAGACTGAAGATCAGGACCCAGGAAACACTTCTTTTTTTATGATTGTTTTATTTTTTTGCATTAAAGATTCCAGGCTGCCATGACTATTCCAGCTCTTTGCACTCATTTGTTGCTGTGCAATAGCCCAAATTTATTCAGAGAGATGAGCCACTTTGCAGGGCTGGCTCCGGACCTCTTGGACATAGTTCATGTTCAAGGGGTCGGAGCCCTCCTTTGCTGGCCAGCTCCAAGAGCCTTGTCCAAGGACACACTCAGCAGCACACAAAGGTTGAACCTTGGCCTCAGGGGATCGAGTGCACTGTCTTAATAGAAAGCTGTTCTTCTGTTTTCATTAAGAGATTCTGAGTTCAGGGGAATAATAGATTAGTCAGGTTTGACAAAAAGGGGAACGTTGGCTGTGTTAAGTTGCCTTGATCTCTTCTGGGCTTAAAGTTGAGTGCCTTTTAACAAGCAGTGTCATCCAGACTCAAGGGGTAACCTGCAAAGCAGCTGATAAAGGAGGCGAGGGCATGACTCATGCTAGGCAGTTGGCAGCAATGCTGCCTCTGCTCTTACTGGTGCCATGGAAGGTCTTCTTGGGGTAAGATGAGAGATGTGGACTCCTCAGCTAACACTGCTCTTCCCATTTCTTGAACGCAATGTGAGATGTTGCCCTCCACTGATTCTTATCTACACAGTTTCTAATGTGGATGTAGTGGTTTTAAACTGTGTAGATATAAATTAGCGATAATGATGGGCCTGAAGAAAAAATAAATGACACTATTCTTGGAGAAACTAGCGTTAACTACAATGATTTAAATAAAACGCTGCTGTTATTGCTGTGGGACTACAGCTCGTTCCTTGAAAAGCCTTCTCCATTCGAGCCTCCTTGCTTGACTTTATGGACAACTTTTTTTTTCCAACAGTAAAAAATACTTGTGAAAATGTATTGCTATAATTGCCTTTGAGTCAGAAATGGTATTCTTTTAATAAGGTTTTATTATTACAATCAGTTGAAATATCTCATTAATGATGTCTCTGCATAGAACATGTCTTTCTCCATATTTACAAGGCTCATAAATGTCCATCCTTTTTTCATGTACAGATAATATTTAATTCTGTATGAATAGTCGGATATTTTTAAATCAGATAATTATGTAAATGCTCTTCCTTAAAAGTTTGCAGATTGTAAATGCAGTATATGGCACAACTCTTCATCTTTTGTGTATGTATCAGTACCTCTGTCAGAGATGCATAGAAGATGCTTATGCATAAAAGGATGTTTCTCATGCTGTTTATTAAGTACCTATATAACAAAAAAGGTCCATAACACTTTCCAAACAAATACTTGCTCAAGTTGGGTGAGTCCTTTGCTGAAGTTTTCTCATTTTATCTGTCTTCTCATGTTGCTGTTGATTACCAGTAGTATGTGAGTGCCCCTGCGTGTATGCGACAGCTTGGTACTTTATGAGAAGATTTGATCAGTGGTGTCTGCATTTGTCATGATCTCATTACAACATTGAATCAATTAGGTGTGAAAAACAATCAGGCAAGAAAATAGATTTGGATGTATTTTTCTTGCTTAAAGGCTAAAAAGGAGTAATGCAACAAGAGTTTGGACAGTTTAATGGAGGGTGCAGTCATCTTCTCTTTAGCTGTTACTGGAGTTTGTCACTATCTCTTTAAAATAACAGTCTGATTGCTATTAAACAATGCAGTTTTGTGTTAACAACATTAATCCGGATGAGCTGCTTTGACTGCTTCTGAGGACTTCCATGAGGATTTTAGCATTCAGTCGCTGGACAACTCTTTCAGAGGGTGATGAAATAATTCTTTTTTTTTTTTTTTTTTTTTTTTTTTTTTTTTTTTTTTTTTTTTTTTTTTTTTTTTTTTTTTTTTTGTTTTTCAGAGGTGTTAACAGGCTGAGTTATTTTCTCTGTGACATCTGATGTGCAGTTTCTCCTCCCCTCAACTCTGAGGGCACTTCAGATACACATGAAAGTGAATCACAGAATATAATGTTTCATTGTTCCACAACATCACGGCATGTTGGAGGATCATAGATGTTGTAGGTCGCTCTCAGGACAGCCCTTCTGGCCAGATGAGAATTACCTCCTAGCAGCTTTCATGGGCTCTTGTCCAGACTGGGATTCTCCCACTTCCTTTGGGGGATGAGGCCTTGATGTCTCATGGCTCATCCTCTGCAGTGGCAACCAAGTCTGTTTTCCCCTTAGTTCACGAAGTTCAGATCTGGAATTTCAGAATCCTAATTATTCTTTCACGACCTCGCTATGATCCAGATCAAAAAAACCTTCAGCTCCATAGAATGCTTAAATTCTAGGACTGTTTTTGACAGGAGAAGTTAGCATAGAAAGGAGGCAAAGATATACATTCTGGCACTATGTATTTAGTCATATCCATACCCATCTGTTTAGTAACACAGTAGATTCCTGCATGTACAGGAATACCTGTTAACTTTGGCTGTGTAGGAAGACTGCAATAAAATTTCTTCCCAAACAACCAATGCAGTTGTGCTTGCCAGGACCATTATCTTATCCAGTCATCCTATTGGAAATAAATTGGATAGTTTCTCTGTGTTATGTGTCATGTTGCTGAAAGCAGAGTGGATGCCCCAATACAGTAAGTTCGTAGGTACTGATAAATAATGTGGTTATGCTGAACTACTCCACTGATGCCACTAAGCATCTTAGGTAAGGAGGGCTCATCGTTCATGCAGCGGGACTCATGCCAACAGGGAGGGCTGCTGCCTTTTATTTCCCTCACAAACAGGCCTTCTACATAGCTGTATTTTTTAAGTTGTGCAATATTCTTATTGCACTGAATTCATTATCTATCCACAGCTATCTTTGAAGAACATTGGTATTTTTTTTTCTGTATTCTGAATTCATTTCAAGTTTGATTATGACCGACAGGAGGATGTTTTTGTACATCGTTTGCTTGTCAGGATGGCCAGTCCTTTGTTTTAATGTTAATGGTTCTGTGATCAACTTTGAAAGCAGCTCTGTGTGAGGAGCTTCATACCTGTAGGCTTTTCCTATGCTACAGAGAGCTGTTAACTAGCAGGGAGAAGGGGATCCTGTGAGTGTTTTTTCCGTATTGACCTCTCTTTGACAGAAGGTCAAGGGACAATCCAGCTGTTTTGTTGCCTTGGTCATTATTGAACTGTGGTTTGGCAGCAAAGCCTGACACTTGACAGCATTTGACCATTCCTGGATTATCAGGCAGCACCAGCTTTTCCATGCAGAGTATCCACACAGATGAGGTAAAATCCAGTAGGCACTGGCCTGGTTATTAGTTTTCAATCTGTGCAGGGAGTTTGCTTGCGTTTTGCTGATAGGAAGCGTGTTCCTGTGCTGACTGTAAACCAGGCCCCAGTCAGACAGTGACCCCCTCTGCACCATGCCCTCAAGTGATGAATATTGGTAGGTTAGCAGCTGTCTTTTGTTCATTAAGAGAGATGCTTAGTTTTCTGTGCTCAAGAAAGGTGCTTTCCATTTTATTTGTCTGAGACCAGAAATCCTGAGCAGATGCTGTTATTGAGTATTTGACTTTCTGCTCTTGGGCGGAATCAGTGCTTCTAGGATGTGTTGTTTCCAACTCCAGAAATATAAAGTATTTAGCTAGTTTGAGGGATCATCCAGAACTTGGGAGGCTCCCCTGCTAGGCCTGCTTTGGTGGAGTGGCTTTCTTACAGGACCAGAGCCCTGTGTGGGAGAACTCCAGGGACAAACCTCCTGCAGGCTCCACCACTACAGCCTCGTAATCCCTTCCATTGGGTGAAATCAGGGTGTGCAGCTCACTGAGGTCACATAGTACAATCTGGTAGAAAAATTGGTTATGTGTTTGTGGTGCAAGCCCAGATTTTAGGAAGGAGACTCCTGGCGTATGGATTTGCCAAGGATATTCATTGTGTAGAGTAACATTCAAAACTACAGATGTGGCAGTCAAACATGCAGAGTTGTGGGAAGTGTGGGTAGCTGTGGACTAATATTTTATGTAGACTGGTTTCATACTCTCAAGGAAGAAACTCTAGGAACTTCAGGCAGCTTTCTTGACTGCTGGGTCTGTTAGTTGAAAGAAAAAGGACTGTTCAATCAGTGTTACGTTCTGACGTCCGCTTTAGATTATATAGCAGATGAATTGTGATTATTGAAGGAGACGGTAGTAATTAATCTAAATATTAATATTTGGGGAGAGTGTTAATTTCATTGAAACACTTATATGCACATTTCACAGATGACAGTTCTCTGTCTAATAGTGGAATCTTTCATTGTTTTCCTCAATAGGATGTAATTTGTCTTGTAATAGTGTCTTTAAAGGTGCAATTTTCTAGATGCACTGTATACTTCTGAACAGGCCCTGTGGTAATAGTTCTTTCTGCAGTGAAACTGAAAAAACAACATTGAAATTTATGAGGGTTGTAGACCCTGCTGTTAATCCTCTTGATAGCAGTACTACAACAGGAGCAGTACAGTCATTAACACGTCATGATATATAGTTGTAAAAAACATTTATAGTGAAGTGGGATTTCTCAGAATTTCCGTAATGATTTTGAATATCTTTTTGCCTAACTGCTAAATAATTTCATTTTTTCTCTTTCCCTTTCTTCCTTTTTTTTCAGCACGAGATGAGAACATGGCCACTTTCCGTGGCTCCGAGTATCTTTGCTACGACCTGTCCCAGAACCCCATCCAGAGCAGCAGCGATGAGATCACTCTCTCCTTCAAGACGTGGCAGCGCAACGGGCTCATCCTGCACACGGGCAAGTCGGCCGACTACGTCAACCTGGCGCTGAAGGACGGTGCCGTCTCGCTGGTCATTAACCTGGGCTCCGGCGCCTTCGAGGCCATCGTGGAGCCCGTCAATGGCAAGTTCAATGACAACGCGTGGCATGACGTTAAAGTGACGCGCAACCTGCGGCAGGTAATGGTGAAGGGGAGAAAATGCTGGGAGAAACTTGGTTCTTTTTTGTTTGGGCAGAGGCAGGTGGGAGGGAGTAGAGGACATACGGGAATGCTTTTGGGGATCACCAAAGCCTGTGTATGTTTTCTGGAGCTCAGTGTTCAAGGGTCAGTGAAAAACCATTAGTTGAAGAGACTTTAGCCCTGTTGCAGTTATCTTCACTTCTACTTTATTTTTCTCTTTCTTTCTAGTTTGATTTTAATAATAAAAACTTGAAACATAGCTTTACTTTCATCTCCCTTTTCTGCTTCTCTTTTTTGTTCTTTTTAAAAAATTATTATTTCCTTAATTGTGATTCAATCTTATCAGTAATATTCTTGTTGCACTTAATTAATGTGAGAATGGAATCTTTTTCCAGCAGCTAACTCTGTACACCTCTCTCTTTTTCCTTTAAGTTTTGTTAATTGGTTTAACCATTGCCATGATGCCATAATTCTAATTCTGTAAGTCTTTGGGTTTCCTTTTATTTATTTATGATTTATTTAGGTATGTGTGTGTGTGCAGGTATGCAGGCTGGTAGGTATGTGTGGAATTACTCTAACTTTATGCATTTGTAATGAATTGACTGGAGTCTTTCTGAGTCTTCTTTGATTCTCTGATCTTTTCCTCTTTTTCATCTTTTCCTCTTATTTCTGTAATGGGATTCTGCTTTATTTCTTATGTCTCTATGAGACTCCCCTGTTGGCTGTGAGGACTGGAAAAGTGGAAGGACCAAAAAACCAAACCCAATCTAATGCTGTACAATTCCACTTTGGAAAAGTTATGTCTGATTTTACCACTTCGTAATTTTGTATAGCTGCGTACTAATACCTAAGCAGACAACTCAATCAGGTGATGTATTTGCTAGTAGGCTAACTTTAAAATTCTTAAGCCTTCCTCATGAAATATATATTCAGACATAAATAGATAAGATGAAATTAAATAGCCTTAGAAATCTAGTGAATATATCAAGTCACTAAGGCCTATCTACTGCTTGATAAATGTGGTTTGCATGGATACACAGTGGATACACACTATTTGGTGTCTTGCTAATTGATAAAGGCAGCATAAATAGCTTATAAACTGAATTTTAAAAGCAAAATTTAAAATCAATTTGTAAGAACAATGTTTTGTTTATTTGTTCGTTAATGTTTGTAGTAATATTTTACAGTAGCTAAGTTAAATGTATCTGTGAACACAGAACAATACTAAGTGTATGAAAGTCTCAATTAATAGATGTCCACAGGTGATTTGCCCACTGTAGGGATTTCACATCTTTATTTCAAAAATTTATTGTTGGAATGTGATATAGCTGTATATCCCACTTGAATTCCCATATTTCTGTACATTCAAGATGCCTGGGTATGGGAGGACAGATCTGTGATCTAACTTGGAAGAGTTTGCTGTCTCGTTACTGACAGCAACGGTAGTCTATTTTTTACTAGTTTCTATGCAGAAGCAAATTTATTTTCTTATGAAGTGAATTGTTCTTAATGATCCTGTTTTATTCAAATACTTGCAATGTCCCATTAAAAGGTCAGCAACTAGTTCGGGCCTGTCAGTCTGGAATAGTCGTATCACTTTATTTGAAGTTTTTATTATCTTATGCTCCTGCCAGAACAGTTGGCCTCTGAACATCTCTGAATGATTTATTGGTCATTTTAATAATGACCAACAAAGTAGTTTGTTGTTGTTGGAAAACAATTTTCAATGAGATACTATGCCTGAAACAAAATATATCCCTGCTTTGTGCCATGGTTGTATGAATCTTGAAGAAGTAGGAAGTGAAGAAGGGTCACAGCTGAAACGGTGAAAGGGAAGCTCTCAGTCTCCTTTTGTAGTCTTTGAGAAGGTTATTTTGTTTTGCTTTTTAGATTCACAATTAAAAGGATATATGTTTATTCATCTTTGGCTAGACCAAGAAAGCTTTTTGGTGACTATTAGAAGCAGAGAAGTCCCTTGTCAGTTAAGTAACACCCAAAGTTTCTAGCTATTCTACTGTATTTCCATATGATCTTGAATTCTTAGAGTCTTACTTGACTGAGCAAGACAGGGATTGTTTTAAGATGGCAAAGTCATCTTATTAAAAAACAAGATTTTTTTTTTTTTAAATAGCAGAAATGTTATGTTGTCCAGTTCTATTAATACTCATGACAGAATTCAGTTCAACCAAGAAATATCAGTAAGGCTGGAATTTTTTGATCCATGTATTTTCCCTGCATTCTTTCATTTTAACCTCTCACTTCCAAGTTCAGTCTCAAAATTATGGTATTGACTGAGAACCTAAAACTACCTAGAAATTGGAACTGATGAGGCCTGAGGAAAGGCAATTCTGGTAGTCCTGAAAGTTGCCATCCAAAAATTATTGTTAAGTTTAGCCCCTATTTTCATATAAAGATAAGCCTGGAATGCCAAGGTCTTCCTGTCAGGTTTTGAACTTTCTTAATTTAAAGAGGATCAAGAAGTCTCAAAACCCTTCAGTCTTCAGGATAAAGTGTTTGAAAGAGATTGAAAGCTTGAATTAGTGATATTTAATTAATACTTGCAGCGTGCATGTTTCAGGACAGAACGAAAAATGATTATCATATAGCTTGACCTTTAATGGGCTTTATTTAAGAACAACAACAGAAAAAAGGGATAAGGACACACTCCATTTTGCCAACAGCTTTCAGCAAGTTATATATTCTCTGTGTGTGCACATGCATGTGTGAGACACACATGATGGAGGAGGGAGAGAGTGTTTCTTTATCTGTAAAAAAACTTTCAGACAGTCCATATGTCTTGGTTTTGTAGTTTATGTGAAGTCCTTTGAGATCTTAATACGTAAGATTTAGTGAAGGACAAATTTATATATAATAAATTATCCATTACACTTACACATATTCACTGATATAAACTCATGCACAAACTTACAGTATAGTCTGATATAGCTCATTTGGAAAAGCCTTGTTTCCAGATGTGCCAAAGAAACCAAAGAACACAAAACCCAAAAATAAACAAAATCAAGGGAGAGAGAATACTGCAGTTTTATAAGGTAATTAATAGTCTCCTTGTAATTAGTTCAGAACCTTGCACTGGAGAGAAATACATTTCTCATTAAAATGAGATTTTAAAAAATATAGAAATTCCAGTAATATCATCCAGAACTAAAGCAATTCCAGGTAAAAAGGCTAGAAGGAGTTTCAAGATGCCATCTAGTCTACTCCTCTGCACGGCAAAGGGAAGGAGAGGAGGAGGATTTACATAATTTCTTGGCTGTTCTCAGAATTAGAGCAGAACTTTTAATAGCTGGGTTTTTGCCTGGTACTTTTTGGAACTGTTAAATGTTTTGCAGCTAAGCTGGAAGAGTGCTTTGGTTTTTTTAGATCAAGTGCTTATCATAGGAGTTAATCTCCTTAGAGACAAACCAAGTGAACCCCCAGATTCCCTTGAGTAGCGATTGTTAATGTCAAAACAAATCTCCTTGTTTATTTATCTTATTATTTCAGTTAGTACTAAGCCCTGTTTCTGGCTTGTGAGAAGCCTTTACTAGAAATAGGATCATCGCTGTACTTTCCAGGACCTTCACAACACATTTGGGGGCCAGAGTTGTCTGATGGGAGCAGTGGAGGAGACTGAAGGTCAGATGTTCCATTTCTGTCTTCAGCTCTGCTGCTGATGCTCCATGCCATCATTGGCATGCTGTGTCCCCCACTCTCTACCACTGCTTCCTTGTTTGTAAAAATGAATTTGATAATAATACAGAAGATGCTCAGAGTGAGACTTTTTTGAAGATTTCAGAGGACTTGAAGTTCATTGGACACAAAACGCCAACTGCAGGTTATCTTTACTGCATTTGCAAAGATAAGTAAAATAGACTTAGGATCTGATGATACTATGTTCGGTCCCATGAAGTTCTTACAAATTTTATTTCCTCAGTCAATGCACAACTTTCTGAAATATCCAAGAAGATGGTTTCCCGTGCAGCAGGACAGATCTTATTTGTGTAATGTAGGATAACTGTGTCAACCTGGATCAAAATGGAACAGGACCTTGACCCTATACAGGCTGACTGCACTTCACTATTAACATTGAAGCTAGTAACCATGCAAAATCTGCTATAAAGATCTTGAATTTCCCAGATGCTAAAAAGCAAGCAAGAAACAGTGCATAAGTCTGAGCAGTTGGCATCTGCGTGTCTTGGGAGGGAACAAGAAAGCATCTCCAAAGCTCTGCCAAAGCGAACTAAGAGAACCAACTGGTGAGTTCCCCCAGCTCTGGAATATAGATGCAATATTGCAGACAAAAGGAGAGACAGTAAGTATTGTCAGCCTTCTGTCTTCCAACCCTGACACAGGAAACCTGACACAAATCTTCCTTCACAACTCCTTGACACAGTTCTTCCTACCTAGAAGTTCATTTTTACTCTCAGATCACGCAGGTGAGCTACGGGCAAATGACCAAACACATGCCTTTTTTTGTATGTATCTTGAAAGTCACAAGCTCAGCTTGGTATATAGAACCCTGCAAACTGGGAAACTTGGAAAACCATATTTATGAGGCTTGGATTCATCTTCATCTACAGTCTCCAGCCAAAGGAAACTTTGGCCTGCTCTCAGTACTGTGCAGTGCTTTAGGGTAATAAAGTGTGGAAGAGCAGAGATGTAAAGATCATGGTGGGTAGAAGGAGTCCTGACTGGGGGTGGGCTGAAGGGGCAAGATGGTGTGTACGTTTGAGGGAAAGGTTCTTCTTTAGGGGAGGAAACAATGGGCATTTGAAGAGTAAGTATTACACTCTTTTGACTTTGATCCAGGCCTGGATAAGATAAATGAGGGTGGGAGTTAATGAATAACACCAGAGTGGGAAGACTATGCAGCACTCTTCCTCTTTACAGTCTAGATGGCATGGTTCCCCATAGGGTCCTGGTCATATTGTCCTCTTTCTCACTCTGTGTGTGTCAGGCGCCCCACGCCTTTTTTTGAAAGACTAACACTAGACCATTCATGCAATGTGTCATTTTTACTAACCAACTAATGTACTAACACCCTAACGACTCATCTTTGCTTTTAGTTATTTTAATTAACAATCGTTCTGTTCACGATTTTTTAATTTCCTTTCTTCCCCCTTTTCCGCAAAGCACTCAGGCATTGGACACGCTATGGTAAACAAACTACATTGTCTGGTAGATATCATTCTTATTGTCTCTTTTTTTGGGTTTGCCGTGTGTTACCTGCCTTTTCCTTCCCTAACCCCCCCTTTTTCCCCCCTCCTTTATACTTACTTCTTCCTTTAATTTTATTTTAATTTCATTGAAAGCACATTTTTCCTTTTTTCTTTTGCTTTTTCCCTTTTTTTTTAAAGAAAAAATATGAATAACAAAAGCAAACACAACTTTTCTGGAAATGGGGTCTGGACATTTCTTTCATTGATTTTTTCACCTCTTTAATTTTATTTTCTCTTACAATTCTCTTGCTTTTTAACTTTCTGTCTTCTTTTTTCTTTTTCCCTCCTTTTTTTTCCCCCTTTTTGATTTTTTTTTTTTTTCCTTTTACTCTGAAGGTTTCTAGATCAGAACCATTGCAGGGCCTCTAGTCTGTTGCGGTGAAGGCTCTCTTTTTCTCTCATCCTTTTGTTGTGGCAACGGCTGTTACAGGCAAAGCGGCCAGAGTTGTCCCCTTCCTCCCAGTTTTCCCCCACCTCTCTCCCTTCTCTCTCTCTCTCTCTCTCTCTCTCTCTCTCTCTCCTCTTTCACGTTCTCTCGCTCTTTCTGACCTTCCGCCCGCCGCGGCCGAAAGGAGCTCAGCCGGTTGTTTGTTTCAGTACACACTCTGCATGGCATGTCCACGTCTGGTGACTCACCCGTCTCCTCCCGGCCTCAGCCTCTTTTCCTCCATAGTCCCTTTACACCACTAACAACATCTACACAAAACACATCAAATTCACTTGCTCCTCTCCCTCTCCTTCCGTTCCCCTTCACCCTCCATGTGTTTGGGCTTAGAGGTCTTGGGGACTTCATTTCATTTTGGATTATTCTGAGTTTTGTTTGGTATTTTTATTTTTGGTGATTGCATGTGAATGTTATTTTTTTCTTTCACTTTCTCTCTCTCTTCTCTCTTTTTCCTGCCATCTCTCTGGGCTCTGTATATTTTGGCATGACATGTCCAAGCGCAGTGTGTGCACGCTTTGTGTTTCCTTTCTTTCTCTTCTCTGCTTCTCTCATCCTTGTTGATGTGCTGTTGATTTTAATTTCATTTTATTTTGGTCTTCATTTCCTGTTTATATTTTGATTATGATTTAGCTTGTGCTTTTTTTTTTTTTAATTCTTTTTTTTTCTGTGGTAGGTGGCGGGTGTGTGTCTCTAGGTACATGGCATGCACATCCATAACGTATTGAAAGTGAGATCCTTCCCCTGCCCCTCCCCGAATGCATGATCGTCAGTGTGCCGTGAGCAAAAGAAACATAAAAAAATAAAAAATACCAACTTCGTCTTCATTAGTGTTTTCTTTTTTTTTTTTCTTTTTTACTAACAACCATAACTAACTGTAATCATTAAATAAATAGTAATTAACCATAAAATCCGCTAATATCAGAATTCTCTCTCAAGGACAGTTCCATTTTCTGGCCTGAGTAGACGGAAAGCATCGTAATGTATAGACTGCGGGATCAGCACTGTTACACCAAAGAGAGGCTGAGCAGATGCTGGAGTAATTTCTGTTGTGGGCAAAGCAGACCAGAAAATGGAGCTTGGTTGTTCTAAAAAAAATACATGCCAATTCTCAACAAAATCCTTAATAAAACTGGCCTAAAAATATAGGGGAGGTGACGTGTTCTGCTCAGGATTGTAAGGTCATTGCTGGGATTTCTTTTTTGTTCATTGTGTTCCTTGAACAGGTGACAATCTCTGTGGATGGCATCCTTACCACCACAGGCTACACGCAGGAAGACTACACCATGCTGGGATCAGATGACTTCTTTTATGTGGGAGGAAGCCCCAGTACTGCAGATTTACCCGGCTCTCCAGTAAGCAACAACTTCATGGGCTGCCTCAAAGAGGTAACTGCTTCAAATTAATTATCTTTTCTTGTTTCTGTCGTTTTGCTTTCTCTAAATGGTTACTGTTTCCAGCCTTTCATTATACACATAATGTCTTTCCCTGATGCTGAATTTTATGCTAAAATTGCAAAAGCTCCGTAAGGATAAACTCATTCAGCTGGACACAAGGCATTAATCACAGAACTCATAGTCTAATGTTAAGAATCAGACTTCTGGTACCTGATTACAGAAAAAAATATATGTGATAGCGGAAGAGGTGTCTTCTGTAGGCTGCTAGCCATTTAGGGGGAAGTGATACAATCCTCTAGACACTAAGGCAATATTCATTAACAGGCAAGAAGAAAAGGGAGAGATAAATGGCTGTTGATTGCCAAGCGGCATTTTTGGATGAAAAATACACTCAATCAAAAGCCTTTTGGGATCCTTTCTAGCTCCTGGATTTCACCTATGAATAGCGTTAGTTCTCAGTTATTTGGGATTATGCAGAGGAGAAACATGACAAAATTCACATTTGAAGATAGGATAAAATACATAAAATCAGGAGGCAAAATGCAACATGGAGGGTTTAATGGAGAAATGATAGTAATGCAACGTGAATATAAAATGCAGTGCATTGGTAAGTCCACACAGCAAAGCACTGCTAAACTGGTCAGTAGAGGTAGATGGCTCATGCTGTGGTATTTTTTAGCATGTCTTTTCTTTGCTTAGTGGGCTGACCTTGTCACATAGTTTTGTCACAGCGTTGTCACAGCTTTGACAAAATCCGCACATTGGCAATGGAGACTGGATTACTTCGGGAGCTGCAGGAAGCACTGTAGACTAGTGTTCTAGACTAGACTAGTAGACTAGTGTTCCCTGAAAAGAAAAGACAAAGCTGCAGCCCAAGTCTAAAACTTGGTGTACTAGTAGTTCTAGGGGCATGCTCGGCAGTCAGCATTTGTCTTTTCTGCAAGTTTTCCAAACAGAATTTTTAATGATTGCTGTCACTAATGAAGAAGCAGATACTGACATGCCCACAACATGCTAGGTAAAGCTTGCTAAAAGCAACACTGAAGTTTTTCATCAGTCAGCTTGCTGGCTAAGAGTTCCTAACGTCATAATTCTACAGAAATATTGTTTTTCACCAGATGGGTCTAGTTTTATTTGCATCTTTAAGGACTGTCATAGCACCCAGTTTACAGCAACATTTAATATCAAAGGGAAGGCAGAGCTTAGTTTTCATGTAGAAGTCATGGAAACACTGATGCTGAATGGGTCTTGTACTGTGTCCAAAGCTGCTGTACCAGGGTACCATCTTATAAAAAAAGCTGTAATGTTAGGGCTTGTATGTAATGAGCTAGTGCTTGAATGTGAGCAATTGCTATCAGAGTCTAGAGTTCCTGACTTTGGGATTACCTAAGGAGGTGGATGTGTGTTAGAAATGAGCATGTAACTTCAATATTATATAGGAAAGAAACTGCCATGCTGAAGAATCCTGTCAAGCAGAGATCAAATCCTTTTCATATACAGACCCTTGGGCACTGAACACCCTTGTTCGATTGAAAACGAGAGGAGATACAGCTTTTTAGTGTCTCTTTACGTCAGGATCTTAGCTTTATTTATGGATGCCATGAACAGAACACTTAGGCCATTTTTATGTGTGCTTTAAGGCAAGCCAGTGGAGCACAGAAAGCGACAAGAAAATCTTCAGCAGTTTTATTACTTATATAATCATTTGTATTCTATTAGCTTGCATAAAGTGCTAAGAGTGACTTACATGGCCATCCCAGCCTCACAGTGTGAACAAAACCTAAGCAACCACTTAATAATGAGAAGAAATAAAACATAATCAGAATGTGGTTTGTGAACTTCATTTGACTAGGCTGTGATAGAAGATGTGTATGAGGAATTGTCTAGACTTGAAGATAGACTGGTACTTAACAGCAACCCGCTGTTGGTAGCGGTAACGTAATGCTTTTAGCTGCCATGAACAGGTGCCCAGAATGTATGTTTCCTTGCCTCTGAAGAGGATTTCAATTCACCTAATTCACTAGATGTAAATATAATTCAAGGTTGTAAGGGTGAAACACCTCAAAATGGAAAAAAAACGGAGAAATGTAATATTTCATTATGCTCTGGTATGCTAATACTGTGCTGTCAATTAACACTTCCCCCATTTTCAGTCCGTGATTCTTCCAGACCTCTTCAGCCCCAGCCTGTTACCTACCAGTGGTGTTATTAGGCAGAATAAAGACAACTGACAGTCATGCTTTTCCTCAGATCTAGTTTTAGCCAACAGATCTAACAGGAAGCTGCAGTTAACAATGGAAGAGCAGGGCTAAATACTTGTCAGAATCCTGGAAAAAAAAATCATTGGTGGAGCCGTGACCTTGTTAATATGTACAATGTGCTTATATGCTCAGTGTGAGATCAAAACCAGGAGATAGTGATGTTTGTAGTGAGTGTTGTCTTTGTTTAGTTCTGAAATTTTATGACATACCTGTGCAATGCGGTGTAGCGCTGTAGGAGAGAAGCCTGAGCTAGTTTTGATGGCAAGAATGTCCTCAGGGAGCAGCATACAGCATTCAGGGGAAGCTAGCTGTGATCTTTGAGCAGGCAAATAATCCTCTCTGCCCTTTTGCAGCTGAGAAGGACCTTTCTGTCTCTTAGGTGCAGCTGACTATAGGACAAGGGGCAACCCTGGCAAGGTAGAAATTTCGTATGGTCAAAAAGTATAAACCTCGACTAGACAAACCACTTGTGAAGGTAGTGCTGTTACTTTCAACTGAGCGAGTCCATGTTTCCTCCTCTCACTATGAAGTACAGGCTGCTCTTCTCTTTCTGGTTGCATAGATTCTGTTAAGTTAGTAGCATTAATATGCCCACATCATACATCCAAGCGCTGAATGTGTAGTTCTGTTTTTTAATTCATTTTTGCTAGGATTAAAGATATCCCAATATATACTAGTATTGTTTTTATTTTACAGATGTCTGTAGCCACATCATGCGTTGCAGAAAATCTGATGCTGTAATGTGGCAGAAAGACTGAAAATCAGGAGTGAATTTTTTTATTTAAAGAGGCAGAATATATAAACAGTGCAGTAAATGGACATTAAACATGCACATTAATTAATTTTATTTGCATAGAATCTAAGTCTTTTTGAACCTTCAGTTTTTGAATGAATTATTCTAGAGGAATTTTGAGGAAAAGGTCATGTATTTTCTACCATGGAGGAAAACAGATTTGCAGTTCAGATGGCGCATCCATAACAAATGGGCAGAGTTGTTTTTTAGTGAGTATCAGGAAAGGAGCAACAGTGGTTGAAGAGTTAGTGAATGAATAAAAAAGGAGAAGCAGTGCCCGAAGATCAAAATGGAAAAGGATCTATTCATAGTATTTGGAAAACATCTATATGATTAGAGGCAGGTGAGATAAGCAAGGTAATGCTAGCAGCTGTGTTCATGTACAGGAGATGAGGGATGGGAGTCATAGCAAGGAGTTTGGAGATGCAGAGGAAGAGGTTTAAAGTATTCAGGACTGGAAATAGAGAGTGGCTGTATAGGAATTTTAGCTGTTTAGACATAGAGGGGAAACTGGATTTTAATTTCTGATAGCTAGGGAAGGGGGAGAAGTGGAATATTTCCTAGAGTCTGTTATGGAGCCAGCCATTCAAACTTATTTTTCTTGGAGCAGTACTTAGTACAGATGGAAGTCTTCAGAAAAGCTTAAGGTGGCTACTACAGAACTAATGTGTGGGGGACAATTTATGAAATCTTCACATTTTTCTGCCAGTGTTTATCAAAGACTCAGTTCTGAAAAATGTTGCCTGTTGCTAACAGCTTGATGGAAGCAATGAGGTTTTCATATGGGTGGAATATGGCAGAAATGATAGCAGGGGTCATGCACCATCTGGCTATGATGGGAGAAAGCTGTGGAAGCTCAGATCATCTCTTTCTGCAATTTAACTGCCAGGAGCCAGATTTCTAAATGGTTCATGAGTTTGCCCGGTTGCAGTGCGTCCATCTCGGATGCAGTCTGCAAGCCAGGTCTTTTTTGAGGCATATTTGCATGCATGGTATTAATGGTAATGTGATTTCTGTTTGGGGACAAGGTTTTGGGGATAGTATGCCACTCAGGGGAGGAGCTTGAATAGATGGTGCATGTGGAAAAAGAAATTCTGAAGCCCCTGAAGAGGCAGAAAAGCAGCCTGAGTGTGAAGAGGGCAGATGGAGGAAGTTGCATTAAAGAGCCCTTCCATAACAGGAAGGCCAGATAGCCAAAAAGCATTTGGGTGCCTGCTATCCCATCCCAGCACAGCAGTGTCACAGAGCCTCATAAGAGGAGATTGTAAGTCAGAAATAATCAGTGGGAGGAATTGCACTGATGCTCTGCTGAGGCGCTTACAACATGAATGGCATTAATTGCTCACACATACTGGTGCTCTCCACTGCTGCTCCAGCTGCTCCATTGTGTTTGGATCAGTCTGTTTATTTCTCCATATTATTTAGTAAATTTAATATTTGAAAAACAAAAGGAGGAGCTAATGGTACTGAATAGAGCCAGATAAAGCATGGCAGAAGGGTGGATATGAATATCCTTTTCAAAATTCTTCATGTTCTTAATCTTCATCTCTTGCTGGCGTTCTGGGCAAGAATATCACAAACAGCCCTGATGCTGATTCTCATTCCTGAACTCCTGCTTCTGGAGGCCTGCCAGCCTTTTTCAGTCCCTCACTCATAGCTACCAGGTGCCTTACCCTTACAACAGTAAACCATTATGTGTTGCACCCTAGGCTGTACATTTGTGTCCCTGTGCATCCACAGAGCAGCTAGCAAAACAAGGCATTGATAATATACATTATACCTTTTTTTTTGCCTATACATGCACAGCACCCAATAACCATAAGTGATAGGATGAGCTCAGTGTTTTTCTGAGAAATAATTACTAGAGGGAAACTTATCCCTTATACAAGTGTGGAAGAAAATCTATACACCACTTATGTCAAAGTAGGCATAAATGAGTCTTAAGTGGTGCATGGTCCCAATACTAACATTTAACATGGTGGTGAAATGTTGACCCCTAAGGATAGGGGGTTAATTTGGTTGATTTTTAGTAGTGACTTTTTTTTTGTGAATTGTTTGCCAAGGATGAGAGAAAAATAGAAGGTTTGTTGTGCGGACCAAAGGCAAGGCAGCCATTCCAATGGAGAAAATTGGCGGAGGATTCGGCTCACAGAGGACTGATCTGTGAAGTGGGGAGCAAGAAATAGATAGACTGTAGATTGCTATATAATATCTATGAGTCACAGGCAATTGAAGGCCAGAGGTGAGCTCGGTTGATGCTGATGAAGCAGGCAAAGAAGAAGCATCCTGTGGCCCTGTGCCCCATGCTTTGAGTGCTTGAGCAAGGGGTTGGACTAGATCATCTGGAGAGGTCCCTTCCAATCTCAACCATTCTGTGATTCTGTGATACAGTAACATAGTTTTAATACTTCACAGTTAATTCATGAGTGAATTTAGGCATGGAAAAACAAAAACAATTCCTGTAGTTTCTGAACTCCTTTAATACTATTTTGAGAATGTTTCCCAACATGTTAAACACAAAGGAATTGGAATATCTTATCTTCAGAAGTACCAAGGATTTGCAGAAAAAATCAGATGAAAATGTCAATCAGTTTCAGGCATTTTGATGAAAATGTGGCAAATATCTTGGAGTATATTTACATAGTGTCATAAATCATGATCCTTGGGAAGGGCAAGGATCTCTTATACAATATCCGGTTGTATAAGAAGTTGATGCACTGCAGCCCTGTACTTAGGCAAGTGATGGCCTTGCAGTTTTGGATTCAGTTGCAATCTAAAATTCTGTAGAATCTGGCAGGCTGTTTGCTGAAGTACATGTCTGTCTCTGCTTCCCTGAGGTTCCTATATCACGTTCTCATGTTTTGGCACATTTTGGTTATAAGGTAAATATTAATGGCCTGGCACGGAGTAACTGAACTCCGTATTTTTGTTAGATGTATTAGTGTGCTGCAAGTGCTGCAGCTTTACCTTAGCTAGCAGGTTATACAAAGCCCTTATGCCCTACACAGCTTAGGCCTTGTCTACAGAGGAGAAGTTTCTACTGTCACGATTGCATTACCTCTATGGATGACACAGAAGAGAGCTTCTGTCAGCTCATCTTTCTTGTCGCCATACCGACACTTTTACTGGCATAATGATATCGAATGAGGCTTTGTTGCAAAACATAAACTAGCCTTAATTATTGTTCACTCTATTTCATGACACGTTTCTGACCAAATACAAAGCGGAAGAGTAGAGTATTGATGACATGTAGCATAATTCCACACAAAGAATTCACTCAACCACACAAAAACAGTCTTGTTTCAGTATTTCATTGCTTTTATACCAAACAACACTTCAGAGTGAAAAAGTAAGGGGCAGGAAGGGGAAGAGAGTAATTAGGTAAAGGTAAAGCCGATACTTACTCTGTTGTAAATGAGACAAGATGCATAAAGTCTGACTTGGCAAGAGCTGTAAAGAAGCTTCCTGCACCATCAGCAATCCATTCAGAGCAGATGTGGACACTAGAATAGCAATGGGAACAAAGAGGAGGTAGATGAAGCTACAGCGAGCAGCTCTAGCCCATTAGGCAGGACAGCAGTTCGAAATTGTCTCATGAAATCAGGCCTTAATGAAAGAACTGGAGGAAGAAAATCAAGAGAGAATTATTTTGTACTTACTAAGCCGTGAGAGAAAGGAGCCAAAGTTTCAGCTGACTTTGGTACAGGAAATAGAGGATGTGTTAATTTAGTATTTATGTAATTAAAAACTATGTACTGTAGGCACCTATTTCTTTTAATGATATATAAAAAAAAGTTCTAAAACCAATATATCAAAAATTATTAAAATATATCAAAAATCATTTGATATATATATATAGCAAAGGCTCTAGAACGCAACAGTTATAGAGACCGTAGAAGATCAAACAGCTGTTTTTATAGCTTTGTTCACAGATTAAACATAGGTTTGAGTGAAGATCATATTTATTACAACAGTGTTCTGTTCTGTAGAGCTCTTATCATAGGCAGATAGTAGCTCACGGGCATTCTAGGTTAGTCCTGGAACATACATCTTTTGCAAGATGAATTTAAAATGTAATTCATATAGCAACAGTTCAGTTGGATTAAATTCCTCGGGGTAATACGCTCTAAGAAAAGCCAGCAAAAGCAACTGATCGCCACAGTGATTGCCTACATACTGAATACACACGTATATATTTGAAGTGGACGTTTTAGAACACTGATGGACAAACACAGGTACCACAGACACTGAAACCTCCTGTGCAAGGTATAAGAGCTGTCGTCTTCTCGTGGCGGTGGGACCCCTGTACTACCCCCACCACTAGTCTCATGAGCTAAAGATGATTCATGGAGCTAGAGCAAAGTGTGATCTAGGCCAGTCTACCTCACTGTCAACACTGGAATGGCACCTAAAGAGGAAAATGGAGAGAGAGGCGGTTGTCACTGTTGGGCACTGCAGCCAGCAGGCTGACGTGTGCCACCACTAGCGGAGCATTCCCCTGGTGTGCCAGGTGAGCAGTTCCCGTGGGAATGTCAGCCCTGGCGCTCCAGTCATCTGTGCGTGTTTTGCAGCAGGAGCAGGCTTTTATTTCCTTCGTTAAACATTTAACAACAACTGAGCTTTTGTACCTGTAAGGGATGCACTGTGTGCTCTTGTTAGCAAAATGAATATTTGCAGGTGTAAAACTGTGTTTGTGTATGCAAATTTAGACACTGCAACTGGAATTGGAGCTTGCTTCATATATACAAATTTGGAAAATGCAATAAGTATTGGAGCTATGTAGCTTTTGCTTTGAGAGTGAGAAAGGTAATTGGCAACCTAGGCCCCAAGAAATGGAGACAAAAAAGCAACAATCCCTGTGCTCTTGGGAGATTTTTTTCCATCTCTACCTTAGATAAACAAACAGAGATGGGATATGAAGTACTGATATACAAACACAGCAGAGACTGGAATTGTCGCTGAAACACCAGGGCTACTCACAGAGGTCCCAGTGACAAAGATTCCTGGTTGTCTTTTTCTTATCTTTCGGTAACTATTCCTGCACCCCATTTTCTTTCAATGAAAGTAGCTATGCTTCTTTTGAATTCTACTTCCAGCTTAATCCCATTGCAGTCTAACCTTGTGGCCATTGAAATGTCCTTAGCTGCCTTGGTAATTGCTTTTTCTCTCCCATCCCCCCTCCTCCATTTTTCTGCTATTTTCCACTACAAAGTTGCCCAGCAGTGAATATGATACTCTAGCTAGGCCTAGGCTTTCAGGTAGGTTGTGATCATTCAGATATGATGATCTTGATTTTAGAACTTCCATTAATGTTTTTCTGGAAGTAGTGGCCACTTTTTCACTTGACAAGAGCCGTCCCTCTTGGAAGAGCAGCCACTAAATACATACACTAAATACAATTGCACGAGCCAGCAGGCTCTGCTATTGCCAAAAACAGCTATTGCACAGCTACTGCTGGGAAGTCTGTGGGTACTGTGAAAGATGGGGATAGAGTGAGCTATTGCTGCACGCCACACAAAGCCAGGCTATTGCAGCAGCTAGCATGGGAGGCAAGGAGGGATGAGGTTTGAACGTTGAGTGGCTCTGCCCTCTCCCAGCTCCTTCACTCTGGTAGCCGTGAGCCAGCTTGCTGTCAAGTGCAAGGAGGACAGGATTCCACTAACTGGGAGCATTTGTTACACAAATTGCTTGGAAAGGGCAGTGGGCTGGATCTGTTACGTCCAGTTGGGCCACCTTGAGCTAAGCTTTATAGACTGAATGGAGAAAGGGCTGTTTATATTAGCTGTTGATGTGACTCGGAGTGGTTTATTTTTATTTTATTTTTTTTTACTACTCTGATGAACAGGGTCTGCTCTCTGATTTCTCCCTTCTGTTCTTTTCTGTTTTTTTTTTCTGTTTTTTTGCCACTGCTGCTCTCTGCATCTCTACTGTGATGATTGTGTACGATGTGGGACTATTCTCTCTCCCTGCTTCAAATCTCGTTCATTCAAACTGCACTACCTAAATTCATTTAGTTGAAAATTAACATCGATGTATCTATGTCCTTAAGCAGATCAGTGGGTGTTATATATTTATATATATATATATATATAAAAGCTCTGAAATGCTTGTAACAAAGGTTTATACTCTTCAAGACATAGTTATGTGTTAGAGCTGGTGCAGCCAGAGCCCAAGCATGAGTTAGGTTTTTTTTTCCCACCTCTTTTTGCAGCTATGAAGATGGAGATGTAGCAGCACAACAAGCACATCACATCCCAAGCTGGGATTATGGTAACAAGTCTTAAAGAGACGTCGGGAGGGTTGCTCTGTTGCACAGTGTGGCTCCTGGTACTTCACATTGCCAGGAGGGAGAAAACAAATCCTCCCACTTTGTAAGCCCAGATCTTAGCGCTTGAGCCAAGGGAGAGCGTTAGTTACCTGTCAGTGGTGTGGGGTTGGTGCCACACAGCAGAGCAGAGATGCTGCATGCAGGAAAGCAGCCATACGTCATGTGCTGGTTGCCAGGCTCCCCCGGCCAGAGTGGAAGTGACTGGGAAGCTGTATCTCCCTTCTGACACCTCTGAGAAGTAGCTGTGAGTCTGCTCTGTGACACAGCAGTGCTGGATGCCAGCAGAGTCCTCTCACTGTATCAGCATTAGCAAGCCAGAAGGGAGGACACGGAGATTTGGAAAAGGTGACAGAGATGAAAAATGGCATTTAGAAACGGGGCTTGAGAATGGCATAATCATTCCCATTAAAACTATGCCTTCCTTTCTGATTATTAGCTGTTTTAAGTGGAATGGGTTTTGCATTGAGAACAAGTCTCTGAACAGATGATTAATGGTTTAATCTGTAATAACTTCACATTTGATAGAACCCTGCTAGGAGTCCGCATCTGGTGAGCCAAGCTATTTAAAGCTGTGTTAATTCTGTTAATTGCTCTACGTTTATTTGGATTGCTGACACCTGCGGGCTTTAGGATAATGTTGGGGGTGGAGGGTTGGGGGGATGTTCTCTCCTTCTTTCTAGCTGAGGGAAACGGAGACAACCGTTTCCTCAGCTAGGAACGGCAACAGTAGGTCTTGGCAGAATATCCTGGCTGGGTGGCTTGTCCTTGAGATTTCCCTCTTTTGCTACAGCTGAATGCAGTGAGATGTGGCCTTGATTGGGGCAGGAGGTAAGCAACCAATCAGCCTTTGATGTACTTGCTATTACTGGTTGGTAGCAGCACCAGGAAAGGAAGCCAGGGATTCTCAGAAGGCTGGTCAGGTCCGTGACATTTTGTTCTGCTTCTCAGCTCCTGCCAGCATTTGTTTTCAGTTTGTCTTTGGTTGCGAGCTGCTCCAAGAGGTTGCAAGCCCAGAACAGATGCGAAGATAAGTGTGCTGTTGATCTCTGAACTTCTATCAGAGAAGATTCAGGAGTGAAATTCAGAATGCTGTGAGTAAAACACCTCCATGAAGTGCTGGGAAGGCACTGCGGACATTGTCACATTTGTTGCCGGATTGAACAAACCACTGGAACACTCCAGTGAAGTCCTGAACAGGAATATCAAACTCTTTCCCCGCTCTGTCTGCTCTGCGTCTGAGAAGATTCTCATATAAAGCGTGAGGGCAGAAAAATGGGGAAATGGAGGGCCTCACTTAGGCCAATAGTTGATGTCTTAAAAATGTAGCAGATGCTGAAAACCTTGGTTCTTGGAAGCTTCTAGATAATATTAGCTCAGTGTGGTGGTTGCTTGGGTTGGTAGGAATGGAGGTTGATGTTTTGATTTATGTAGGTGTCATTTGTCTTTTACATCTCTGATATGGGTTTCAGTTTAGAGTTTGGCTTTGGCAGTGTTCCCAACAAATGAGATGACAGGATGAAAAAAATCTGTTCAAACTCTGTTATTTATTTTACAGCTGTCCTCATACCCATGTTTTTTATTAAGATGACCAGTCAGACGTGAGGGTGAGATCTGTCCTGCTGATATGGTCACTGTTGGTTTTCTGTATTTATCCTCCGACACCCTTTTAGCCTCCCGAAGGCGATTGCTGCAGAAAGGATGGGCTTTTGAATTCCCACTCTCTGAAGGTGTGAAGAGCTGTAAAGAAAACAACCAGTGTTACAGGTGAAAGGCTTGCTCAGAGTGCGTCAGGTCGTGATCTTTGTGACCTGCTGCTTCCTAAAGGACAAGCTCTCTCAGATGGCAGTTGTACCTGGGAAAATATAGTTTATTCAGGAAATGGTTGCACGATACTGCAGTTGGTTACAAGAGAAGCTCAAGATCAGTATATACTGTTCTTACATTTAAGAATGTGTTCTTCCTCTGCTGCTTCAGTGTTCAGTTAACTGTACAAGCTGTCAGCAAAGCACTTTCCTCCACTTACCCAGTATGTTTTCTAGGGCTGTCTTGTCCTGAAGCCATTTCATTCTGAGAAGAACATTAAGTGTCTTTTACCCAAGCCTGGTACTCCTAATTCTCTCTCCTTGAAATGCAGCATTGTCACTTTCTCTCCTTTCTTCTTCATTTTTTAAAATATATATATTTCTAGTTTTGTCCCTTAATTAGCATATGCATAGCTCTTGTGACTCCAGGCTAGTTTTCCTGTTTACAGCCTCTGTGACACTTTGTGTTAGAACTTCACAAATCATATATCACAGGAGAAATTAATTATGCATGTAACTTATTAGGTTAATAACTTTCATCTCATTGTGAACTTTTTATAAAGTCTATACATTACACATTAATAATTGAGGTGACAGCTTTGACATTGACTGCATTTCCTACATCACTGCTTACCCTTCTTATGCGTTTTAGGTCTGTGTGGAACCCAGCTGTGCTTTCTTATAATTTCAGTTCTCTTTCTGTTTCCTCATTTCTTCGGGAGGCTGGATTTGCCAGCGCACCCAGCAGAGGAGGGCAAATAAGTCGTGTTGTCCTTTTTGCCTCATACTAACCAATTTTCCTGTGGTTTCACAGCTTGAACTTAGGAAGTACTTAGCTTATATGAGGATATTTTTTCAGTGAGAAGTAGATAAGCTTTGATAATGGTGCCAAGCACTTATTCCTATTATTTGCCTTGTGTTTTCAGTGGGCAAAACAAACCAGGAGCTTGCTTGGATTATGGAAGGAATAAGTAAGTGAGTAGACAAGAGGGTTTCAGCAGATGTAGTCAGCCTTTCCAAAGGTTTTTAGTGAGTTTCCTCATCAAAAGGCTCTTCAAGAAGTAAAACAGCAAGGGGCAAAAGAGGAAGGTCTTTTCACAGATGAAAAGCTGTTTGGAAGGTAAGAAACAGAATGTAGGAATTAAATGGTCAATTTTTGCATGGGAAGGCTCAGCAGGGGAGAGCTGTGGGATTCATGCTGACGCTTGCAGATTCTTTAGTGGAATTATAAATGGAGAGGGACGTGGGAGGTGAAGGAATACGTTTTGCTGTGAATATGAACATACTCAGGTGAAGACTGCAGAACTGCGGAAAAGTAATGCAGAATGACTGGATAAGAAAATGACATATTAAATGTACATGAATGCAAAGTGAGATGTATATAGATTGAGAGGGAGAGAAAAACAAATTCAATTTTCTATATGCAGTGATGGGCTTTGAATTGATTCTGATTTTTAAGTAAAAATTGTTTGAAAATATTCGCACAGTGTTCAATATTGATGGAATTAGCATATCTAATGTTAGAAATTATTAAGAAAAGAATAGATAAATAGTGCAGAGAATATTATGTCATTTGGTAAAACTGTTTTGCGACCTCATTTGAATGCCGTTTGTCGTTCTGACCTTTCTATCTCAAAAAGTTATTCTAAAATCAGAGATCACAAAAGGGCAGCAAGGATCATCAAAGGGCAGGAGAAGGTTGTGTACAAGGAATGGTCAAGCAGACTATGGTTCCTCTTTCCAGAATTGACTAAGGAAGGGTACAACAGGGGAACATAAACTAACAAGTGAGATGGGAAACGGTTAAAAGGGAACTGCTGTTCATTTCTTTTAAAAGATATGGAGTAGATGGCATGAAAGGATAAAGGCAAGGCCATGTTCAGAGCAAACACAAGGAAAGATGTAATGCATTTAAGCCATCGGATTTCTTGCCGGGCAATGTTACTCTGGACAAACTCACCGAAGAAAAATCCATGGTGGTCTGTGAAATAGAAGGACATCACATCTCTTGCATATGAACTCTCTGAACCCCAAATTGCTGGGGACTGGGATCCAATTTCCAGGGAGCATCACTACGCACCTGCTCTGATAGATTCTTCTCCGGGCATTTAAGGAGGCTAGTGTGAGAGATAGGATGCTGATATGACCCAGTAAGGAGGTCTTTAAATATTTTTTTTCTAAAGCTACACCATTTCTAGGCTCCCTGCAGTGTTTTCAAGTAGGTACTGCATTCACTTTGCCTTTCTCTATTCGATCTGTCTTAACTGTGATGCCCAGAGTCACCAAGCGTCCATGACATGTTTATCGCCTTCGTTGCAAGAACTGCTCAGCAAGTCAGTGTACGTGGAGGCTTGCAGGCGGGTGAGAGGAGAGCAGCTGAAAGCAGGATGTAAGGAGCCAATTTGGTATAAGGCCTGACGTGTAGGCTTGGCTAAAATTAAGCAGAAGCTTGTAGATGTGGAAGGAGTGTAGATCTACAGATGTAGGAGAGGCTGGAGAGGAGAAGGATTTAGAGAAGGCTGGAGTGACACATGTTGATCAGAGGTGTAATGATGCCCATTTGCATGAAAGTAAATGTCAGTGTGAGAGCCAGTGAGGCTGCATTTGAGGAAGTTGCTTTATCTGAAATGAGCAACAAGAAGAGCTGGATGAATATTGGTTTGAAATGAAATCTTGGAGAGAAACGAACGATAGGTTGTTCTGGCTCCCTTGTCTGCTTGTAATTATTAAGGCCCTAATAGCAGTGGATCCAAAATGAGGATGTTAACAAGTAGTGCTGTAAAACTGCCTCTAACCAGCTTTCCAAAAATGCTTGTGTTTCAGTACTTTTTGAGGTTCTCTGTATGGAATTTAGGAATTAGAAGGCTTGGGGGGAGTTTGAGCTACAGTAACAAAATCTGTCCATGTAAGTGTCAGCTGTAGTAGCAGCACAAATAGCTCCCAGGCTTGGGCTCCAGAATCTCGGAGCCGGGAGTAATGCCCTTGTTGTGGCTATGTGTGTTTTTTCTCCTGGGGCTGTAACAGCTTAAGGAACCATTACAGACAGTTACTGCTGCCAAACTGGGCCCCTCTGCTAAGAGAGCTGAATCTGCGTGGGGTTGTCCTTTTTCTGGAAACTTAAAAGCCAAGGATCATTTTTTCCTGCCTCAGAAAGGTGGACTGGTGCTGTGTAAAAAAGAGATGAAAAGAGACTACCCTACTGGGACAAACTTTAGAGAATCGCAGTTTTAGATATAGGAAACATCCACCAGGTCACCTTGCCCACCGTCGCCTGCCAGGGCTGCTATTGTTCCCTTCACAGCATTAACTCGGAAACGTTTCTACAGAGAGCTGTTCACCATAGGGCTGCACTTGTCATTTTCCGTACTCTACTTGTTAAAGATGTTTGAAGGACAAATGAGACTTCTCCTCACAACTGGGATTCTTTGCATTCCGGGTATTGGGGACGATGAAAAAAAAAATCAAATATTATTTGGAAATGTGTAGGTTCTTCCCCCTTCACTTTCCAATTAGCACTAGTTAGTTTATTAGTTACTCACATGCTCAATCAAGAGACCACGAAAGACTGTTCTGTTGGATTTGTTTGACAGACAAGAAGCAGGGTGAGGAGCAGAAAGCAAGAGTCAGAACTGCTGATCTCGTGCTAAACTCAGCAGGACACAGATGCCAACCAGCCCCAGCACATTGACAGTCTCCTGTCCTGGTCTCACTGGAGTGATCTGCAGCACGCAGGGGTTTCACTAAGTCAGAGGCTTTTAAGACCTATGGGAGCTGTTCTGGTCTGCCAGCACAGCCTTCTCCCTGCTTATGCAGAGCGTCAGAGCATAGATCAGGAAATACAAAATTTTAACTTCAGCGGGTTCCCCTACATTAAATCTAATAATGTTGGCTGTCTTCGAGAGTCATCTTAGGCCTGTTCTTGATTTCAAGGCACTAAAAGACAGAATCGGATGCTTTCCTTGGTAAGGTTGTACAAATGTTTAATCACCTCCTGCTTTTGAAAGAAATAGGGCCTTATATTTGTTGGAATTTGTCTGACAATGGCTGCCAAGTGTTGGTTCCTGTGATGCAGTTTAATACAGGAACAATGATGCTTTGGGAATATGGTATTTTTAAGAAAAGACAGACCATTAGAGTTAAACGTATTATTTCAGTGCTTATTTCGTCAGTGCTACGTGCAGAAGTAATGTCACATCCATATAACTGTCTGTCCTGATCATATATGCTGAGCTCAAGCTGGCATTTTTTGCCACTTCGGTAAAACTCAGGCTCTCTCCTCTGATACTGCCGCCGCCTTTTCTTTTTTTTTTTTCTTTCTTTCTCCTTTCTCCTCCAAAGTCACAGCTTTGCAGGTTACTGCTTACCCTCCTCTTCTTCTTGGTTATGCAATAGAGGCCTATTTTATGTGTTCATAAATATTTGGATTTGATTTATTTAAAAAAATGTTTTGGTTGAAAGGGCCTGGATTATCATACTGTATGGGTCACACTATATGACCTTTCTTTCTTCTTTCAAGTTATTATCTTTTTTCCAGTTATTTAGCATTTTGCCAAATTTAGTATTATCTTGAAGTATTAGCTGCAGTATAATTGATTAGCTTCTAGGTAATGGATGAAATGTATTTATGCACCAAGTACGGCTCTTTAGTGCCATAGAAAAACTTCTTTCTAATAAAAATTCCCTAATGACAACCACTTTTTTGAGATCTGTCAGTTGAGGTCTATCTATCTAATGTTATGTTCTGTTTTCTTCTTGTATAGTATTCATTTAAGCAGAACTGTCTTGTGGTATTCAGTCAAATAACTTAAAAAAATCTTTCATCTATGCTCTTACCATTGTCATTCAAATAATATATGTAATAATATTGGCTGAAACTTTTTTTTTTTAATACAGGAAGATCTAATGACATTAAGTATTGTATTCCTATCCTTTAATGTTTTAGTTAAACAGTTAGGGTAGAAGCTCTTGTGATATTTCCTCCAGGGTTGATGTTTCCTTAGGGTAAATCCTTCTATAGTTACACGTCTGTCCTGTTTTTTAAAACATTAACTCAACATTAACATTCTTTTATTCTTCTATTAGCTTTCTGTTATTCCAAGATTAAAAATAAATCTCAGTGGATCAGAAATCTCCTCATCCTTCTAAGACTCTTTGGAGCAAGTGACCCATGTCTGTGAAATTAAAAATAAAACATTTATTCCTGGTAGCTGACGAACATCCTCCTTTGTTCTCATAGACTGCAGATATTTTGTCATCCTCTTGTGATATGAGCGCTTATGTTCTTCATGTATTTATGTATCATGTATTTATATTTGACAAAACACAAATGTTTGCATACTTTTTTGTCTCCTAAATTAGAGACATCTACTGACAGAAAACTTCTTGTATGTAGATTCCTGTATCAAGCTGGTTTGGGTCAGCTCTTAACCTTCCTTTTGATTAAATAGGTGGAATTCATTAGATAGCATTTGACATAGTATTAAGTCTTTAAGACTTGAAATTATTGCAGTAATTTTCTGCACTTTTCAGTTTTTCGTAACATCCCTTTTAAAAACATAGGCAAGATGACAGACCCACATTATGATCAGTGTTTTCACTACTACTGTACATGTAAGCAATTTTTTTCTCAGTGCATTCTTGATATTTCCCTGCTTACACACAGAAGAATCTTGTTAGCCCTCTTAGCAGCTGCTTTACAAAGCATTTCATTCCCAATTGGTTATGCACCAAGACATGCAAGCTCTTTTCCGAGACACTATTTACAAGGTTTGGATACGGTTCCAATTGTGAGAGAGTGACTTAGTCTTTGATCCTAAATCTATAATCTTGTGTTGAGCTGTACAGAAAAGAGAATGTATCTGGCTGTATATGTGTCTATGCACATCACAGTCATAACTGAACTGAATTTTAGGTTTCAGTTTAGATTTATTCAGCTATGCTAGGTGTGAAACTTTGGGCAGTGATGCTTTGTCAAGTGTGCTGCCTCAGTCTGGCTCCTGGATGGCTTTCTTAGT
The DNA here is from genome assembly GCA_013398315.1 of Nothoprocta pentlandii. Taxonomy (NCBI): domain Eukaryota; kingdom Metazoa; phylum Chordata; class Aves; order Tinamiformes; family Tinamidae; genus Nothoprocta; species Nothoprocta pentlandii. The sequence continues at coordinate 156,220 of VZSG01000063.1, forward strand.
GAAACATCTTCCAGAGAATCAGAAGCCAGGGGTTAAAGCAATGCGTGCTCGTATTCATATTTCCTCTTACTACCTCTTTTTCTTGTAAGGTATCCTAGGAAGTTGGAATGAAACAACTTAAATCCCTATGTTTTTAGGCAGCACAGCATATTCTTTATGCTTCTCAGAAAAATCCTGACCAGTGAAGACCAGTGTCTTCAGCATTTAACAGTCTTCAGTGCTGTGTTGCTTCATAACAATCTTCAATCTTATGCTCAGCTTGGGTAAGACACTTTTTGTTTTGAAGACTGACCTGTGCCTCTTAGAGCTCTTACAAGAATATGCAGGCAAACTGTGCCAGATCTCATTAACATAGGTTAATTTTTTTCCTCTTTCTTCAAGGTAATTTACGTATTTAACGTTCTGAGATTTGATCCTTCACAAGCAGAAAGGATGTGACTTATTATTGTCTATTGTCATGGATGAGATGACTGTTTTTTAGCGCTGTGTAGAAATAACAGATCTCTGTGGCTTTGTAAGGGCTGACAGGCTTCGTGAGGATCTCAGAAAGCCCTTTGTAGCCCAGCTTTCCTTTTGCAAGCTGTTGGGAAATAATTCTTACTATTATCTGGAGGACTTTTTCAATTTTTTTTTTTCCTCTCCTTCCTACAGTTTTCCTATCCTTTCCTTTAGAAAAGAGTGCTCTTGCTCTGTGGCAGCAATGCTCAGGCTGAGCTGATTCCTCTTGTGTGTTACTCCCCAGGAGTAACCTGGACTTAGCTCCCTGCACAGAGTATCCAGAGCGAAGCAAGTGATTAATGTGATGTGTCACTAGCAGAGCACATGTGCCCTGGCAGGGCCGTGGCGCTCTTGGCTTGAGTGCTTTTCATTCTGTGCCCCGAGAGGCCTGAAACGTGGGGCTGGGAAATCAGCCTTGTCCATGAGGGTTGCTCTGACGGCCCCAATAGCAGGTTGGAGGAAACTGTCACGTTGCTGTCACACGTTGTTGATCTTGGTTGCTGCTGCACTGGACTCTTGCTCTGCACTGTGGATGACAGCTAGGGCTGGAGCAGCTGGTTGGCTTCTGAATGAATTTTGGGTTTGGTATGTTCAGGAGAAAATTTGGGGGAGAGATGTGAAAGAGTGCCTGGTTCTCTTTCCCTGGTAGGGTTAGAAGATAACAGGTTGCTTTGTCTTGATGGCACAATGCCTTTCCTTTCTATATAAGCAGTATTGAGGCAAACATTTAGCTCCTCAGGTCCCCATTTCCACATGTCAATAGCCCTGTGTAGATTAATGTTTAGGGAACCCTGACTAATTTTTCTATGCCTTGGAATCCGAATAGAGGTGAGCACTGGGGGCCTAGAGAGATGCAAGTACTTTCAGTTTTTTGTACAGGGACAAAAGAGAAGGGTGAAAAGGGTTTAAAATATTTCTGTCTAGAAGGATGGACACAAGTCCTCGTCCTTCCCAGTCTTTCTAGGTGTGTGTTGTTCACTATACTGGCAACCTGAGAGGTGATGCCAGCCACGGGATAGCTGCGACCAACCTGCTGCCTCCTCTTCATCAGACCCGCATCGTCTTGGCTTGCTCCTTGGAGGAGAACCCAAGGTGTGTTGGCCAAGGCTGCCACGGAGAGGAGGAGATGCCAGAGCTCCCAGAGGCTGTCCATGGAGCTGAGGGAGGGAGATGGGTGCTGGGCTTCCCCACCCCCATTGGCATCCTGCTACAGGCAGTACCTTCATTGTAAGCACATGGACTGAGTCCCCAGATTACTTCATCTGTGGTCCTAATTGCATCGTTATTTGAGCAGTGCTCAATTTTAAGCATGTGCTGATGGCAAACGCTTTCAATTTGTTTTTTTTGCTGGACGAGTGTCAAAACCCCAGACAACACCACTGCAGTTGGGACTGTTTGCCTTGCATGTTGTAAGCCTGGGCAGCGAGGCTCTGCTTGGCTGGCGTGTGGAGACAGAGCTGCTGCCTTACTCTTGCCAGGCTGTTCTTCCCTATCAGGCTAACGGTGTGCTGGCCATGGAAGATGGGCAGTGGGGAGAAGCTGCATACCTGAGAGCAAGCAATAGCTCTTCAGTATTTCCACAGTGGACTTTCAACAATAATGTTCTCATTTCAGCACATTTTGTTTTGACTGAAATGAAAAGCTCGGTGAAATGCAGGATTGTTGTCCAAGAAGTTCCTATAGCCCACACTCGCTTTCATTGCTGTTGATTACAAAGGTTTTTTGTTGCTGCTTTTGTTTTTATTTTTAATAGAAAATCCTCCAACTTCAGAACTGGTTTCAGATGTGACATTTTGGTAAACCTGGAATGAAATTATTTTGTATTGGTTATTAGGCTGGTACCAAATACTGTAGGGTCAGTGCCAGATGAACTGTCTTGTCCTGTACAGTGCAGTTCTATTATTTCCTCTTCAATGCAGTTTCCATACTGTTCGGTAGGGTCTATATGACCCATTCTCCTACAGGTACCAGAGTCTTTGGAGCAAGTTACTACTACACAATAAACAGGCACACATCTCCCATGCTGTAGAGTGAAACTTTGACTCTGCATCACACAAGAGTCTTTTCTTTAGAGAGTATAAACCAGAGGTGAAAATGGGAACCTCTACCCAAAATAAGTGCATTGCCTGGAAAATGCAGTTCTATGTTATGGCAAGTTTATGTAAGTCTTTTTCTGGTAAGTTCGACAGAACTTCCCAAAACGTCCTATTTTGGTTTGCAATGAAATGAAGCGTTTCATTGCTGTTTTGGAAAACAGAGTTTTCTTTTAGAAAGCCATGCCAATTTACCCAGCTTTACGGAACAGAAATACCTGTTTCCTGACACAGGTCTTTTGTACTTGCAAAACCTCAGGTGGATTTGAAATTCAATTCAGTCAATAAGTACAGTATTTATTTGCAAATAAGTCATTGTCCGTTACAGTTTGCAGTGTCCTGTGCAATAAGGCTCAAGCCTTAAATAATCCATGCGGCCATCCTAAAATAATTCCTCTCTGCCTTTCAGATGCAATTCTTGAGACACTTGACAGTAATCATTTCCTTGCATACTTATCACTGAACCAAACTAGACAGATTTAGCTTGTGCTAGCTAGACAAATCTCAGTTTTCAGCATGAGTTTTGTGATGAGCAGGGCATCCTGTAACTGGTGAATGTCACTGTAACCTAAATATGTGTGGCTTGACAGAAATTGGCTTAACCTGTTATCAAAGGTCTCCAGTGATGCTTGTTCACCAGGCAGACTGTTCCAGTGCTTCACAGTTCTTAAGCTAAGAATTTTTCCTAACATCAATTCTAACACTTCTTTGCTGCAATTTCAGATTATTATTTCTTGTTCTTTTCAACGTGGACATAAAGAACAGATTGTTCTTTCCTCTTTGTAGCAGCCTTTATATATTTGAACAGTAACATGTCTGCTTTCAGTTTTTTCGTCTTTATGTTAAGAAGAAGCCGTTTTCTATCTTTTCTTCCATTTTCAAAACCTCTGGTTATTCTCACTGCTCTCCTCTGGGCTCCTTCTAGTTGGCCCGCTCCTTTCTTGAAGTACAAGAAGTTCTCCAAATGGGGCATGGTCTCCAGATGACTATGGAAGTGTTTCCTTCCTTGTCTCTCAGCCTGTCCTTCATGCATTTTGGGATACTTGAATCATTCAATCCACCAGTTAATGATGATTTCTGTATGTAGCTAATAAGTGCTTTTTACTCTCACTATTTTCTGTGCACCATCTGGGCGCTGTGTAGAGCATAGAACCTCCTCATTACTGTATATTCATAAAATACAACTGTATACACATGTATATTGATAAAATACAACTCGGTAATGTCCTTCTGATATCCAAGTCCAAAGTACAGGCTGTTTTTAGAGCTAGCATGAGGTATCCCTGTGAGGTATCCCTGTGTCTGTGGCCCAGAGGAGGAGCATCACGTCTGGCTGTCTCAGCTTCCCTATCCTCATGTTTTTATTCTGCTCTGTACTAGGCCAAATGGAGGTTGAATCTCACGAGCAGGAGGGAAGTACAAATTTATGCCCTAGAATCCCCAGGGGCATGTCTTAAAAACTTGGCTCTTGTACAAAGCCTAAACTGTACTACAGTCAAGTTAGTCAAATATCTCTTAATTTTTAATAAGTGAATATTGTCAAGAACCAGCTGCTTTTAGGACCAGACTGGGACATGTGGCTAATTTCTCAGGACAGAGCATTTCCATTAGCATGTAGAGAACAAATCTCGCATCTTCACTACAGCCTTTGCCCAATAAGCACTTCTGCAAAGCTAGTCCCAACCTCCCATAGGCCAGCAAAATGGTGAATACACTCTTGAGAAATATTTGGGTTCAGGCACTTTCTTTAGCACTGTATGGAAAGTCTGTGGAAAAGTAATATTTTAAGAAAATCAGAAACTACCTTATCTTCTGTAATGCCTTACTTCACTCACTTGGCAGTATGAAGTCCCTGCAACAAGGAAAATAAAGCTGCAGCTTGCACCACAGAGCAATGTTCTTTCCTTGACCGGCCCCATCTGCATTCCTGGTAGCTGCATTGTGTGAGTGAAGGGTATCTAAGATTCACTGCTACAAAGGCAGGTGGGATTTGAAGAGGGCTTCAGTTCAGGTTGCCTAGAAAGGCAGCACAAAGAGCCAGGTCCCAGGACAGCTTAGAGGCCACAGCCACCTTAACTAGAATATGTGACATGGGGTCTCATCTTTTACTTATTTCCATCTTTTGAGATAATAGTTGGTATTTTAGTAGGCAGAACATGTTGTAGATTTGATTTACTGAAGAATGGAGGCACACGCAGGGAACTTCACTGGTATTTTTCTCTTGTTTACCGTTCAACAAGCTAAACATGCAGCCTTGACCAGTTGCTTGGTTCATGCCCCCAACTTAAACATCTAAGCCTAAAATAGTCCTGCAATTCTTCAGTTCCAGGTATCTGAAAATGTGGGTTTTTTTTTTTTTAAAAAAAAGTCATCTTAGTAATCTTTAATTATTGGCCTTAGTCCCTGTGATACCTTTACTAATATTTTCTAATGAAGTCATAATTCAAATCCTCACGCTTATGACTGAAAAAAAGAAAAGGGCATGAAGAGTTTCTTTTTAGATCAGGGATGCAGCACTGATATGAAGTTTAATCCTACTACAGCCGCCTTGGTGTCTCAGAGAAAACCTTGATCTGAGGCTAGTTCAGAATCTTCCAGGAACAGTTTTCTTGCAGCCGAGAAGGCTTCTTTCCCCTCTGTACAGAGACATGCCTTGTAATAAATGAGTATATATAACTTTTAACGTATCCATCGCATCCTCAATGTGGGGGCTGTTATTCCATTAGGAATCCAGCCCAAGTGAATTAGCAGTCTGTGTAGCCCAGAATGGAGGATGCAGAAATCCACCCATGTGATAAAACAAATTTTACCCTTACTGCTACCTATTAAAAGGAAAGAGTCCAAGAAGTAGGTCATTTCACAACAGAATACACTTGCATAATTCAGATGCTGCAGTGCAACACCAAGAATACGTAAGGCTGTGGAGCATTTCACATTTTATTCATTTAACAATATTCACTGCCAACTGCAGAAACAGCAGGCTACGGTATGCAAAAATTTATCCAACAGCTCTAGGCAGATGCTAAAATTTAAGAAATAGCTTTAAAATAATTCTTTTTTTTCCCCCAGTTTTTATTTAATTGCAAGTTTGGAATATCTTTCTCATGTAATATTTGATCTTAAAGCAAACAAATAAAAAAGCCTCAATGTTGTTTCAGAGAGGTATTTAGTGATGCTTGTTCTTTATTCTTGTGTATTGAGAGGTAAAAGATAAAGCAGCAAGGTGTACCTTGTTGGGCTTAATCCTGCTCTGAGATACCAGATGCGTGGTTTGGGTTGGTTTAATCTCTGCAGTTATCGTGAACACCCTCAAGTGTTGCAAATATTCCCTACATGTGAAGGGGTATCCTTTGACTTGAAAGAGAGTTGGGGTCACAGAAAAGTACTGCGTCTTCTGTCTTGAGTATCTGTTAAGGAAAATTTACTTTTTGGCGTAACTCCTGTCCTAGCTGGTTTTACGGTGCTCTCAGTAAGGCAATTGAAGACATCTCAAGAGAAACGTAGAGTGTTTCTCTGTATCTTCCTAAATTCTTCTGAATTCAGAGCAGTTTCTTTTCTCTCGTAGTGCTTTTTGTAAAATTAAAATTACTCAGAACCTATAATGGTTTTATAGGTTGTAAAAAAATGCATAGGGAAGCTTGAAATAGTCCTGTTTTATTGCTTAAATATTTTAGTATTTAAGTATTTTAGTATTTATCTAGTAAAAAAACAACATACTGCTTTTTCTAACTATATATGCACATATTTCTTAAACTTAATTCAGATTAAATGCAAAATCACATTAATAAGATAAGGCAGATTGCACTTGAATCTTCTTTGTCTGATTTAAGTTATTTATCATCAGCGTTCAACGTATCATTTGCCAGGATGGGCAAATAGAGTCCATCCCTGTACTGAGGGATGATTATGTATGTACAAATACCTGCATACAGTTGCTATCCCCAGGGAACTGTCAGATGTGCTCATATCAGGTATGCTCAGTCCACCTAAGGCCCTTGAAAGAAATAGAGCTACCCATCAGTGGAGTTTTGGATCACTGCACACCTAGTCTGTCCCAATTACAACATGAAACGTCGTTACTGGGTGTAAACACTCATTTCTACCTGCTGGTTGGGACGGGCTTGAAATAAGTAGTTGTGGTGGATCAGCTGGTAGGTTGTAATTTATGAAGTTGCAGCAGCTTGGTGTCTTGCTTGGTGCAGGTGAATTGAAGGAAGCCTCAGAGAGGCTCTGAGGTGTTGCCTTCATAGCTCACTGTTCAGAGAAGTGATAGGAGCAGCTGGAGAAAGGGATCGAAACAAGGGCTCGGTGAGAGGTGAGACGTGGGATGCAGCCTGTGGACAACTGCGCTGAACGCAAGCGGTTTTCTTCCTATGTAGCTAAACTCGAGCAGCTTCCTACCTTAGTGCCCCTCTTCATGATGCTGCTGCTAAGTGGCCATCCTCCTTTGGAGCACATTCAGCCTGTGTCCAGCTCTATCCAGCCTCAAGCTGGGGAGGAATTGAGCACTGGCCGCTTGCCAAGTCTGGCGTGTCATTTCTTTCCCTCGCTTTTGTTGCTCCCTCTCTATCTGCATCTTCACTTGATTGCAGAGACACTCTTTTCATCATGGTGAAAAGCCATCTGATTAGGGCTTTCATTAACCCGTGAGTGAAGCTGCTTATCACAGGTTTAGGTGGAGAAATTCCTTGAATGCTTCAAAATTGCCAAGTTGCCTTTTTTAAGATAACTCCAAACTAGATTGCCGTTTTGTGCTTAAGCTTAGCTTAAAACAAACTCGTCTTTCTCAGCAGATTTAAAGGAAACCTAATTTGCTGTATTTTTTCCTCTTTTTTTATTCTCCCAGCATGTCTGGGCTGTTACAGTGCCCTTTTACCGCTGATTACTAGAGACTGTTTCTTTACTATCCCGTCCTTGGGTATCCATTTAGACCGGTCTAATTCATTACAGAAAGGACAAACTGAACTGTGAAAAGGAGTGCCTCTGTCAAGCCGTATTCAGAATCAGTCTTCATAGAAAAGGAATGTAAAATACAAACTTGTACCAATTACAGATAATATTTTTCTGTGAGGATTTCAGTATTCCAATACTGCTCTTCCATAATAGTTTTCCTGAGTCTCTGTTTTCTTTCCATCCAGTAATCATTATTTCTGTTGTATTTCTGATTCTCATTTTATTCATAGTACATCAGTTTGTGTTAGGTAGTTTGTACCAATGGATGACTTCTTGTCATTGTGCTAGTTTCATTTTTGAGTATGAAATGATTATTAAAATTGAAAGTGTAAAGTTTGCTCCTCAAGCTCTCTATATATAGCTTTTGTGAGTCATTTTTCTTCTCCTCCCCCCTTTCTTTTCTGCCTTTCCAAGAAAAAATGTGAATTCTTGTATCCCCATGAGAAGCAGTCTCTTTGACTTCCTTAGGCATCCTGCCACACTTGGATGCCTATATGGGACAAAATGAAGTTGGTGTCTAAGCAGGTGAGATGAGCTTTGTTCAGGAAGCTATTTGTTAAAAAAGGGGCAGTTTGTGAGTGCTGCTTTCCCTGACAGGCTTTCTCATAAGTCATTGTGGAAGCTGTGTCCCAGGGTGGTGCTAGACGGGGCCTTAGCAAGCACAGCCCTCTGCGTCAGGCAAGGTCTGATAAAGAGTTGGAGAGGTGTGTGCATCCAGGCAGCCTTTTGGGAATGAATTCTGGAGAGCCCCAAATTGCTTCAGAGATTGCTCTTAAAATGAAAGTACAAGGTGGGAAATGTGTTGCGGATCATGTGTTATACTGCTGGTAGTTACTGCTGCAGCTGGTGGCTCTTTGGGAAACTGCTTCTTGAAATGCCTGTGTTTGGAGCTATAGAGTTAATTTTTATGCTGTAGGCTTTTTATTTGCCTCCTGGGTTAATGACAGGCTGCAAGCTGGTATCACACACATACAGCAAAGCCTCAGTGAAAGCCCTGCTGCCAAGTTGGAGCAGACCTGGCCCCTTCTACTGCCAGGCAGTTTTAACATTTTGCAGGCATGTGCTTTATCTGCCCTGGAAAACTGCAGTGAGGCATCTGTTGCTTTCAATAAAACACAAAGATTCCTAGGTTAGAAGGCCAGAAAGAGACATATGATAATGATTATGATAATCTAGATTGATTTGCTATATAATTAATTCTTGTCTGTCTGCTATGAAAAAGGAAGATCCTGTTTTAATTTAAAGTTTGCCTGTAGCAGAGAACACATCATAACCTGTAGCAAATAATTTCAATGGTAAATTACCTTGCTGGTAAAAATAAGTCGTATTTTAAAATGTGGACTCCTCTAACTTCAATTTCCAGCCTGTGCATCCTCTTATTGCTTTGTCACACAAATTGAAGAGCCCTCTGCTGCCAAATTCCATTTTCTGCATAGGTGCTTGTAGATTGGGATCAGATCAGCCTTTAACCTCTGCATATTAAACAGAATCAACTTCCAAATCTTCTTCACTGTGGGATGTGTATTCCAGTCCTTTAATTACATTATCTTTTTTAATTCCTGAATCTTGATTTAACAATGTCTTAAACTGTGGCTATTACAAGCTGCCTTAGTATATCAGTGGCAGTTAGAGTGTTGCCTAAGCTGGAGATAAGGAGGCTTGACTTTTCCTGTTCAGCATCCTCCTGGTCATAAACCTAGGGATTATTTTTACTGTTTTGGTTAGAGTGGTGGGAGTTCTGCTATTCCTGATTATCGATCAAGATCTTGGCATTCTGTGTTGAGACCACGACGACCTACATGGTGCTCTGCACTGCAGAACTGAGGCTGGGTCTCCAAAGATGCTAATGTGACCACTGATGAGATCTCGGATCAGCCCTGTGATCCTGTTTGCACTTATTCCTTAAGCACAACTCTCTTTTCAATTTATTGAGCTATTGTCATGGATTTTGTTGTTGATTATTTTTGTTTGCTTGTTTTTGTTTTTCAAGATTATATTCCTTAAAACAAAGAACTTCAGTGAAGGAGATTTCACGTTTGGACTATTTGTTTCTTTGCAAAGATTGGATTCACAACTCTTGTATCTATTCAATATCCCTTTTCCTTTGTCCCCCAGGCTTTCCTTTGTCCTTAGTTTATTTGTCCTTTCTTCTAAACTTGCTCCTAGGTTCCTAAATTTTAGTGACTTTCTGGGCTGCAAGTAACTCCACATATTTTTTTCTAGATGCTTTGAGTACCCCTGTCTCAGAGATTCACCAGCACCATGTGCACTATTGATGAAATACAAGGTGCAACAAACCCAGAGAGAGATTCTGCTTTTCCCCAGAACAGAGAAGGACTTAGCCCAGTATCAAGCATGTGAAATGAGGAGGTTTCTGTATATGACTCATGGGAGAGCTGGAAGCTGATTATGTACATGGGAGTTTATTCTTCTGAGCAGCAAGTTGTGGGGTTTGTTCAAGTATTTCACTGAGCCATAGCTAAAATGCAACCTCAGCACCAACCATCATGTGTAGCTATTGTGCTGTTTCTGTTCCTCTCATTCACGGGGGAACTAGGGTAAAATTTTCCTGATACAGTTTAAAGGAATTCCTAGAACAGCCTGATCCCGTGTCAGCAGTACCGTACAGGGGCATTTCAGCCATCGTAGGATCATCAAAGTCTCTGTTTGTTCAGGCCTGGTATTCTTTTGCCCACCAAAGCAATTCAATGCCAAGGTGAAACCTCAAATCAAAAAAGCAGATTTGCATCAAATTCATGCCAATCAGGTCGTCTGGATGCCATGGGAATTCTTTGCTGGCTGGCTAAGCCGGTCTTTCATCTGCTGTGAGCTCCATGCTCCCTGCAAAGGGACAGGCCTCTCGTTATCTTTTTTTTTTTTTTTTTTTTTTTCCTCTCCCCCAATATTTGTAATATAGAAATACAGCTTGGAAGCTGAGTCTGCTTTAACCTCTTTTCCTTTGTTAGATATTTATCCTAAAAATGTCAAGGAATGTCAAATCTTGTTGACTTGGAATTCCAGAAAACGGGATATTTAAGGAGCTTTGCCCAAATGCAACCAATCAAATTTTAGTCTGAACAAAAATTCCCATCCTGATGTCATACTTCTGAGTTTTTCTTTTCTGTTTTTGCTCATGATGTCATGATATGTGTCATTTCTCCATTAGAATTTAATGAAATACAAGAGAATTTGAGATCCACTGCTATACTAAGTCCATCAAGTAGAACTTTGTCTTTTGTATGTCTCAAAGCATTGCAATAGTTAAGAATTTTATTTTCTCTTTGACATTTATTCTAAGAAGCAGATGTCATTTTATGTTGTTAGACATGTAATATGTATTTTATGTGTGCATTACGTAAGTTTATTTACATATTGCTCAGATCAGTAGTATAGTTTCCTTCCACATTGTTATGTCCAAAGGACACAGCCCCTGCCTAAGAAAGCTGATATGAAAAGGAAGTGTTGAGTTTGCACAAGGACTAGGAAGTTACCGAATCAGAAAAATATAATCTGAAGCTCAAGCCAAAACCTGTAGACTGCTTGTACCTGCCAGACCAAATTTAGATGGTTCTGGGAGGATCTCTTTTCCAGGGAATGTTGGAACAACGGGATGCAGGCCACGTGTATTGCTTCAGTAGTGGCAGCCTGCTCCAGGTGACGTCCTTTCTAGGGTATGAAGCAGTAGTTAGCAGTTGGGAATGCTGTCAAGTATGATTCATTTTACATCCGTTCTCTGCCTGAGATTGACTGCTACCTCTGAAAGGGGAGAGTGTTTTAATGGGAACTGGAGCAAAACAAACTGTTGTGGGTCTGTGCTGTCCTTTGCTGGAGGAATTACGACTTTGTGTTGTGACTTGACAGGGGAGTTCACAGTAGGATTTTCCTTTTGCTCTGAATAGAGGCCCTTTCGCCTTCAGAAGAGGAATACCTGATGCTTTGCTGGCTGCCATGGAGAAATTCTCCTTTAATGCTTAGCTGGGAATTCCTAACTCCTGATGAATGTGTTGAACTGTGATTTTTATTTATATTTCATGCCTAGTTCACCTACTTTAGAATTTTATCCCATCCTTTCTGTCATTTTCCTTTTAAAAACTACTGTGTCTTCATTATGTATCTGAAATACACTTGTGCTCAATTTGCTGTGTAGGTTTTCAGCCTGTAGAATGCCGGGGTGAAGTATTGTTTGATCATAGGGTGCCCGTGAGCTCTGAGTGGGTAATACAAATGTGTGTCCAGACATTACATCTGCGTGTTATTTTAGGTCTGACCATACAGCAGATGAGATGATATTTGTAGAATTCTGAATCTATATTCCTCTTCTTGACAATCCTTCCCAATCTCTTCTCATACTAAATTGCTGACAGCTCATTTTGCTCGCTTTCTGAAAGAGCAGAAATCAAATTTGTGTTTGCATGTATGCCAGATGTAACAGACACAAAATGTTTTAAAATAATAACCCCTTAGAAGAAATTAGTCTTGAGTCGTGTTGTAGCACATGAATTCAGTCAAAATTCTATTATTTGCCGAAATACTTTTGCTTGATTCAAGTGCTAGTGCTGGGTTTAGGAAGGAAGGAAGGTGGCTGAAAGGAAGTGCCATTTGTTACTGTTTCAGCTTTTTCTAGTTCCTGCCTCTGGGTAGGTGGTGTCCAGAGTTCTGGTCCTTAATCCAGAGAGGTTGGAGGTCCAGGCACTGAATGTATGAATGTGCAGAGGCTTTTGTGTTGACCTGGCTCCTTTTCTTTTTCTTTAGTTCACCTGGCCAGCTGTGCCCATCGCAAGTCCATGAGTAGAGTTTTAAGATTTCTTGGAGAGAGGAGATTTATGTCTTTACTTTTTTTTGTAGCTTTTTAGAGTCCATAGGGCAATTACAAACAGTTCATAGTAATTACTTAGTGTTTAGCATCCCTGTTCCAGTAGTTAAATAGGATAATAGGAATATTAGAGAAACGGCAGTGGTGGAAACACTTCCCTGTTGTGGCTAGCAGAGATGGACATGGAGGTTTCACTTGGTGTGTTTTCTGTGTGGTTTATGCAAGTGGAACAGCATGGTACCAGACACACGATGTATTTTATGTGCAAAATGTATTTTTTGCACAACATAGTGAACCTGTGGTCGACTGTTCTCACTGTCCTTCAGTTGATGTTCTCTTCTGCCAACTTACCTGATCTAGTCATCACAGAGTGCCTGTTGTAGTTGTTTCTGTGCACCCTTCTGTCATCACATCAGACTCTTGCATGGTCTCTCTTCTTCTCCCCACTGCCTTTCCAGAGAAGTTTATTTCCCGTGGCTGAAAGTAATTGGGGTATTTGTACAGTATACAGGATTGATGTATGATATTTTCCCTTGTGCCTGGCAGGTTGTTTATAAGAATAACGACATTCGTCTGGAGCTGTCTCGCTTGGCACGGATTGGTGATACTAAGATGAAGATCTACGGGGAAGTGAAATTCGTATGTGAGAACGTGGCTACGCTGGATCCCATCAGTTTTGAGACACCTGAGGCCTACATCAGTCTGCCTAAATGGAATACCAAAAGGATGGGCTCCATTTCCTTTGATTTCCGAACCACTGAACCCAATGGACTGATCCTTTTCACACATGGTAAACCCCAGGAGAGGAAAGATGCCCGGAGCCAGAAGAATACAAAGGTGGACTTCTTTGCAGTGGAGCTTCTAGATGGCAACCTCTACTTACTGCTGGACATGGGCTCTGGGACCATTAAAGTGAAGGCCACTCAGAAGAAAGCCAATGATGGAGAGTGGTATCATGTGGATATTCAACGAGATGGAAGATCAGGTAGAGTGATGACCCTTTCTTAAGTAGATGCATCTTTTATGCCTAGGGTCATATGTGGGTTCTTAGAGGCCTTCACAACCTGCTAGAAGTGAGTCAATTTCTTGCCAAAAAAAAAAAAAAGCTATTACATGAGTAATATTTACCCAGCAAAACAAAGATTTGAATGGTGTGTTAGGTTTTTGTGAGGTATGAACTTCGGGTGGCACATCACAGAGGTAACCTGTTAACGTTTACCTATTAATCTTCAGCATGCTTATCTCAGCATGCATTTTGATAGGAATCACTTCTATTTGCATTCAATTTTGTTCTTTTTTTCTTCACAGCTTTCTGTTATTTTGTTTTTCATAATGCACCTATCGTGCAATTACCATGAGACATTTTGTTTGCTAATGTTATAGATCAGGCTAACATACTTTAGGACGTGCTCTGAAACTGCATCAGGAATCAAAATAAGGAAATAATGTAACTTGAACTTATGAATATATGGACAGCTGGACTTGAATTCCTCTTGGAACAGTAGGATCTCCAAACAAGGCCATATTTTCCCTTCAAAGGGAATTTTGTGCACGTTTGCAAGCAGGTTTGGGTTTTGGTTTGTGATCTTTAGAAGTTAAGAGTCCCTAGTTTATGTTTCTAGTGGCAGAATGCTCTCAGTGGAGAGAACGCCCTGCTGGAACTGGCTTCCCTTGAGTTTTTCAAAGAGCTGATCCTAGATACCATGCAAGGCCTAGCTCTTTGAACAGGCCCTTGCCTGAAGCTATTTTTTTCTTTGATGTGAGGAGTTTATTTATATTTGGCATGGAGCTCTACTGGGATTTAATATGTATGATTATATATTGCTATCTCCCAAAGACATTGATAGAAACATTTTATAAAGGAAGCCATAAATAAAAAATAAATGGAGCTTTGATTTCTTTTAAATTACTTAAATTTAATTAACTCACAAGGATAAACTCAATTAGTAGCATTCAGTACTGCTTTAATTTTTCCCTTGCTTGCTTGGGTACTGTCTGGTCCCTGGAGAGACAGCAGCAGCAGGAGAGACAGAAATGACACCAAGCCCTTGGCTAAGGAAAAAAGAGGCACGTTTGCTTTGGCTAGGGGAGGCGACTGACACATTGCTGCTTGGTGCAGGAGGACGCAGGACTGACTTGTTCATTGCCCAGCAGGGAGGTTTGTAATGGCCTGAACACTGCTTGGAGATAACTGATCTGAATTCAAAGAATTAATGTTGTCCTGTCCATGCAGAATACTGCTATTGAGTTCTCCACACTATACAGTGATCAAGCATCAACCATTCTTCTCCTGCAGTGTTTTTGGTAGGTGTGCTAAGGAAATTCAGCATCCCTTCTTGTGGAGACCTTGGCTTTTCTCCCATGAGCAGACCAGGGAATGGTTACAGCCAGGGTGCCTGCCTTGTAGAAAAGGAGCTGAAATAAAGAACTTGCTTTGCATAGGCCACAGAATAGCCACTCAGGTTTAGCTAGTGACCTAGAGATGCCGATTCTTATTAGTAAAGCATCTAATCCTTTACTGGGTGTTATCTCCCCTCCTCCTCCCATTTCTGAAGCTCTGCTGAGCTTAGCAAAATAGTCTAAAAATACAAATGTTCACTACTGCAAGGAACTAAGGCGCGAACACTAGAACACTAGGGCACAAATGCTGGGGCAGCGTGGCAGTCTTGCTCACATAACCGCTGGCTTATCTAGTGCCCTTATGCTTGGTGCATGCTTTGGTCTGTGCTGGCAGCCAGGGCTACAAAAGCTGTTCTTACTCTGTACTCTGACAGGAGCTGACAGCTGGGACACAGGCATCCAGTGTCCTGTAACCTTTGTGTCCCTGGAGAAAGCTCCTATGAAGTGTCCACAAAACCTGTCACTGCTTCGAGCCAGAGAACACTGAGCATGTTACACAAGAAAACATTTTCAGCAGGTCATCAGCTAAAGCCCACACGTTATCCCACCCACTTGGATACTAAAATCTTTCTAGAAGATTCACTGTGCAGTTCCATTTGTTGTGCTCTTTTGTGTATCAGCTCAGCTCTGGTTTAGTGCTGCTTTTTTTTTTTTTTTTTTTTTTTTTATTCTCCCTCTCCTCTGTGTTTTTCTAGGCATCTGTGAAGTGCCCAAGGGCTGGAAAGGAGACACTTAGGTGCTTTTGATTTCTCCCTCTTCCTAGGGTTAACTCGTATTTTTTCCATCCCAAAGCTTGGTTTTAGAAGTCCTATGCAGGAAGTAGGGCCAATGACTAGCCTTTTGTTCTTTTTCCCCCCCTTTTTTTTTCTTTTAATTTTTTTTCCTTCAGGTCTTATACCTTGCCATAGCTTTTCAGTATTTTTTCTCTTTTGTGGGGTACAAGAGGAGATCCTTCACCCATGTGGCTTCTGCAGACGCTGCATATTTTCTCTGCAGTAGCACCTGCCTGGAGCTCAACTCTCCAGCAGCTCCGTTCATTCTGGTCCTTTGGGGCAGTGTGTGTTCCACAGGCCACACGCAGCTTGTCAGGAGTGGCAGCCCAGATGAGGAAGAGTGGCTGTGCTGCTGCATCTCTCACACTCTCTGTTAAGACTGTAGGTGTGTTGTCACGTCTTCTATTTTCTTACCCTCCAAAGAGGAAACTGTCTGCAGCGGTACAGCTTCTTTGTACAGAATGATTCATCAAACAGCCCTGGCTTTCTTTGAGCCTCTAATTTGTGGCACCTGCATTCCTTCCTTCCAACACTCTGCTGCTTCTGACATTATTTCTAGGTTATTACTGAGCACTGCACGCAGGAAATAACCTGTCTCTGTGTCATACATGCTGTTCTCTAGCTAACCCCCCCCCACCATTACAACATTACATGATTGCATCTTCTACAGAGAAAAAAAAAAAAAAAAAAAAGCTAACTCTTAACTAAATCCCTATGACACAGTGGGGGAGTTTGTGATAAAAATGCTATGATTTGGAATTAATCTTAAAGCATGGACACTAGTGTCTGAGGACAGGGTACCACAGTGACAAGGCATTGGATATGATGTGTCTGGTGGGCAGATGTCCCTATCACAAAACCTGCTGACTGCACCTCAGAAGAACATGTTGTTTCGGGGCCAAAACAGACTAGCAGTGAGTTCCTGGCTTTCCTTTGGATAGACTACCTAAACCCAGACAAGTCATTCTGCACCTGTTTGTGTGCTCCAATTATATTTTTGTGTTACATGTTCTGATTATTTTCTCTGCTGGGATAATTTCTTGCAATATGTATAAATAACTTGAATGCAATATGCCTACATCTTGCGTGGAGCATATGGAAGATACTACAGTTTTAATAACAGCTCTTCTTCAGACATGATTTTGATCTTTCTTTATGTCAGTAAGCTAGAATACTTAACCTTTTTTTAAAAAACTGTAGACTAATTAGTTTTGGAATTAGCCTTTAGAGGTTTCTACCTCAAATCCTGCTGAAATCTGGTCTTTATTGGAAGTCTAGAACAGGTTGCTGGGGGCTGTATACAGCTGAGATTTCATTATCTCCAAGGGTGGTGATTCTGCACCTTCTCTGAGCCCCCATTCTAGTGTCTGCCTGCCCTCCTGGTGAAATATTTCTCCTTCTCTAAAGTTGGCATTTCCCTCCCTGCAAATTGCAATCAGAGCCTCTTGTTGCTCCAAGTACCCACAGCTGACTCGTGTTCAAGCTGTTGTTCATCAGATCCTCAGGTCCCTTTCTGCAGAGTTGCTCCTTAGCCGATTGTTCTGCAGCTTAGAGTGGTGTGAGAGGTTTTTATGTCCCAGGTGTGAGATTTTGTATTTATCATTGTAGAACATGGAGAGATTTCTGTCAGCCAATGCCTCCAGCTTGTCAGAGTTTTTCTGCCCTGTCCTTCCTGCAATATATCAACCTTCACCTACAAACTTGATGAAGGTCCATTTTGTCCCATTATTCGAGTCCAGCTTCAAAGTCAGTCGTGAAATATTTTACATTAGATCTATGTGGTATGAGTTAGTAATTTTTATTTGTCTTTTTTTCCAATCCAGCCCTGATACCATCAAATTGCAATGCTCTCTCAGCACGTTTTTGCTTTGCTGGGTGAATATCATTGATTAATGCTCAATTTTGGTATGTTATAGTTTATCCCTTGCGTTGTTATACTAGTGACCTTCTAATGTTATTTTGGATCCCAGCACAGGAGGATCCAGTCACCGCATGGGAGTGCTATGACCTGTGCTCAAGAGGAGGGGAAGCCGTGTGGGAGGCACTGTCTCTGTTAGCAGTGTGTTTGTGCAGGGAGAAATCCTCATTTGTTTGTGATGGACTTGAAACCACACTCAGCTATTGGAAGAAGTGAACTAGAGTGAACTGAGGTTGGAAGTGAAGGCCTTGGTTGATGTCTCCTTCTCCTCCTTACTTAGGTACTATATCAGTGAACAGCAGACGCACCCCGTTCACTGCTAGCGGGGAGAGTGAAATCCTGGATCTGGAAGGTGACATGTACCTGGGCGGCCTCCCCGAGAACCGGGCAGGGCTCATCCTGCCCACGGAGCTCTGGACAGCGATGCTGAACTACGGCTACGTGGGCTGCATCCGCGACTTGTTCATCGACGGCCGGAGCAAGAACATCCGGCAGCTGGCGGAGGCCCAGAACGCCGCCGGGGTCAAGTCGTCCTGCTCGCGCCTCAGCACCAAGCAGTGCGACAGCTACCCGTGCAAGAACAACGCCCTGTGCAAGGACGGCTGGAACCGCTTCATTTGTGACTGCACCGGCACGGGCTACTGGGGCAGAACGTGCGAGCGAGGTGAGTCCCCTGCGGTCCCCACCTCCGTTACGGAGAGCTGAAGGTGCTCAGGAGCACCAGAACAAGCCCCAGGGTTTGCATGAGACCTGCCTGTGTCTTGTGTTGGTCCTGCCGCTGCTGTGTTCTGGGTGCCTGTGCACTGGCTGTATCTATATCAACTCAACAGTTCTCTCGTTTAGGTTACAATGGATTAGATGATTCCTGAAAACATGAATTATAGTATTGATAGTATTGCAGGGGACATCAACTCAACAAAACTTTTAAATCTTTATTTATTTATTTATTTATTTATTTTGGGATGTCTTGGGTCTAAGTTCTGGAAGCTTAAAAAAGGGGATGCCTAGAACTGATTTGGAGGGCTTGTGCTAAATGCCAAAGTTCCCTGTGCAGTGGAGGGAAGTAGTTGCTTCTGCGGGGGGAGTTCAGGGCAGTTCCATGATCTTCTTGCCTCCTTTTGTTGATTTGCCTGACTTGTTTTGCTGATTATGTGGAGATTCTGATCTGATAACTCAGTAGAGCTGCATACTAGAAGGTAGCTATCTCTACTGGGCAGGAATTAATAATGACACACTGCCAAGGCTACCAGATTGGATCAAATGGAAGTGTAAGGTATATGGCAAAGAATAGAGAAAAAAAGCTGACACACGGGATACAATCCCTCCTGTAGGTAGTCCTCTGAGTACCTTGTATCCACTTTTAAGGTTAAAGGTGGAAAAGGAAGATATATCTGGATAAAGCATATATATAAAGGTCCTCCATGTATCTTAGACACTGCTATGATGAGTGTGGCTGAACACTAAGAGCCTGGGGTGCCATGCTGTAGCTCTAAAACCACAAGATTTGCACTGTTTTGGGGGGAACGAGCACATTGTCATCCACTGGTCTCACCTTGCCATGTGTATAGGGTCTTCGTCTAGGTTACTAGGTGAGAGAAAACTCACTCCCGATTTTCTTGACTTGCAGAATTTGAGATTTTTTTTTATGAGGGAAGTTTACTGTGTTCGATAATGTCAGCAGAGGTTTCTACCCTACCCAGCGGGGCTGGCGGTACCCACAGCAGGATGTACCCAAGAGCTGCCACTCAGTGTTGTGCTCGTGCTGGTCAGCGGCCCTTGGGCATCCTCTGCTTTGTCTCTGGCTCAGTTTCAACATCATATTTACATGGAGTGAGTCTCCACAAGTAATAGAGATGAGTGTGAGACGTCAGGATAGGCAGTAGGTCCAGGAATTCCTGATCATAGCAAGTGCTTGTATGTAGTTGGGTGTGCAAAACCTGAGTTATATGTGGTAATGATCTCTGTATCCCTCTGAGCTCCTCAAGCTCTGCTGCACTCTGTGTATCTGATTAGAGTATGTTTGGTGGAGGTCAAGACTTCATCCAGAGAGGCTCCTAAATCAAAGGCAGTTCTTGGGTCTCTCTGAAATGAATGGCAGGCACAGTGGAGTGGATTTGATATGGACATTCATAACAATTCTATGATATATTGAGGATTTTGTACTAAGGTTATAAAGTCTTAAAGATTATTGTATTGGGCATGAAGAAGGAAAAGCCAGAGGCGGTGCTCGTGGTAGCATTTAGTCATTCTAGTATCCCTGGGTTTTAGAGAGTACAGGAGTATGAGAGGAGTCTGAGCTTCTCTCTTCTGGAGTACCTTGTCCTAGCAGGTCCTTGGTGCCTTGTTAGGTAATAAAGGACCTAAAATACCTGAAAGCCCAAGGATATGTTTTCCAAATGCTTTCCTCTCAGCAGAGATAGTGCAGACTTGGTGAGAGCTGGCAAAAAGAATCCTCCCATGGGTAGCACATTTCTCCTGTTGCATGTGAAACAGCTTCTCACATATAAGCCAGGAGAGCTTAAGGTGCATGCAAGGATGTGTCAACAAGAAGGGTTGCAGGGTGCAGCTACTGTGAAGGTAGTTTCATATTTTGTAGCTAGTTACTGTCTTCTGTGCCATCTGGTTTCAGTGACAGGGCACTGCAGCCCCCTGGTAATTGCACTTAATGAAAGTGTTAGATGTGGAAGTTGAAATCTGGCTCCTGGAGGATGAAGTGCTGCTCTGCTGTGGTGAGGCAGGATCTCCTTACAAGCCATACTGTTTGCTGAAAAGAATCCCAAAGCTGCGGCATTAAGCAAGCCTGAGGAGGGGCACTTGCATGGTATTCACATTAGCCATTTTCTGTAGCAGCAATGAAAATATCGTGGGCTCAGGAGGGTCTGATCTAGTCCTGTGCTGATGCAGAAAGCTTTCTGCATGCTCTCCTTCTCCTGAACGCTGTAAGAACTACTATAAAGGCAACAGTCTGGGAAAGAGGGACACAAAGCAATAAATAAATAAAATCATAGTGTTAGACCAGTGAAAATCAAATGCTGTTTACTGACTCTTTAATTCTTTCCTGGTTGAGCTTTTTTTCGTAAATAGATGTTCAGTAATAAGATTAGAAAGTGCAGGTTTGTATGAGACTGCTGGTAATTTAGGATCAAAATAAAAGGCACCGAGGTTTAGATTTTAAACCTTTGAAGTTAATGGCTAAGATCTGGACATACTCTGAGTACTTGCCATGTCAGGAGAAAAAAAAGAAAAGAGAGGAGGGGAAAAAAAAAAAAAAAAAAAAACAAAGTGTTAAATAGGGTTTCCTCTGGAGATTTTATCCTTTAGTAGTAGTGATTAATGAATGGTGAACTATTACATACGCATCAAAAAAAAAAAAAAAAAAGAAAAAAAAAAAAAAAAAAAAAAAAAAAAAAGGAAAAAAGACCCCCCCCCACCCCGATCTGTACTCAGTGTTGCAAGCTGTGGATGTCCCACTCTAGTCCTCCTCTCGGGGGGCAGGAGCCAGTGTCCCTTCCCATCTGGTTTGCTCACAGATGGGTGCTTCACTGCTGAGCACTTAGCTGTTCAGTTTATCTGTGTTTTGTGGCACGCTGTCTGCGAGCAGCAATGCATCTGCTGTTGGTAATGCTGATCCTGAGCACAGAGCTTCACATTCCGTTTTATTATCTGCCAAGTACCTTTATGGCAATGTTTGCTAAGAGCAATTTAATGACAACACACATCTGCCCATTGTGTATGCAATAAACTGAGATGCTGTAAAATTACTAGTAATAAGAAATGCTACAAAATCATTTACTTGGTTTAAGTGCTGCATCCTTTGCTGTCTCAAGTGCAGGTAGCAGTATAGATTTTATTTATTTATTTATTTTAGTGAAGTTGCTTCATGATTATATGTTTGAAGGCTTAAAGAAACCCTCAAGTGTATTGACTTTTTTTTGGATTGTCTGGACGTTTGGAGTTTGCAGTGTCATCCTAGATATTTGCTGAGAACAGATTTTTGTGTAGTACTGATGATTCCAATAATTCTAGACAAATTAGGAGAAAATTCTTTGCTGCTGTGTTTTAATTCCAAATGGATCTTGGATTTTTAAAGATTCTAGGGAAGTCCAAATACCATGATAATTTTTATGATTGCCTGGGATAACATCACAGATGTTAGCTATCAGAAGGTCTCTTCTAGAGCTCATTTGTTTATTATCTTACAAGTGCCAGATAGGTCCCTATTGTATGATTTCCCATAATGTCTCCAAAGAGCAGGAAAAAAAGATTCCACTAGAGTTAGGAAAAAGGTTCAAGTCATCCCTTCACACCTGTTTGAATTTGCTACTTATTTTTATTGTAATGGCTCCATTCAAAATTATTTAAAAGGTGCTTACATTTAAGGTCATTTGTGTGAAAAATTCATTTTCTTGTCATCAATCCATTTGTAAATATAGTAGCCTAGTGCATGTGACTCCGTTGCCCTCTGACTGGCTCAA
Organism: Nothoprocta pentlandii; assembly: GCA_013398315.1. Taxonomy (NCBI): domain Eukaryota; kingdom Metazoa; phylum Chordata; class Aves; order Tinamiformes; family Tinamidae; genus Nothoprocta; species Nothoprocta pentlandii. The sequence continues at coordinate 178,143 of VZSG01000063.1, forward strand.
GCAGGTAGTAGTGTAGCATCTCCCAGGGAGGTTCTGGAGTCTCCTTCTCTGGAGATCTTCAGCTCCCGCCTGGGTGCGACCCTGTGTCCCGTGCTCTAGGTATCTAGGCAGGGTGGTCGGACTAGCTGATCTCTAGAGGTCCCTTCCAACCTCAACCATTCTGTGATCTTTTGGACACAGATTCATGTATGCAGGCTCTTTCTGTCTCTCTGGGTGACAGTATATGAAGGTAACACTCTGTTGCCTCAATGCTGGGTTACTTACCATGTTAAGCTTACGCTTTCTGTAACTCAACTTCTCCCTACATTTGTTTTCAAAGCCTTAGATTTTATATCCTCCATCTTTATTCTTTGTTTGCTTATTTATTTATTTGTCTTTTGGCAATAGCTTCCATTCTATCATCCAAAAAGTTCCCAATCTGTACATGAGATGTTCTAGCTCCAGTAAAAACAGTGCCAAGGTGGGACTTCTAAAGAAAGAGAAAGGATGTGAAGGAGCAATTTCACAGTGGCTCTCAGTTGTGGAGTCGTCGAATCGCCAACCTTCCCACTCGTCATGGCTTTGCTCATAAATATGGATATTCAGTCAACAGCTCCTGTGAATGTGTGTTGTTTCCATGGCAAGCGAGAGCAGTTGTTGCCTTGTAATCCCTTTGATATCCTCTGTACAGAGGAGTATAGTTAATTCTGCAGTCAGAGTGATTACATCTTTTTGGGAAAAGATCATTTCATGGTCTTTAGGCTGTTGAACTTTAACTTCGAAGTCTCATTGATGTGACAATCTCCAACAGCATCTGTTGATCAGCTGGCAAATCAGAGACTGTATGAAAATCAAATGATTTTTCTCTCCAGTATTTTATAATTACATGACAGTGATTTTGTTCATCTGTGTTCTTTCCTCTTTCTTCATCTCCTTCTCCATCATCATATGCTCCTGATATTTAAGGCAATTTCTCCCTTCTGTGCTGCATGTGAGGTTGTCAGCACTCCAGGTGCTCTTTATCTTATCTGAGTATGTCAATTAGTGCCACAGAAAAAATAATTTCTGACATCTTTTCCTAACTTTTTTTCCCCTAAAAATCCCTAACTTATTTTTCCACTAAGTTTTCCCTGAAATCCCTAAACTGTGATGTTGGCTCTGTTTCTGGCTTTTTATTTTTATGTGGATAATAACCAGTCATGCTGAAGGTCTTTTACAACCTGGATACTTTTCAATAGGCTTCCACATGTTATGTTTGTAATTTTCACCAAGTTTCTCTCAATTCAATAAATAAGAACACCAAAAATGGTATTAGATTTTGTACCATTATCAACTTCTGCAAGGGCACTTGAGCAAGAAGAGATTTTGCATGGGTGGTTAGGTCAGTATGAGCATCAAGTTGATGCTTTTTAGCACCTTATTCTTTTGTTCTTACTGGCCTCTTCTATACGACCAGTATTGTAGCAGTGTATTGGATTATCTGCAAGGATGCGCTGCTCTGTTAAATCTAAAAATATATCTTAGCATAGCACCTCAGTTTTGCCTGAAATGTGTTGAATCGGGGCAAGATCCTTTATTAAATTTTGATGCAGCTGAAGAGAAAAAGACACGGCAGAAAGGCAATACTCTCTAACCTTCTTATCCTGCATTTCCCAGCCAGACATGGAAGATAAATGGCATGTCAGATGTATGAGCCAAAATGGTCTTATCTGAATGTGCATTTCATCTGCCATGATCTGTCAGGTGCCTAGAGATGGCCTGATGAGATCTGGTGCCAGGCTTGCTTCAATACATGGGGTGTTTGAGGTCTCTTACTGCTCAGTGGCTGAGGTTGGTCCTATGGCTTCATGCTCCCTTTCCTTTACATCCTCTAGACTTGGACTATTTCATGTTTCTGGTGAAACTAGCAATTGTCCCTGCAATTGATGGAATTGGCAAAGCAAAAGATTAATTTGTCATGAAAATTTTTTTCCAATATGTAAGATTATTATATAGACTTTGGAGATGTTATCTGTGAAATTAGCTTTCTGTCCCTTGGCTTTGCCCAGTCCGAGCCTTCAAGCTGAAAGACACTGGCAGAGGGCTCTCATTTACTGTCTCCTTTCTCCTTCTCTGTTCATCTCAAGAAAACGATTTGGCGTTAATGGCTCTCTCTTAATTGACTCTCCTTCCATATGGAGATATAGCCAGTCATCCCTTGGAGATGGTGATTCATGGGTGAGGCTCTTATGTGATATGGAAAGAATATGTAAAAGCACAGCCATCACCACAGGCATGGAAAGGTCATGCTCAACCGTCTATAGCGGCCACTCGGGTCTGCTCAGTTAATCGATGGACAGCTCGTCTGTTGGAGTTTGCAGCAGGTATCCTTGTAAATTCTCCCACTAGGATATCAGAGTCCAAGGTATCTCTCTCCAGAGGGAAATCATCCCTCACTTTGCTAAAGGATCCATGAATGTAAACACAAAAGAATCCATACATGAACCATAGTATGATTTTTGTTTATTTGTTTCCTTGCCAGCCTCCAGCCTCCTCATTTCTTTCAGGTAATCCAGGAGAAAGAGTTTAAAATGGAGTGACAGATGCTGAGGAGGGAAAGTGTATCTTGAAAAACAAATCTTAGATACAATTTTCCGAGCTACTTCCTGCCCTCCAGTGATTGGAGGTGGTGGGCAGTTAAAACCAAAAAGCTAGGAGATGTCCAACACATTGATGCAAAAGTCATCCCCCTGAAGAGGAACTGCAGCAAGGAGGAGGTACGAGGAAAGATGCTTGAGGAGAAGGGCTGATGGTTTCATCATGTTTCCTCCTTTTTTTTTTTTTTTTTTTCTTTTTTTTATGGCCTGCACATTTTGACTTGTGAAGTCCTGCCCGTTAAGGCCTTAACAGGCCCCTCTAGGGCCTAAGGACAGCCTAGGCCTCTCTAGGTTGGTGTTCGCTGCCAGCCTAATCTAGTGCTAGCAACTTAATGTTCTTCTATTGCTAAAGAAGGAAGGAATGTAGTCTTTCATGTTGTGACATAGCTAAAGGGAGTAAGAGAACAGGCCTGGTTGATGTCAGTTGTATCAAAGCATCTGAGTTTAGTCTGACTACCCCAATACCCAAGGCCCCATTTCAAGCTGCTGAGCAAAGAAAAATGTGGCATTTTAAGTAATGAATTTTTTATCCGCTACTCATTAAATGAATGAAAATGGAAAATGACAATTCAGCCCTCAGGTGAAACACGTGTTAGACTGACAGCCCTGGGATTGACTGGTAAATATGTACAGAGCAGTGGCTGCCTTGTAGAATATCTTACTCTTCTCTTGGAGGAATAGTTGCCCTTGAGATTAGAAGGCAGGTTGGTCATCTTGACCTGCCTTGTTCTTTGGTAGGTGCTGCAGAGCACAGTGGTGAAAGGAGGGCCTCTTTTTTTTATAGCCCTGGGTTCCTCTGTGCCTGTAATTGGAAAGTTGAACACGGAAAGAGCTGTGAGCATCTTGGTGTGCAATGGCCTGGGGGACAGAGCAAGGGTTTTTGTGATGAGCAGAGAACAACAGGGCTCATGTGTCACCTACCATGTTATGGTGAGATTTTCCTGAGTGGCAGGAAAATATATGCTTGGTAAGTAGTGACAGAGAGATAAAAATGTAAAAAAAACCCTCATTTGATGTTTTTTTTTCTTTTTTAATATCTCTCCCCTAAATATTTGTAGCTGAAGAGAAAAAGACTCTCTTGAGATATTAAGAAATCATCTGAAAACCTATAACTCACTAATTTCAGCATACAGGTTCTCTGCTCCTGGAGGTCGGAGCCTAACAATGATACCCATGTCATGGAGACCCCCACATTTTCACCATTTCATTACTACCTCTCCAGTAAAACAGTAAAGTTCTCTTCTTTTATGGCCCAGTTTTCTGATCAAAATCAGGTAGCAAAAGCCAGTGCCGTTCTACTTGCTCCAGTCAGCCCTCTTGTCCAGTTTGTGCAAATTATCTTTATTCTGTGTTCATATTTGTTGCATTCTCCCTCAGGACTGACTAGTGCTGTATCTTAGTCTTTCCCTTCCTGTCTGGTGTTTCTGGCAGAAGATCTTGCATTGCAGCCAGGGTGCTTGTCTGATGTCTGTCTTGCAGATAATTCCAACTTTTCTTCTTGTGGAACAAGGGGCTGGCCTGATGAGGATGTGGTCAAAGTAAGACACATATCATAACTGGCACTTCATTTTCAGCTGTCTTGGTCTGATGCTGGGAAAACCACTTCGTGCAGCAGAGCTGGTGTTAGCCACCTTGGTACATGAAAGTGAAGGCTGGGCAGAGTTCAGTAGGTTGGAGATTTAGTCCCCTCCCAATTATTGTCCTCCTTCCCTCCTCCTCCTAGTGAAGCATCATAGTTATTCATCTTGCTCAAGTACTTGTATGCAATTTCTCTCCAACAAGCAGGTTCCTCCAGCCACCCCAACTTCCAGTGCAATGAAATTCTACTTCCCTTTTCTGTCTGGAAGAACAAGGAATGTCCAGCAAGATTTCTTGCGTTATAGGAGAGAGAAGAGCAAGAATGATGGAGCTTTGTCAAATCAATAACTAATTTATTTCACGTGTAATTTAATAAATTGTTCAGGTTAAGCAATCAGGCAAAACAAAATGGATCAGAATAAAGAGAAATATGAAGCAGAATGATTTATCATGAAATGATTTATCATGACAGTTTTTTAAATGCCTTATTTTGGGTTGCTTTATATATATATATATATAGATATATATATTTGTTTGTTTAAAGTCAAAGGCACTGGAGTGTTTTAAAAACAAAATCAAAACATAAAAACCACTAACAGCCATGTCGGAGAGTAATGGATCCAGCACGCAGAAGGGCTTGTGTCCAAATATAAAAAGTGTGGGCTGCAATTGGTATTGACTGTAGTGTGCACAGTGCTAATGGACCTGCAGAAGAAACAAGAACATTGCAGCCATAAAGTCCAAATCCAATCTGCTGTGAATACAGATAAGAGTGAGAAAGACTGGGTTTATTTTGAGACTGCTCTTGCATACTAGGCTATGAACAGTGGACGTCACATATTCATACAAAAAAAAAAAGCACAAGAAAAAAAGCCCAAACCCAAAAAAGATAAATGACCAACTTAAAACTGTGGCTTCTCTCAGAATAAAATACTATAAAGAGACAGCAGAGAAAGAACAGCCAAACAGAGAAGGAAGTCCTTTGGTTCTGGTCATATCTGTCCTGAATACATCATACTCGTACGGATGGGCGCCGAGGACGGTGCTTTCACAGGACTGCATCTGGGCGCACAGTCTCTTGAGCAAACCTGGTCATAGGGTGAGAATGACAGGCTGTAGATGAGCAAGCAGCGTGCCCAAGCTGATTTACACTGCTGTGACTTCTCTTTTCTTTTTGTCTTTCCCTGGTTGGCTGGTGACTGTTTGTTAGACACATCCTTTCTTAAATATTGTTTTATCATGAGACAGGCCGTAACAGTTTAAAAGTTGGTCCCTTGACATTCTTTGTATGTGTGTGTTGCCCACTGTTCATACCCTGGTCTGTGTCCTGCTAGTAGGGCCTCAGTCAGTCCATCTTCCAGAAGAGGCTTTGAAGTGCCTCCCACCTCCCTTCTGCTGAGAGCTGCTCTTCTAGACAAGCTGTTGCTCAGTAGGGGCTGATATTAGCTTGGCAGTTGGTGAGATGCACAGTAGATCCATATGCCCCATCAAAGTCTTGGCCAACAGAACCCTACAGGAACTGTGTTGTACTTATGGCTCTCTTCTCCCGTTTGGATCTATTTCAGGAGTATCCTATTAGGTACAGAAGAGTTTATGCGTGTCAAGAGCTGCCTGATTGCCTACAGTTTACTGTGTGTTCTGTTTTTCCCAAACTTTTGCTTGGATCCTGGGTTATGTGCCTGAGCTCCTTGGTGAAGGCCAACAGGGAGGAAAAGCGTCCCGCTAGAACCAGGTTTGTGAGTCCTGGCATTAGGCTTGTTTGTGTTTGGGCTGAGACATGCTCAGTTCTAAAGAGAAGAAGTGCTCAGATCAGAGGCTGTCTTTCCATTCAGGCAAGGGCCATTATGCTGTTCTGGTAGTGTGGGGCCTGCCAAATCACGGTGGCGTTGTGTCTCTCTGCAGAAACCAAAGATTGGGCCTTATATAAATTTCTGTGCCCTTCTGTACAGTGAGCAGATGAAAAAGTCTTTAAACATATAAGCAACAGAGGATGCTGTAGTTGAGAGAACATTGTACGGAGTTACTGACCTCCATGCGTCTCTGAGCAATCAGAGTAGCCTAAATCATTGTCAGACACGTTTAAATGTGGCTGAGGATGCTAAGTGAAGGTCCTGTGCAAAGCAGTGCAGTTTTTGTATATATGCAGAGTATTTTCAAAAAGTGATAGATATCATTTTGTATTTAAGGAAACTGAGATATAGAACAATTAAGGTACCTTCTCAAAATTACTAAAGTAATTAGCCTCAGACTCAGGCTGAGGGATTGAATTTAGTTCACTGGGATTTAAATGTATGAGTCTAAGATATCAGATAATTCCATCATTAGGCTCTTAGGTCACTAAGCCCCCCCATTGAAAAAGCCGCTTGTCTCTAAAATAACTTACAGATCTCTTCAGACATGGTGATGTCCTTGGGTATTTGATTAGTCGTTGCTAGAGATGAGCACTTACATAGTCTGATGGGATGGAGATAACTCGTATCAGGATCTGAGCTCTTTCCTCCCAGTTCTTTCACTCAGAAGAGCTGAGTCGCTCCTGCCTTTCAGCCATGCAGTAAAGAGAAGTTGATTAGAGAACAGCTTCCCATGGGTCGGCCTCTGTCTTATCCTGCATCATACTAGCTCAGCTATCATTCCCTGGATGCCTGGCCAGTGTCTGGGGACCTGGATAGATTAATAACTGGAGAAAGTTAGTAAAGAGATAAAACCTAAGTTGTACATGCTGTGACTTAAGGAGCAAATGAGCAGGTAGGCCTCTTCAAGAAGTGTTTCCTGACAATGGCAACTAAAAGATACAGTGATGAGGAAAGCGGTAACAACACAGCAGTTCTGTGCAAGTCTCCTCAAAGCTGCCTTGCAGGTGGTGTTTAAAAGGTCTATTGCAATGTATTTGGCATGGACAAGGGCTCTGCTTGGATAGGGGCAGTCCTGTTTGCTGGGCAGGAGTATCTGCTCTCTGCTCCTGGGGCAGTCCCTAATGTTGTGTCATTTAAATTCACCTTTACTGCTGAGCTAGTATTTGAGCCCCTCACAAAATCCTCACAATCCTCAACTGGGTTGAGCCCCTCACAAAAGAACCTTTGACATATGTGGGACTAGATAATGTCGCTAGTTCAGGGCTTCACAAACATGTGCCACGTGAACACGCTCTTGGGTGCACTCCCTGGCTCGTCCCCACGGGTAAGTCACACGTTTCTGGATCTCCCCTTTCCCAGCTGCAAAACATACTGGGGACTTCCTGTTCTAGGGTGGGGAATGAGACCATCAGAATGTTAATTTTTATTAATCTTTGACCTTCAGTTTCATCATTTTATCCTGAGGCTTAATGGCTGTCTTAGCATGGGAACAGCTAGAAAACCTGCCCTAGTGATTGCTATTTGGTTTTGTGTTGTCTGTCTCATTCACCTGTTCTTACTGGATGGAATACAGCATTTTACTTCTCATCAGTACAGAAATGTGCTTTTAGGTTATGTATATTAGCAATTTCAGATAATATTCCCAAAAGAACTACATTTTCAAGACCGGCAATGTTTATTAAAAATCCTTAAAGGTCACAGGGGTCTTCTTTTAACACAGCAGTATCTTTCTGACTTAATGCTACTTTTTATACCTTTAATGTCAATGTAATTGTGTGGTTGTTCACTGCACTCATTTTCTTTTCTTCTTCGTTGTCAACATCGATAGGTGATCCATAAACACCTTCGATAGGTCAAATGTTTTAATACTTGAGTCACTTAAGTAGAAAGATTTTTTTTGCCTTGTTTTTGCATTGGAAAGGTAAAATTTTGCATTGCCCTTTACTAAGCACTAAACAAATGATGAGATTTTGTATGGTACATTTGTGACTGAATGTATTTAACTCGATATTAACCTGGTATTTTATCGGTAGTGATATGAGATTTGCACAGAAGAAGGTAGTCCGAAGTTGTTTTAACCATTGACCTTTGCCAAGATAATAAGCCTGAATATTACTCCTCACCTGCTAAATTGTTCATTAATGAAGTAACACTGGACGCTCACCTACAGGAATGCAATATGTTCTTAGGCATTTGGTAGGAATATATATTCAAAAAAGGTTAATATGAAATGTATATTATCCCAATGATCTTTCAGGGCTATCTCTTAAAAAAATTATAATCAGAAAGCTGCAGGGAGGAATTATGGAGAAAGATGAGAAGAGTTCAGTATATACTGCTTGGTTAAATGGTAACCTGTGGGGAGCAGGATGAATCGGCGCTGATGAGAGAACTCCCTTCCCCAAGGAAGACGAATAATTTAAGGACATTCAGAAGATTCTTGCTGGAACAGGGGGTTAAATGAGAGGAAGTGGCCACTATGACGGGGGCATCCGCATAATGAGCTGTATTTGATTATAGCAAAGAAACCCTAGGGAAGGGATGGAAATCCCATCAGTTAGACACTGGAAATTCGAGTGGATAAAGCAGCACGGTATCACTATGCTGCTATGTATTTTAATGAAATATGCTTAGTAGGGGGCAAAGGAGCTGCACGACCTATCTAGATCTTCTATTTCTAATTTGTGCAGATCTGTGAAATATTTGTCTGTAAAGAATGAAAACCTAGAATTGTCTTCCAGCTTCAAAAGATCTGTTTTTCTTTCTAAAACCTGCTAGTAATGGTATGTTTTTTCAATTAGAGGGAAAGTGCATAAATGTTTAAAGTATACCAGACACTGATTCCCAGAGCATATTCTGTTCGATTTTTAATGAAATTACTTATTATATTAGCTCATGTTGAATTAGGAAGGGTAATTTACTGTGTAAAAATAACTTTTTGATACCTGAACTTTTTGCTAAATCTTACTAAAGAGTTGTGTAACAAGTACTAAAGAGTTGTGTAACAAGCTCCATGGTTAAGCAACGCGGGAGAATTGTTATGTAATATCTATGACCACAAGTGCCCTTAAGGAAGGAATTATCAAATATACAGTGGAAAAACTGTTGCCAGAAAAATTCAAATCACAATTAGAAGAGGTATGCACACAACAGTGTAAGAAAATAAGGGGAAGCATTGGGTGGGGCCACCCACTGTGTGGGTCCAAGCTCTTTCAGTAGGTTTCAATTTTCAAGGTTTAAATGGCAACTGTTGCTATATGTGGTCACCCAGCTGCAGGGTGGGCCTAGCCTTGATGCCCCTGTTGATGAGGCACCTCAGCAGTTGCTTTGCTTTTACATCCCCATCTTTCTATTTAATAGAAACTCCCTTGGTGCCAGGCTGTGCATGCTGATGTCTCCTAATCTACTTGCGCACAGGATGTCTTCTGCTCTGTCCAAGAGTTTTGCGAGTGACTCTACAGTTACACGTATATTCTTTGGGGCTTGTTGAGGAATGTGCCTGTGCCATGCTTAAAAGCCATTAAAATCTGAGTGCCTCTCAGACTGGCCATGTATCGGGCTTTTAAAATTAGGCTGGTGCTTTTCTGTTGAGCTGTGTCAGGAGTGAGTGAGAATAGCACTGTGATTTCCTCCCCCAGATGCGGGTGAAATCAGGGGAGCAGCACAATCCCAGAGCAATCTCTGCTGGTTTGGATGCCTTTGTGGGAACACAGCTGTGCCCAGCAGCTGCTCTGGAGCTGGGGAGCCAGGGAATTTGCACAGTTAGCAGATATAAATAGGGAATGTGCAACTATGAAGGATGCTTAACTCTGCAGTAAATAAAATCTAGTCTAAGTGAAAGGCTAATTGAAATCTTTAAAAAAAATCTTGTGCCTCATTTCTTCCCCTTTTGAATCTCTATCAGCAGGATTTATAAGAGAAACAGGTGTTACTTCTATAGACTCTTAACCGTCTGCATTTCAACTGGTGTCAAGAACTGACCCCTTCTTGCACATTTAGACATTTTTAGGTGTTTGTGATTCTTTTTTCAGTTTACGAAGGTTCTTTCGGGATCTTCGTTATTTTAATTTCTGCTTGATAATCTGACAGTTGTTCAGGGTCTGTCCACAGAAAGGCAGAACAGGGAGGTGCCAGCCAGCTCCCGGAGCTACACAGGGCACAGCAATGGGCAGGTGGAACAGGAGCAGTGATTCGGAGAACTGGATTGTGTCCTTGTCCTGTGATGGCTTTGCCAGCGTGACACTGGATACACTGGTTCCAATTCCTCTTTTTTTCAACTTTTACCGGGAAAAAAAAGTCCAGTTCCAAAGGCATTCTTGAGGGACCTCTCAATGCTTTTAAAATACAGGGGGACTGCTGGGGACTTACAGTAGTGGGAGTTTTGGGCAGGAGATTGGCCCCATTAGGAGACCTGCCCTGTTCCCTGTTTGAATCCCTGTTTATCTGAAAGCCTCTCAGCAATTTATTTTAGAAAGCAGGATGCCCTCTGAGGTGGAGTGTTCTGTCTAATCCCTTTCAGGTGTGGATAAGGAAAAGCCCTCATCTTGAGTCAACATTTAGGCTGATCCATCACTGGTCCAGGATGCTCCTGAAAAGATGTGATGCTTGCCGAGAGATGAGCGGTGAGATTTGATGGGGCAGTGAAACGGGACAGGAGGAGGAGGGTTTGCTCTGTCTCTCTGCTTTCTCTTCCAGCTCAGGAGAAGCCTTATTGCTCTCCTAATTCCCTTTAAAAGCAAAGCAAAACAAAAAATCCACATAGTAATTGCACCTTAGGAGCAGTTGCTGCCTTGTGTCACTTAGTGAATCTATGCAGGCTCATTCAGGGATGAGCCATGCATTTATTTTAAACTTAAAATGGTCTTGCAAAGTGTATCCTTTCCTGAATGCACCTAAGCACATGCAGCCTTTCCACGTCGTGCATCAAAACAGAGAGAAGTTGCTCTTTCTTTGTACAAGGGAAGCTACATTTCAGCTTCTGCAGGTGAGGTGCTTCACATTCTGTTTCCTCAGTGTTGTGACGATGGATGGCTCGTGTATTAGCCTGTGAGCTTTTCAGTTTTGTGTGACTCTTTAAAAGAGGTCTTTTAGTTTGAGAGTATGGCAAGCTGGAGAGAGATTTGTGTGAGGGAAATATTCTTTTTTTGTGTGTATCCTAGGGACTCATCTTCTACCTTTGCGATCTGACAGATTTGACTCCTTTCACATTGGAGAGGGATGGTGGGAACTGAGCTGTGTTGGGCCGTAATGTAGAATGAGATCTGTCAGAAGGGGATTGCCAACAAATCTATGCCTGAATTATATCTTTAGTAAAAGAATCTGTTATGTTTTATATGTCCATTTGCAAACTTCTTTAAATATAGTTTTCACTTTTGTAACCGTTTTTCTGTGAGCATCTGAAAAGGTATTGTAAAAGAGAGGTAAATATCATTCTTTCCTGTTTCACATCCAACTAAAGGAAAATTAAGAAGTGAAATTGTGGAAGGGAGCCCAGGCATTGGGAATTCTGCGTCTCTGCTGCAGCTCGTAAGCCGTGGCTATAAGGGATGAGCAAAGCAGCAAAGGGGTGGAGGGCACCCTAATCCTTTTGGGCTGGATTATTTTCGGTATGTTTTGGTATATTCTGGATCATGCCCCACCTGAATCACTGAGAAAAGTGATTTGGGAGCTATACCACCAGATCTTGAGGTAAATGATAGGTGACTGAAACGAAAGTGTTTTGTGTTGGTTGGACTGAAATACCTAGTAAATCAGTATTAATGGAGTAATTTAGCTTGTTTGGCCCAGTCGCATTTCTGCCCTCCTTCAGTGTTTGCAGTTTTCATGAGAACTTCAGAAAATCCCAGACTGAGCTTTTGCTTTATTACATTCTTCATTGTGCAGTCTCTTATCTGCAGCATAAAACTGGGAATCAAATCTGGCAGTTTGAGAAAATAATCACATCCAGATGAAGATATATTTTGTCACTTAATGCACATGCTGTTTCTTCACCAGCAGCCAGTGCTCTAAGAAGCAGCATTTAATTAAATGTTGCTGAAGAAGAAAATTGTCAGTTGGATTCAAGACAAGGTCAAAACAGCATTTATGTCCTGGCTACTCAGCCCGCTTCGGAGTTACAGTTTCACCATTAGATGGCAGCTTCACTTACTCTCCTAGTTTCTCAACGTATGTTTTACTTTAGCTCTCTTAGAAATCATCTCTTCTTACTGCAGACTGAGGAAATCTCATTTCTGTTCTCCACATCACAGTCAGTTCTGTGAGCTCCAGTATCACAGTGCAGAGTAATATTGTATAGGTAAGATCAAACTTTTTATGGACATGAGGAACCAGAAAATCAGTATTTCTTCTTAAATAATGTGATCTGGTAATTAAAGAAACAAACTGTTTATCTATGGTAGCTGGCACAGGGTAAGTATTTACACAGTGTGAAGGGGAAAGGATGAGTGCTGGAAGACCAAGCGGCTGCAGATGTTGCCATGTGTTTCCAAAGAGCAAAGGTGTGATGAGCTGGTACCCTTGTTGCCTTAATATAGCACAGAATGTCATTCCTGCATGAAATATTTGCTGTTATGGCAAAGTTAGTTCCTCAACTCTCACCTAAAATAACGTTATTGTGTGTTTGGCAGCACAGGCTATTCTGTTTAGTTGGTTCCAAAGTTGCACAGAAGTTGAAAGGAAAAGAGACTTGGAAAATGTCGTGATACTTGATTTCTGCTTTGCAAGCAGGAATTTTCTGTCCCATCATTTTGGTTTTTGTCTCCCTGCAAGCAGCTGGCCAATCCTGGTGTTCTTCGTGCAGGTCTTAGTGCTGTCCTTGTCACGGAGCTTTCATCGCTCCTTGCCCCTTGTGTTGGTGTCACAGACTTGCAGGCACCAGGTCTCGTGGAGTGGCCAGGGTGGCTCCTGGGATGCGTGGACAGATGTGAAAGGCACTTGGCGGGACTGCTCATGCCTGCCCCTGCCTGAGCAACACGTGGACATGGCTCCCCACTGCAGAGGGACACGTGGACGCTGCTCCCCACCACAGAGATGGGGACAGCCTTGCTGCCCAGTGCACAAGCAGTCGTGTGTAGAGTGGGGAAGACCCCCTCCAAGAAGGGGCACATGTCGCTGGAGCAGCCCGGCACTGCACAAGTGAAGCAAGGGAGATCAAGCTGCTTACTGCCACGTCACCTTCAGCCTTCGGATGTTGTAATTAGTTTTTTTATTTTGAGTTTCATTGGTAGTGATTAATGGCTTTTTCACTATAGAAAAGTATGTGTTGGAAAGAGTGGAAAATGTCAAAATCTTTCCCACCCCTAAAGTTTTGCCCACTCTCTTTCAGGGTTTTATAATGAGAGTAGAAAAAAATTTTGTCTCTGAAGTAAACAATTTGTTGGTAAGGCCAGTTTTAGTCAGGCTATCACAGATCCTGGAAAACCTGATGATGGATTTGCCACAGCCTTTATACAGGGTTAATCTGATAGCCACACTCCCGTCTGCTTTTGCCATGCCGTGTTAAATTGTGTTGGACTCCATTCGAATAATCTCATTTTCTCTGATAGAGGTTTGGCCAAGTAATACAGGTGAAAGCATTTCTCTTCCCCTCTAGTCCTCTGCACGTATTTCTGAATGTCTGTCCGTGCCCCAAATTTATCTTGGCTTTCATATGTCCTCTTTTCTCTGATTCATTCCCTCTCTTTTGTTACAGAATTAACACTTATTAGGTCCCTATCTCATATTCATATCAGCAAAAGCTAATTGCTGTAAGATAATTGTGCATCTAAGTATCTAAGTATAGGAGGCGGCTTTCCTCTCTCCTGTATTGAGGAGGACTTCTGAGCAGTGACAACCCTGCAGATCATCCTACAGAGTCATTTTAGGATGCAAAAATTGAGCTTTAAAAAACCCTGCTTTGTTCTGTCTAAGGGATACTCTGCTCTTCAGGAATGGGTGGCTGGTGCTTGGATTCATGACACTGCCCTTGGGCTAGTCATACTGCTCACATTGCCTTACAGCTGTTACCAACACTAGGGGCTACAGAAACACTCATGGATGAGGGAAACAACCTTTCTTGCAATTATTATGTCTGAATTTTAGCCTTGGCAGGTAAAAAGTTTGAAGAATTTCAAGAAATTAAGTACCTTCAGACAGACAGTTAACTCTGCAGGTAGACTGCTGAGCATCTAGTGAAGAAGCAACATGGAAGTGGTGCTATTAGAGGGGTGCATTTACTGACAAACTGATGCTGAATTTTCTCTTTGAGCCAAATCACATGGATTGATTTGGATTGCATTTAATCTGTCATAATTTTCTGTAATAGGTCAGGATACTGTTGCAAAATACATCATGTCTGGCTAGCTGCTAGCAATCTGCAGAGTAAATACCCCCTTGTAGCTTTATTACAGTGGAAAGCAGTGCTTTAGACACGATAAATAGCAGGTTCTTCACTGTCGAAACTCTCAAGTTTCTAATGGCTGGTTTAAACAGAACAATATGGATGCATTCTCGTGGCTTGTCTGGGAGTGAGTGCACATGTATTAATATGGGATGACCATATGACTGCTTCTCAGTTTCATTTTGGAACAAGGGAGATGCAAGTATTTCAGCAAGTAGATACTGTAGGAGGGGATTTGAAGCTGTGCTGGAGGGGGGAAAAATAACAGTACCCAGTGATCCCTTGGTTTGACTGTATTTCAGTCTAAGCTACCTGTTGATATCAGTATTTGGTCTTGTTTTGAGTCAGGATAGAATGAGGCTTCACAAACTATCTCAGTAATCTACTAATAGTAACAGCTAAGGAATATCCATCTTTATTAAGCTGCAGCTTTGAGCCAGTGCTTTTGGAGCATGAGACAGCATCCTGACCTCTGCCATGAACTCCAGCGGGAATACTGTAGTGGGCAAGTTGTGGCGAATATGAAAGTTTTAGGGACACAGCTACTCTCATAACTTATCCATCTGCTGTTCTTTTTACTGTCTTAACTCTAGGAATTTGCAAACATTGATTAAAACTTCACACGTTACCCAGGAAGAAGGATTTATTATCTTTTATACTTGCCCCTTTAAGATCCTTGGAGACGTTGGGAGTTCAGAGAACCCTCATACATCTTTATGCCATTTATTCTTCTCTCTTTTTGTAATACAAAGTTATTTATTATAGAAATGCATTTGTTCACAGGTACCAGAGACAGAGAATGGAATTCAGTCTGCAGGTTTGTTTTCAGAAGGCAACATCTACTGTCCACTTGAAGAGAGGGCTTTATCTGCCTCATCTTCTGGTGAAGTTTCCAAACTTGAGCTGATGTCTCTCCCGTCAGCCCTCCTGATCCTGCCACTGTAACTGTCACCACGTGCCACATGCTGGTTTCTGCCTCTGTTTCCCTCTTTATTGTGGTTACAGTTATTGGCCAGTGGTTGGATTTGCCTGGGTGAGCAGCACTGGCCGTGAGGACTTCATTAGAGCTGGGAATGGTCAGGGCCTGTCAGACCCCAGGAGATCCGTGTTGTCGCTTCCGCACTGTGGTCTGTTCTGCCTCGGGGACCGCTGGGTTTGCAAGTGATTTTAAGGAAAGCAGCAGCCCTGTAGTAGATGAAGAAATGGATCTGAAAGGGTTTCCCCCACATCCTGGTGCTATAAACTGCTTAGTTTGTGTTTTAAGTTTGGAAGGTATAGTCTGAAACACCAAATTAAATGTTATCCTGCATTTTTCCACAGCATGTGTGCTGTCATTAGCCCCCTAATTGCTACCTGCTCTGTTCTGTTGCACTCCCCCAAAGATGACCCATTTGCCAGCCTTTTTTTGAGTGTTGTGGCATTCCTGTTTCTGAGGAGCTCTTTGCCTTTATTCAGTATAATTAGTAACCCTGCTTCTCTGCCTACTCATTTTCAGTGTGAGACAGTTTCTTAATTCTCCTGTTCCCTCCTGAGTCATAGGTTTACCAGGTTGAAGAACTGATGCTTTCAAAAAATCATTGTGGTGTGCCTGTGATTTTTGTGGACAAGGTTAGTCTAGAGGTTGTAGACCCATATTTTCCCTCCACTCCATATCCTGTTAAATTGCTCCTTCAGGACTCTTTGAAGTCCAGGGATATGGGGCTGTGAGATGAGAAGAAGGAACAAGAGGAAATTGAGGACGGCCTGGTCTGTGCTGGGCACCTTCCATAAACCAATCAGAAGCAGTAGGAGTTACAATTTTTCTTTCTAGTATTTAAAAACTAACCTTGAGGGGAGACTGTTGGTTCTCTCATGAGGCTATGAATAAAGTTCACTCTACAGCCTCCCCTTTCGGAGATGGTAGGCTGGACCTGGCACATTTTTCGTAGCTTTCCAAGATCCAATTTTTTTTATAGTAGAGTCCTCGTCTCTTGGAAATCTGGAGTTGTGCAGATTTTACTGCTGACAGCCACTCTTAAAACCTTCATAGGAAAAAATGTAGCTTTTTATTTCCCCCTTCGAGTCAGCAGCCCTGGGAGATGTTGGCAGCTGGGTGACACACCTGGCAGGAGAAAGGACCAAAACAACTGGTGTAATTAGTCCTTGTTACAATCTCGGTATGTTTGGTTTGTAAATATAATTGTTATGAGCTGCATCAGAGGGGGTAAAGCATTTGACCTAGGACGTGTAATGTCTGCAGGACAGCTAGGATTTGCATCTTCTGTTTTTTCTCAGTCATGACGATGTGCTCTGAGCTGTGTTGCCATCGCTGGGATAATGCCCTGGTTGATCCTAGTGAATCCTTCTCACATAAGTAGCAATTTGCAGGTGTGAGGTGATGCATGGGAAGTGGGGAGATACCTAGTGAGAGCAACGCACTGTGGCTGTGGTCACAGGGCACTTCCAACTGCTTCCATCCCAACCAGCTGCTAAAAGCAGTGCTAACTTTAAAAGTGTATTTGGTTGCTGAGGATGGTACCCAACTGAGCTTCAAAAATTTCTAAGGATAGAGTTTCCACGGCCTCTCTGGACAACCTGTTCCAGTGCATGACCACCCTCACTGCATGCTTTTTTTCCTGATAATTTAATGGAATTGCCCTTGTGCCGGCTGCCTCACTGTGCACCTCTGGGACAGGCCTGACTCGCTCTTCCCTATAACCCCTCTTCCTTGGGGAATGCCACCGAGAAGATGGATGCTGGTGTGATACTTCACTGAGCTTGACCATGCCACGAAGAGGACCCAGAACTGTTCCAACTAAACACAAGTTAAATCATTTTCTAATCACTGTTATTGTAGTAGCAGCTTCTCCCACACCTTCCGTGTTTCTCACATTTGGCTTTGAGCACCTCTTCTGTCTTCCACCCTCTCGTCGGAGATTTCTTGCCAAACCGTTGCGCGGCGCTCGGTAAATGTTAGAGTGACATTTGGAGTGGGCTCCTCCTTGGTTCCCCTGCGTCTCTGCCAAGAAGAGTGCCTGGCTCTTCACCCGCCAGGGCGAGCAGTAACATTTACAAGCTGCGGGTTCCTCTCTCTGCAAATATTGCCCCTGTGCTGCTCAGTGCTCTGCTGGCTCCTCCCAGCCTGGTGCTTTCTGGTTACAGTCTGGAGGAGGGAGATGCTAAGTTTATCAGATAACATTTACCTTTCCTTGTGGATTAAGGGCTTTTCTTTGTTCTCCCCTCTCTTTTAATTAGCTTGTCCTCTTTTGTGTGTGGTGGTGACAGGAGAGGGGAGAACCATGTGCAAAGCTGATGCTGATCAAAACTTCTATCTTCACTGGGAGAAGAATGGACTTGGGAGGTCACTTGATCAGAGAAGTTAAACAAGAGCTAGAATTCACAGCACAAAGTCTTCTGAGCTTGACAAATAGAGGGAACTTTATACTCCTGGATCCTGATGTGCCTTCTTTGGGCCAGTTTAAAATTTAGAATGGGTCAGCAGCAGTTTTTGTTGCAGGTATTCGGACAAGAATTGCACCTTCCCACCTGTAATGGTGGGAATCTCAGGGTACTACTTGTTCCTTGAGATTTATTCCTCTTTGAGCTGAAAACTCTCTGGAAAGTTTTAGAGGGTATTCGTGTGAGCTCACCTAATCTAAATCTTCAACTAGAGGAGCAAGGTGTTCATTTTGGTTTCAGATGGAAAATTCTGTCTTGTTCAAAAACAATCTGAATTGCTTCTATTTAAAAAAAAANTTTTTTTTTTTTTTTTTTTTTTTTTTTTTTTTTTTTTTTTTTTTTTTTTTTTTTTTTTTTTTTTTTTTTTTTTTTTTTTTTTTTTGAGAAAAGACTACATTGAATCCTTCACCTTTGTGTAGATGAGGGACTACTAGTTTGGCTTTTTGCCTGGACTTTTGCAAATCTTCTATTATGTGAATGCATAGACAGGAGCTTTTCCTGCAGTGATTTCATTTTTCTGCTGGTTAATGGAAAAACAGCCTAAGAAAAAAAGAGATGGGAAACATTTAAGGTACTGTAATAGGGAAGGGGACAATGGTATTTAAGAACTAATTATGGATAGGATATTCATTCTGTTCTGACTTTCTAAATGGTTTAATAGGTGTTGTTTGCATTTCAGGGTGTTCTTCAGGATTTTTTTTAATATGACTCAAGCAGCATTTTCAGGCTATTTTCAAGCATGTATATATGTTAGATGTTTAAATGTTTTAAATAACGTAACGCAATAAAGTCTGCAACATTTTGAGAAGATGTATTTGAAAAATATTTGTCCAGATGGTCTATATAAACATCTGCTAGCAATTTTTGTCTATAGCACTCCCCTTATAAATGACAATTATTACTACTGCCCCACCAGTCTTCTTGCATCCTTGAAAATGTGATGAATGCCTTGAAGCTATTTCCATTATCACTCTCATTTGCTGCTCATTTGGAAATATTTTGTACATATTGTACTGATAAGAGTTTCTCTTGTAATTATTCTCCTTGTCGTGCTCGTTTGGTCTTAGCTGGCATACACTATTCAAATTGGGGGAGCTGAATTTAAGCAAGCATGCAAATCAAAGAGGAGCCAAAGCAGGACAACAGAAGAGTAAGAGTTTTGCAAAATAAAAGCTAGAAGTTGTTGAAAAAATAGGGCTCACCTATTCCAGAAAAGAGTAAGGGAGCTGGGATAATGGTATGCAGGACATCTGTATATAAAGTTTTTTTGGAAAGGAGATATGTATATCCGTTGGCAGGAGGGAAGAAAGCCTTCATCTTAATCTGAAGCTTTGAAAAAATAGGATTGGTTTCAGTAAAATACTTTGAACTGCGAGGTAATGAAGCGCTAGAACAAGCTATATGGAAAGTCTGAGTGTTTCCTCTCCAGATTGTTTTAAGAACAACTGGTTTCTAGACAGATGTCTGTGGCTTCAAAGCTTTTGAACCAATGGGCTACTGTTAAATGTCAGAGGTCTTGTAGACCTTGAGCCCCCTCCTCTATTTTTAGATAGAAAGATGAAGTAGTAGTAGTATGGCTCTATGGACTCACTGGAACAATTTTACAAAGTTTCATTGACAACTAATGTCATCTCCCACGGATGGAGAGCTGCTGTTGTGACATATTTGATCTTACCTCAATGCAGGGAGGACAGATTATTAGCTGAGGTTCCTTACCTTTCTGTGGTTGTATGCAGCCACATAAATTTAAGATTTTAGCAACTGTTTTGTCTTCATGAATTGATTTCAATCCTTAACAAAAAATGTTAATGGGGTTGGCATCTTGGGAGATTTAAAGCAGAATCACTTCATTCTTACTGGTCCAGTAATCCTAACAGTTGCCAATAAGTGATACTATCTGCAGTGCTTTTTGCTGGACTAATAAAACTCAGCCTTATTCATAATATTATGGACCACTTTAGGTAGATATTTAAGTATTATTTTGTATTCTCTATTATTGTCCTTTTAAGTGCTAATGACTTACATATGCTTCCCTCCTAGTTAATCTTTCCTGTTTGGCAGGCTAATCAGGGTCAGGTCCAATGGCACTCGGATGGGAGACATCCAAGGAAAATCCAATTTACTGCAAAATGCATTTCAGTGCGTTCAGTAAACGCTGCCTTTTCTCCCGAGCTGGAGAGGAGCAGGGCCAGAGCACACGGTATCACAGATTTCACAAAATCTTAAGCACTTGTCAACATTTCAAGTTCCCCTTGCATTTTGCACAAAAACAGGAGCATTAGCTCCTGAGTGTAGTCAGATTTCACTCTGAATAATTGCATTCTGGCTTACATATTTCCATTATTTACAGACAGACAAACTCCTTAAGTTTTTTCATAAAATATTATGTACCAAAGGCATGCATGTTTTAAAAGCGCCTGTATTCAGCTGTTGAGGAAGTGAACATCACAGCTATGGGATCAAGCCTGGCTTTCTGTGTTTGTGATGATTGCTTTGCTTTACGAGCAATTTGTTTTTAGCTGAATAGAAAATTGTTCTCCCATAATATGTCAAATGCTTGTCAATGTTAAAATAAATCAAGTTTGGCCCTGTTCTGTTAGCTGAAAGTTTAGGCAGCATGTGGGAATCTATGTGTGAATGATGGCAATGGACTTTTCTGTTATCCCCTTTTATATGATGTTTGGGTCAGGTCCCCAGAGGTCCTTCAGTATCACACTGTGTTCCCTGTGCAGAGACACCTCCCTAAGTCTTCACTTCTCACCTGCTGCTGGGATGGGACCTGGGGCCTCTGTGCAGCCGTGAGGCTGCTCAGGCTCCCCAGCTCTGCGGGCAGAGCAGAGAGGCTCCATCTGAGCTACGCTGCATTCACGAGCAAGAATGAATAGCAAAGAGGGGGGTCTTGAAGGCAGCATAAGCCCAGCACTTACTAGGCCAAGCTGATAGAGCCAGTCTTTCCTAGCAGTCCTGATTCTGCAGTCCTAACTGAAGGCCTCTTAAAATCCATGTGACACATTTTGATTGCGTTCAGTTCAAATTATGGCAGGCATAAAAAAAATGGAGTTCCCCAAGTGATTCAGGCAAGGGTTTAAAGCCCTTCTTCAGTTCAAGAGCTTGCCTGACTTCCCTTTTTTTTTTTTTTTAATTATGTGTGTGTGTGTGAAAAATTGGAAACACTTGGTCTGTATTATCCATATTCCCAGAACATGTCTGTTCTTCCTCACGTTTGCTCCTTGCTAACAAGAGATCTTGTGCATCTCCAGTACCTGGAGATACACTTTTCCCTGGAAGCTGAGTTGGTCTAGGTAGTGGTAGGTGGCTCTCACCAATGTATATGAATCACTATACAGGGTAACTGTATGGTATAGCCGATATCTCCTGAATTGTCATGGGTGATTTTAGCTAAACTTTTCCCAAAAGGAGGAAGTTTTTATTCCTCTTTGAGCTGTCATCTTTTGGGAAACTTAAAGAAGGAACAGGGCTGTATAATAGTCTAGGAGACAGAGGAAAGAAAGAAAAAAAGAACAAGAGACTGCAGAAAAAAAGAAAATAGGGAGAAGAAAAGAATGAGGAAAATAATAGAAGTGAATACAAGCAAAAAGGGTAGAGAGCAGAACGAGCATAAAGGGGCCATGAATATTTTTCTGCATCTGTATTCTCAGAATATGCCTGTTGCCACCTCCCCAGGAGGTTTATGCAGAACCATGTCGGGAAGGAGTAGAGAAGGGCTCCTGTGGATGCTAAGTGTGAAATTAAAGCTGGCAGAGTTTCAGAGCACAAGTCCGGGAAGCTAATCGCTCCTAATCACACATGGATTTTCACAGAGCTCCGGCATTATGTAAGGGCAGCTTTGAATCAGCACCTGATTTCTTCCTCCTCCTGTTGTCAGGCAGCTGGCAACGAAGCTTCTGGCTCTGCGGTCACCAGTTAATGCAGCTCTGGAGCTTTTTATCCATATGGATCTGCGTGGCTGTCTGAAACACGCGGGAGCCTCCCGCACTATCCGTTGCTCCTGCGCATGTTTGTTTGGTGCACCCAAATAGCCACATGGCTACCTTAAAACTGTAGGAAATGTGCATGTGTTTTTCACTAGGCCAACTTGTGCTTCTACTTTTATTTATGACGCTGACCAAAAATATCATGGTCCTGTTGCTGTGATGAGTTGAGGACAGTTAAATGTATGGTTGTATTCAGGTGGAAGTTGCCAGCACAATTGCCTCATCACTGATCTGTTTCAGTCATTACCTAGAAGAAAGGAGAGGATTTGCAGGTGCGAGATGGGGAACTCAGTGTAGTTTAGGCTCAGATCTTGCCCTTGTCCCTTGGAGCTTCATCCGCGCCAACTCACTGTGTAACTTGTTCCAAAGATGAGCCACATCTATAGGAGTTGTGTCTGGGATTGAATTTGCAGTTTTTCCTGACTTTTTGGATTCAGATTTTGATTGGAAAGCCTATTCAAAAAAAGAAAATATCTATATAGTTTGTAGAACTTTGTTTCATCTTTAGAAATTCTGGTTGTTCTTCAGATCCCTTTCATGCAAATTTAATAATAATGTTTGGGATTCCTTGCCTAAGGACAGATATTTTCTGGCAATGGACAAAACAGGTTCTTTTGAAAGGGTAGGAACTCCTTACTATCTGTTTTTCAGTTTGTTGCCTTCTGGTGTCTGCAAGAAAAGCTCTGGCTTCCAAAACATGTTAGGTGTGAGAGGGGAGGAAACGGGAGCACTGGGTGCTGTGTCGGATGCTTCCACTCACACTCCCAGTATCCTGCAACCTGCCGTCACTGCTAGGACGAGCAGGCGTTTCATGCGAGGCACATGGGGCTGAGGGCATCAGAGGAGGCATCTCGTGCTGGGCTGTGCTTTCTAATACAGTCTGCAGCGGGAGAGGAGGGCGAGCAAGGGGCTGTGCCCGCGTCCTCGCGCCTTGGAGCGTGTGTTGTGCGCAGGGCGCTCGGTGCCAGCCTGCAGCGGTGGGGGGCAAGCGCAGGGCTGGGAGGGAAGAGAACTGAGCTTTGAGAAGGTGAAACCATTCCCCAACCTGAGACAGGAGTTTTCTTTCCTTTTCGTTTTTCTTGGACATGAGAAAATGTGAATCCCCAGAGCAGCACTGACATGTGGCACCCACAGGGTGCATGTGTGGCTGGATGGGTGTTGTGTGTAGAGAGCTTTGGTCTCTAGGTCGTGCCGGTGTGTAGGGAGCACAGCCAAGGAAACTGGTGACTATAGATGCTTTCCTCACAGCCATGTTATTTTTATGGCGCTCAGAACTTCTATTTGCAACAGGCTTGTATGTCCCATGCCCACACCAGTGCTTACTGCCGGCTAGTGATGTGGTGGCTTGCTGGGGTAAAATGTAGCGAGCGGGACCACAAACACCTCTCCTCACCCGCTGTATCAGTTCCCTACTTCAATTTGTGGTAGATGTCTCACCTGGAGCAGTCTTTGTATCAGCCTTCCATAGGGCCAGGCTTTAAGGGGAAGGAAGATTCCGACTCATACGTCATAACATCTGTGCAGATTTGTAAACTGTGCTGAGAAAAATGCTTCAGAGCATATTCATGGGCTGAAACAATGATTGTTGTGCTGTATTGTTCATGGCAATTCTATTGCAAGACTTTAAATCTACCCTCTCAGAGAAGAGTATCAGTTTCTGCAGGCAAAAGCTCGAACAAATAGAGAATTGTTAAGTACTTTATTTTATAGTTCCTTTCCTCAGTTGAACTCTCAATTTCCTTTGACATCTTTTGACAAGAGAAGATAGAAAAATATATTTTCTTTCCTTACCGTTTTTGTCCTTTTCCATCCTCCTGGCGTTCTTTGTGACTTGATCTCCTGCCATTTCCTGTGATTTGAATGACACTTAAACTTGACCTGGATTTTGGGTTTTTTCTTTATTTGCCTTGCAATGCCGTCAGTTGTGTCAGCAAAGCTCTAGAAACATTAAGTACTAGTAAGGAGAGAGGAAACAAATTACAAAACCAACATAAACCCAATAGCAAAAAAAAAAAAAAGTTAGTAAACCTCTTTGTATGTACTTGTCTTTTACAGTGTCCCTTTCATTCCAGCAAAGTTCTTTGAGGGTCAAGATGACACCGAGTAAATTTTTTTCAATTTTTTAAAAATTTGTCACTGATTTGTTGCAGAGGCCTCCATCCTGAGCTATGATGGCAGCATGTACATGAAGATCATCATGCCCATGGTCATGCACACAGAGGCTGAAGACGTGTCCTTCCGTTTCATGTCCCAGCGCGCCTACGGGCTGCTCATGGCCACCACCTCGAGGGACTCTGCTGACACCCTGCGCCTGGAGCTCGACGGGGGCCGCGTGAAACTTATGGTCAATTTAGGTATCGTATGAAAATCTCCCGCTGCCCCTTCATTCTTAGTTTGGGCTTGTGATTTAGTGTTTTTTCTTATTTTTTTTTGTTTAATTTCTGTTTGTTTGATTGGATCAAATTGATTTCTGAAATAGCTGCTAAAATAAGATTCATAATGATATTCTCTTGCGGAGAGAAGCTCTCTCCTGCATCGCTGCATGGAGATTTGCTGTTAGTTCTTCGTTATGGACAGTGTTGGGTTTTAAAATCTTTAATTTTTTTTAAGTTTCCTTTCTTGGTCTGGAACTGGTGAGCTCTGTGTGAGACATGCTGCCTGGTCCATCTTTTGATCAGTTACATCCCTCATTCATCTGGCCTTCTTCAGCATCACTCAAAACAGACGAAGTCGAATGTGGGAAGGAAGCCAAATGGATACGTCAGCAAGAGGAAGGGCTAAAGAATTTGACAGGTTGATAGAGCTTGATCTAAATTACACTAGTAATTTTATGATATGTTTTAGCCTTTCGGGCTTCTTATTTCTAGTGAAATATTCTTTTTTAATATATATTTTATTGTGTTTTTATTTTTTTTTAAAAAGCATCAATAACAACAGTGCATCACTGCATTCCAAGAGGTTATGTTCTGTCTCCTTAGAGTTATATTTGACGAGAAGGAAAATTAGAAGAGCATAAAAACAACAGTAATAAACAGTTTTCAACATGAAGACATTTGATGAGCATGTATCTATTTTTTTTTTCCTTTTATTTGCCCTTCTCTAAGCATTGTGCTGAATGCCAAATAGCCTTTTTAAAAAAGGATGCAAATACAGGAAGTGAATCTTTCTTTTCACTTACACTCATGCAGCTTGTCAATTCATGTGAATCCGGAATATAATTAAGAGATTTGGAGTCAAAGGAGCAGAGCTATGATGACAATAGGAAACGTTCAACCACTTCTGGTATCTAGGGTACTTGATATGAGGAAGTGTGCATGCTCTGTGGCAGCTTGTGTCTACTTTCAAAATTCCAAGTCCCACAGGACGGAGCAAAGAATTATGCATTAAAATAAGACCATGTCTCTTAAAATAATGAGTTTCCATCCCAAAGGAGCCAAATTAGCGGGATTATATCAATTTAGTAAAGTTGATAACTCCCCAAATAAAGAAAAACAGCAGGGTGATGAAAAGCTTCTTTCCCTGTATCAACTTTAAGAGAAGGAAACCTCAAAGATTTGCAGGATTTCTTTGGAGGACACCTCTCAAGAGAATTGCTGTTCAGCATTCTTGCATGTGCAAAGAGATTTTTTTTTTTAAAGTCCAGTGCATTTGTATGTGTTTGCTTTTTCTTCTAATCTAATACAATGGATGCTAATAATCAGGCACAATGAAAATTTATTTTTGGTGTCACCCTTCAAGGCGATTATTTCTAGCCCTTTTCTTCTCAGAGAATATGCTTCATCCCTGGAAAAGTGCAGTGGTAGGTTTCTATACAGAAAGTGATGTATTCTGCTAAAGCTAAGTATTCTGCTTGGTTCTACCCTACTTCTGTGTAACCCAAAACCAGTCATTTTACCTTGTGAGTCTTCGTTTTTTTCTTTGTTTAAAGAAGCTAATACTCCAGGAACATGATAGGGTTTCAGTAAGTGCTGTTTGTGTTAACTTGATATTCTCCCATTGAAAGCACTACTGCTTTCACTACACAAAAACTGCCAGGGTCCATCAAAAGCTATTATTTCTTTGGAGAATGGTGTCATTTGATTGATACCGTGACATGTTCATCTGGCTTTAAAATCAACAAGAACTGAGAGAAGTGCTCTTACTCGGTGATGCCTATGGAAATATGAGTTGCATATTTAGATTCTCCTGAATATACTTATATTTTCCACTTTAGAGCTTTCCTTATATCATGTTGGCAGACTGCATTTCCCCCAGTGACTGTCAACGTTGTGTGTGCCTGATTGTCACTGTTTCCTCATAAGATGTCCTGTAGTCTGCAAGGCCATCACCTAGCCCAGACGTGGAGTGTTTGACTCTTACTATCTGGCAGCTAAAAGACACGGCCATGACTTGACATGTTGTCTGTATAAATTTGAAAAGGGATTTCCCTTTCCCTCTGGCTGATGATTTAATACAGAGGTGAAATCCATGAGGCAGGCCCTGTGTTTTTGTGTAGGTGAAGTGACTGTAGCAGTGTGTGTGCGCTGTGGGGTTCCTAAATTTCCCAGCTTTTTCGCTTGGAGACATGGAAGTCTTGAGAGGTTGAACCTTCCCCCAAAAGTGACTACAGGCTGCATCAGTGGAAACCTGTAACAACTCTCATTTTATGTCTGTCTCCACAAAATTGTAGTTTGAATTGTTTGAACCTGGATCAAGCGTCACCTCTCCTTTCTTCAGATTTATAAAACTGTCAGATATATTCCAATACCTTAAATCATCAGTTTCCTCCTTTAAAAACAGCCATGATACCTTACTGATACATGATACCTTACATGATACATGATACCTTACTGTTGAAATAAAATTCTAGAGCAATGACTCTAGAGCCATTCATTTTCTGTTGTTTACTAAAGTCACTCTAACTCTTTAAGGAGACTGATCATAGCCCAAATGTCTCACATGAAGACCCGGTCTCAAGTACCTTAACCCTGCCAAAATCCCTGTCCCCGTGAGAGACAGGTCCAAATGTAACTCTGAAAATCTGAAGAGCTCAGACCTGACTAGTTACACGTCAGCATCCCACTGAGTGTCTAACCAATGACCAAATGACAAAGACTGTTTTGAGTGGTGAGTTAAGTTGTACTTTTCTTACAAGTTGTTTAATAATGTTATTAAAAGCTGAGTCTTTCTTCTCTTCTCTGATCTCTTCCATTTGATTACATGTCATCATCTGTGTGGTTATTAAGCTCCTTCCTGTGTTATTTTTTTCTTTTTCCTTTTGTTTTTTTTTTGGTTTCTCTTCTTCTGTGTATTTGATTTGTAAAGCTTCCAGCTTTCCCATAGCCCATCGGCCATAGTAAATCAAAAGATGGTATTCAACCCTTCAAAGGCCTGAAGCCTGCGGCCCGCACAGCAAACAGCCCTGCGAGGAGAGCGTACGGAGCAGCCTGCAGCGCTGGCATATCCCCCGGCCAGGCTCCGCCGCGGGCAGGCTGCCTGCGGGGAGCCTGCTGGACAGGGAGGCAGGGGAAGGAAGAGCAATAACGGCCCTTTATTTCTTTAGAGGGACAAGGAAGGTTTCGCAGCCCCGTGGGCGCCCGAGGCGCTGCGTTCCGCATGGTGACAGCGCGTCTCGGTGGAGGTTCAGTGTTTGTTGTGTGAAGATCAGCAGTCCAAATGTGACACAGATCTCGCTCTGATTGAGAGGGACTTGCAGGAGATGGGTCTGGGGTAGAGAGCGAGAAAGAGTGAGAGAGAGAAAACAAATTCTGGCATGGAAGATGCTCAAGAATAATTTCTGCTCCTTAAAAGTGTGTGTAAAGGGAAACAAATGGCTGGTCAGAGACGCCTGCATGTTTTCCCTCCAGTGGCTGAGTGCGAAGGGTTTCCATCCCTCTGACTTCTGTTCAAGATGTTTCAGTTTTCTTTGGCCTGCCTAATCTTTGGGGAACTGGTGGCTAGAAAAAGGGCAGAATGTCAGGAAGACATCTCTGCCCTTCCCGACAGCATAGTTTCTTTTATTTCTCCTATGCACAAACAAGACAGTTTTTCTCTTTCCTCGTTGTTACATATATTCACACTTCCACACCTCATTTCTATTTGTGTGGATAATGCAAGAGTCTTATTTCTCACACTATATCTTATTAATATTTTTTGTATTTGTAATCGGTACATGTAATGCCCCTTTTTAAGTTTTAGCACAGAAATAGAAAAATTTTTAGTTGCCCTATAATATGTAGGGCTGGCTGCACAGTCTGCTTGCAGATAGGAGACAGACAAGGAGCCACCCTGTGGCATGGGGTAAGAGCTCTCATCCAGTTTCCTCTGAGAAATAACTGAGATTTAGGAGCAGCAGTCAGGCCCCAGTTCTCTCTTTTGTGCCAACTTGCTGCTGCTGTTGCTCTTCCATAACCACCTGTGGATGCTCTTTAAAAGACAGATTTTATCCTCACACAGTAAAAATAGCTTGCTTGCTTGATCCACAGAAACAGCCTGGGGCTTTAGCAATGTTAAATAACTTAAATACCACTATTTTGAGGCACAAAGATACAAATGGTAAGAAACACATGCCTAGTTCCCCAAGACTTCTGTTTGTTAGTAAAGGATGATCCCTAATGTTAGCTAATTGCAGTATAGCTATTAACCTTTCCCAGGGAGAAGAGGGTCTTTGGCTCATATTCCACGTGATGTATTTAAGAAAAATCTTTTGGCTGCACACTGAGGAAGCAGCTTCTGATTTACATTGGGAAAACTAATGCATGGAAGTAACTATGTGGTCTCCACAGCTCATTCTGCTCCCCTTGTGCTTACAGTCCATGTTATGACTTGATGGCCTCCAGCTTTCTCAATCAGTGGCAGTACTGACAAGAGAACAAATTTAGAGCTGCATGGGCATATTCATCTTTAAAATCCATAGTGAAGGAAAAGCCATGAATGCACCTGCAGCTAAATGAAGCAGATCCCGTCAGTAGAACCCAAAGACAGAGCTGAGTGCCCTGGATGAGGATTATCCAAGTCTTATTGCGCTGCAACAAGCACTGAGGGATTCCCAAGCAGGTTTTAAAATTGTTACTGAGTTCCCTGGGTGCTGCTCTGATGTACGAGCGAGGAAACAGCTTCATGCATTAAGGACTGCAGCCTTTGTTCAGGGTTTTGGGCAAGGCTCAGAACTAAGGAAATAACCTCCCCCGCTCCGGTGCTTGTTCTTTGAATGTAGCACCTTTGATTTTGGATACCTCTCTTTTCAGCCACTGACTTGAGGTTCATTGTAGCTCCTGGAACTGCAGCGGCTGTAGCATTTTTTGCTCACCTGACACTGGTGCCATGAGATTTTCATGTCTGACTGTACCCCACACTTCAAAGTTTAGGAGGCTTGTTGAGCAGGTGGCTCACCCTACATTTCTTTTCATGCCTGCCTCTGTGTTTGAAAACAACATTCTGCCCGTGTTGTAAAAGAAAACAGGAGGCATAACCTCTTGGATGAATTTTGCTTGGAACCAGCCATTTCTCTTTATGCACACTTGAGGCTCGGCCCAAAACAAACTCCCGTTGTGCTGACTGTATAAGCGACCTTGAGCTCTGCTGTTTCTCTCTCTCTCTCTCATTCTCACTGTATTTCAGGTCACAGGGCCAAGGGTAACTGGTTCCCCAGGATGTGTTTCAGAGCTCCCTTTCCTCACCCAGCTCCTAGAAGGGATATAGCCACCACTGTACGGTGATCGTACCGATTGCTCCAGGGCTGTTTGCTCCCACTTTTCTGTTGCGGTTGACGACACATGACAAACCTAATCGCACAAAACCAAACCCAGATTTTCTCAAGAGAAGTTCTGCTTGAAAACAGGCTCTCTGTAGCTATACTGCTCCTGATTGGTATATCCCTAGCCATTATGACTCTTTATTTATAGATTCCTTTTCTTTCTTCTCTCTTATTTTTTTAAAAACTGTGTTTAGTTTCAGCTGCTGAAATAATTATTCTTACATCTGTCAGAGTGAACACAGAATTGGTCCAGCTAAGCAGCAAACTGCACCCTATTTCTCTTCTCTCCCATTCTGTATAATCTCTCTTGCTGGGCCATATCTCTGTAATAAACATGATCATCTCTGCCGTTCAAAGACTTAGTACCTGGCAGGCTGGCCAGGTAGGGTATCTGTAACCATGGACTGTTAACCATGGTCTTGATTTCTTCAAGGCTGTCAGTGCTGCCCAAAGTACCTAATAGCACTGATACTACATAGATCATTTTGGATACCACAGTAAAGGATGTCCGCAAGGTACTAGATATAAATTTAATAGCTGCTTTTATGCACAATATCCTGAGCATTAGAGTGCTAAACAAGAAAAGGAAATGCTCAGGAGCACTCCAGTTCCCCTACCTCCACTCATTTTCTTTTTGCAGACTCCTCAGTAACTGTTTACTAGATTACATGAGTATAGTTTTGTTTCTTTTTCTTTCCAAATACCCCCTTTTTTTTTCTCTCTCTCTCCCTTCCCTGTAACCTCTGAACAAAGCAGGGCTGCAAAGGTCCCCGGTCCTGCCACTTCACTGCCCGTTTTGTCTTCTCCCTGAATGTTATGACCAGCCCATTCAGTCCTAACGTTCAGGCAGCAAGACAGGATTGGGCTCTGAGGACTTGACAGGGCTGGGGACCTTTGGAGGGGATCCCGACACCCCCAACAAGCCAAAGAAAAGTATTCCCAACCTCCAGAGCTAGCTGAAATCTGGGCTGGGCGTTCGTGCGGTTAGCTGTTTGCAAGTGGCCATTTTATGATAAGACACAACTGGGCAGTATTTTAACCCATTCCTCATCTGAATGGACAGTGGCAAATGTGCCTGTGCACATATTAAAAAGTGTTCTGGACTGGCACAAGGGGGAATGAAAAGAGGGTCTTTGGGAGATTTGGAAAGGGTTAAATATTGCACCAACAAATCTCAGGCTGATATTACAGATATTCTGGGTGGGACAGATGGTGTATTTATGCAATAGCAATATGAATTAATTCAAAAGAAACCAAGTATAAAGGTTGTCTTTAATCTTCAAGCTTTTTGAAGAAATTACCAAAGGATTTTAAAAAGAGAATTGACACTGGAGTCGGACTTGCATTTTGAGGGAGATTTTTTTGTTCCTTAATTTAGTGCTCTATTTTTTTTCTGTGTAATTCACATTAGTTCATGGTCTGCAGAAGAAGATATTCTGCAGAGGTACCTATAAAAAGAGGTAGCTTTCTGTGTCAACATGTGGATATATATGTATATTGGTATATCTCTCTATACATATGTGTATATATATACGTGTGTGTATATATGTATATTTATGTAACAGATTTTAATGTAGAATACACTGTACATATATACCCACTCCAGAATTGGTAGAGACAGTATATAGTATAAAATGGCCACATCTCTTTGCGTGTGTCTGTCCCCGGAAGGGTGGACTGATTGTTTTTGGATGTCTGCAGCTGTTACCTTGAAGGATGCAATTTCATCTTTCATTTATTTTTCCCCATCTAGACTGTATCAGGATAAACTGTAACGCCAGTAAGTTTTCCCTCAAGTTTCATTTTGTTCTCTCTCTATATATATTAAAATAACTTTATTTTCTTTGCTGTTTTATAAGCTGTTTTTCTTTTT
>VZSG01000063.1:210136-279858 GCA_013398315.1 Nothoprocta pentlandii
GGTGAATCTTTGGGCTGCTGAAAATCCCTTTCAGCTCTATGAGTAGGGAAGAGGTCTTAAAATCACCATGAAAAGTAATAATAGAAGATCATACCTGACTGTAGACTATGACTGTATAAATAATTTTTTTTCTGCTATACTTCAGAAGAGCTGGATGAAGTCAAAGGCTCCGAACAAGAAGTAATCCCCAAAGGATGAGACTGTTTTGATCCCTAGTATGGTTCAAAGTTTAGCTTAGTTAAAACCAGATTCCTTGCCAAACTGGTAGATCCTCTGTGCTAGATTTTACAATGAAAGATTTAGGGAATGCTAAACAACACCTGGGAAATGCTATAATACATTAAAAGGTAGAGCTAGCCAGTGTGTTTTCTAGCAGGGCTCAACTATGAGCCCCAACCAAGGTAAAAGGAATAGGAGGAAAGAAGTATGTGGCAACCCCAAAAGCACTGAGCTTTCAATGAGCCATAGCACAATCACTGCAGAACCAGTTGCAGCAGCACTGTGAGAATTTCATTTCAAAACAGTTTTATATCATTGTCTTAGTTTTGGACTAAGAGTATGTTTGTAGTGATAGACGGCAGACAGATTTTTTTCCTTTTCTGCGTATGGTATTTGCCAAATCTAAAAGGGGCTCTATAATTACAGATAGAAAAAGTATGCTGCTAAACAGATAGCAGATCAGCTTTCCCTCCTGGTCACTGCCAGTTGCTTCAGATTCTACTTATCAGATAAGTGGAAGCAATTAGTTTCTTGGGGACTGAAGCGAAAGCAGAGTCTGATGTGTGATTATTCCGGCTGTGAGACCTGATGGGGAGTAGGAACTTGACCAAGGGTTCACAGCTTTGGAGAACTGCAGCCTTCTTCAGCCCTGTTGTAAGGCTGTGGGATGTGGGATTAATGTTGTATTACTCAAAGTTTGACATCTCTTGTTTAATTCCTTTTGGTCTTTCAAGTTTGAACATGATATTTCAAGATGAAGTGAGTAATAGGAAAAACTGCCTTGAATCTGTGCTGAGATTGGCAGTTTTTACTCAACAGCACAGAGGACATTTGCATAAAAATAGGATCTTTTGTGTCCTAAGAGTTCATATGCTCTTAGTGCTTAACCACTTGTAACTCTATCTAGACACTTGCACCATAGTTTTTGTAGATGTATGTCATATATATTGGATCCTCTGGTATCACCTAAGGTTGTTGTCAGCATCTTGAACTTCTCATAACAGCTTGCTGTTAAAACCTCATCCATAAAAGATGGTCTTCAGGTGGGAAGTCAGCTCTGAGCAAGGAGCAAAGATCTTGCTTTTATGCAAATCAAAACTAGTGGTAATTGGGAGAATTATTAAAGAAAGGAAAGGAAAAGAGAAAAGACAATGCCAAAAGCAGAGCAGTGGGAAGTCAATCTGGATCCAATGTTTTTGTTAGTTTCCCTAGAAGCATCAAAACATGTTACATCATTTAGCTTTCATGCATTTTTAATAGTTGAGGCTGTTGAATTTTTAAATATATTTGTCCTCGAAAGGCTTGAATTTACTTACTTAAGAACACCTTGGATTTTACTCTTTGGATGATACTCTTTGATACTTTGCCTAAAATTAACAATCTCACTCCCAGTCCTTCCAACACTTTGTCTGCTTTGCCTATTGCTGTTGCCTGTTGCAATGGCTCAGGTCATCTGCCTGACTTTTCAGAAGGAAACCTGCTGGGAGCTTATTAATTGAGCAATTGTGTAGCCTTGCATGAATAAAATTTGGTTAGTCAAGAGCAAACAAAATATCACTCCAACCATTCTTGCAGACCACACTGGCTTTTATTTGCGCATAGAGGCAAATCCACACGGAGATGAGTCTGTCAGGGTCAATGAACAGTGCTTTGGGATGAAAGCAAACTTGAGGAATGAGTGTCCTCATCAGCTGAGGAGTTTCAGGTCAAGCAGTCACCATTGCTAATTGAATGTAAGGAGCCTGGAACATGGTTTTAAAGGTGAACAGAGCTTTACTTTTGAGATTTCATGGAATGTGTATGTTCAAGATCCTACTAGCAGGACCACAGCAATCACTGCAGCTCACGCTACCTGAAAGGAGTCTAGTGTATGGTCACAGGTAAGCATTTAATTTTCAATATGCTTAGGATTAATTTTCATTGAAAAGTGTGAGTTTTTTCTGATTCCATATCTTTTGGTATCCTATATTTGGAGTTCAATGCTGTTTTCCATCATTTCTTTTTGCCCTCTGTTTTTCATCGGTATCGTATCTCAGTTCTGGAATTGAGAAATTCTGACATTGTTTCCAAGAACAGGAACAATTTTTACTTTGCTTTTTCTGCATTTATTTTAACACCCATTTCATCCCTTCATTACACTTTTGAAGAGACCTAACCTGATCTAATCTGTTTCTGCACACTGACAAATCTGAGGTCCCAAGGTCAGTTTGTTGCCTTAGATTCAGTTAATTTCTGAATGGGCTTTTGCAATAGAAGATACCTAGAGCCTGGATTTGGTTTTCCTCTTCCAGTTGTGTCACCTTCTATGTTTAGTGCCTTAATTCAGTCTTCTGCAATGTTAATGTTTCTTTAAGCAAATGCTACTGGAATAACAGTAAACATTATTAAATGTAATAACATAAAAAATGACCCTATGATATATAACTCTCTGAAAGGTTTAAAGGTGGGTGTTTTTTTGTTTCTTTGTTTTTTGAAATATCATTATAAGTAAAAAGGAAGCCATGCTAACTATAATATAATCAAAATGTTATAGAACCCAGCACACTTGTCTGATTTCTAGGGATGTTGCTCTCATTTTAATAAAAGCTTAATAGTGCTCTATCATGAAAACATTATTTGGAAAGTGAAGAGGTGTGATTAAACATAACGCATCATATTTGTAACTCTAGCCTCCTGATGCCAGTTAAAAGTAATCAGGAAGAAATGAATGCTTATACTGCCTAAAAAGCAACAAGTTATTAATCTGTCATATTGTGGTGATGGAAGTAATCCTCGTGTCTGCAGCATCTACACAGCGTAGCTGAGAATGTTCTCACCTTTGAGAAGACTCAGATTCAGGGTGCTGTTTTGGCCCATTGCTATTGTGCCCTGATAGAGAAAGAAAGGGAGAGCGCCTCTCCACGGGAGGCCTTGACCTCAGGAGGACGGTTGGACAACAGTCCTCTCAGGTATTTTCCCAGGTGATAAGAATTTCTCTTCTGCATGGCAGCTACTGAAATTTGAAGCACATTGTCTCAGAGCTGCTTGATTCAAGTCAAGTGCAAGTCACCAGTGAAGAAAAGCTCTTGACTTAAACTTTTGGACTCACAAGTTGCTTAACATCCATACAAAATGGATCAGTGCTCCCGAGTTTATTTTTAAAAGATACCAACAAAGTTCGTGCAGTCACTAGTTGCAGGGTCGAGGACAAGGACCTTTGGGGTTCCACATGAAGTTCTTCCAGCTCCATAGTTCTTCCAGCTCCATAAGAGGCAATAGGTGACAAACATACTAGAAGCTGCTGTGCTGCTTTCTGGACAGTATGTCTTCTGTGGATTATATTCTATAATTTTTCTATCAGCAGAAAATTGTCACAAAACTAGAAACTCATGCTGTAGAGTTTGGGAGTGAATATCTTAAATTTGCAGTTAATTTTGTCTCAAAACAACCCAGGCAGAGCATCTCTAATGAGACCTTGACTAGTTAGAAGAACAGAAAAACAAGCACTAATCAGCCCAAGCACCACTCACTGTGCTAGAAGCCACCCTATCAGTAAATTTTAAATCAAGTCTCTGAGTCCCAAGGCTCAGGGGATACTGGATAAGGAGTGGCCACTAAAGAGGCTCTTGGGATTTGTATTATTAGATGTAGAGCCTTCGTGTAATGAGTGAAAGCTTTTAAAAATGTCTTTAATTATCCTTGTCCATACAATGTCAAGAAGATTAAAGTTGTGCTATGGCATAATTCATTAATTTCTAGGGGCATAGTCCATTCTTTTCCTAGTAGTTGGGGAGAATTATAGAGTACAGCAAAATTGAAAAGATTGATTTGTAAGCTTCATAAAACTGTAATCCCAAACTATATTTTGCCATTTCAGAAGATCCTTGCATCTCGTAGTATCTCAGGGGCGATAAATCTGGGCTAATGAGTGGAGTGCTGTGCGTGTACTGCACTTGAGCTAGCCCAGCTCCCGCTTAGCAGCAGTTAGTCTTCATCTTCAAGCTACTGCTGTCACATCCTTTGAAAGGCCCTAGTTTGATGCTTCAGTTCTAGTGCTCAGGGAGAGACCTCAGCAAGTCTTTTAAGGTCACCAGTTTGAAGAGATGGCAATGTTTAGAGCAGAGTTTGGCGGAACACTTTAAGTGTTATTTTTAACTAAATTGCTGTGGTGGAACCTAACAGGAAAGAAAACTAAGTTTGGAAACTCTCAACATCTGTCAGGACTCAATGACCTGATTTTGGAAATTAGCTGTGGAAGTTTTAACTGACTCTCTTCCACAACCCGGAAGCTTTCTTGACTCCTTGCCATTTTTTGAGAAGATGTCTTTTGGTATATATTGTTATTTATAAAACTGACTTTGTGAGAAAAAAATCTTTATTGCTCATTTCTTTATTTTGGTCACTTAGTTGAATAAACCACCCTCTCTTCCTTTTTCAGATCAGTTGTCATCACTTGCAGTTTCCTCAGAAAGCAGCTGTAGCTTTCAAAGTTTGTGAGCCTCATGCTATAAGGCTGAAATAGGCAATACTTTTGCTGTCTCACAGTGAAATGGAAGGCCAAAGGTCTACTGAAATAGCATCATCCATGGTCTCCAGGCAGCGAACGCTTGGCCATTTCTTTCTTTTTGGCCATTTCTTTCCTTTTCTTCCTTTTTTTATTTATTTTTTTTTTACTTCATTGATTTTTTGCTTAAGGCACTGACTGTGAGGAAACTTGATGTGTGAGGTGTAATAGCAAAGAGCTGTGTAGGCAGGACTCAATGTAGTGCTTCTAGGATTAAGACGTGTCAGGCTGTTGACTGTCTTAAAATCAAGTGGTGACTGTGTTAGGACATACGTGCTGGACACTGTTGATCTGAGTGAATGCTGAGAGGATTGGTAATAACAGAAGGAAGTTGCCTTTCTACAGCTAGGAGCTTTTTTCTGCTCTTAACAGTCTTCAACCACACACCTACTTCAGCCTTGAGCACCGTTGTCTTTCTGCCACTGCTGCTATCTTTTGCACTGGAAGCCAGTTTCTAGCAAACCTACATCTGTTAGAAAATCCCTGCCAGGGAGCACAGTACTGCTCTTGGGCACAGCTGCGTCAGTGGTAAGATGAAAGTTGGCTCTAAACCATGCTTTGGTGCTTCTGTGCTTAACCATTGGCCTCTCTGAAATGAAGTGGGGAGTGAGAGCATTTGCCACCTCCACAAAACCATTAGCAGCCTTGGAGCTTCCTTAGCTGGAACCGGCTTGAAGCAGTCAAGCCTTAAAACAGAGTTATGGTCTCCCATCTAGCATGCTACTTCTCACAAGTTCTTGGAGTTTCAAGATACCTAAAAAGCGGGGAGAGTAGCTGTCAAATGGTTCTGCTGCCTTCAAAACCACAAACCCTTCTAATCTGAGTTGGAGCAATATCTCATGCTTTTCATATTTTATTGTCCACCTCCCAAGTCCTTTTGCATGCATATAAGGATTCTGGATTGGAATGCATTTGCTCAATTTCAGTTGAGGCTAATGCTCACATATGTGCATAATTCACTATTTAAAAGAGCTCGTAATAACTGAAAAACCATTTTACAGTCTATCTGAAGCAGCCCATAGAATATATATACACCATTTCACTCGCATACTGTTAAGTAAGGGCCGTAGGAGTCTCACCACAGTTAGAGATGTGTACATCTCATACAGTTTAGAATGGCACAAGGTCTAATATGAATAAAGTGTCTTTCGCCTCAGTGCAACAGAAAAGATACAAGGTGCAATAGGTACTACCAAAATTTTGTGGTCTTTTTTAAAAGCAGGAATGTTTCACTTGCAAAGAACCACCTTGAAAGGACTGTGGAAGTGTGTATTTTTTTTTTCCCCTCTAGGCTTATAAGATGAGTTTTCTCTGTAGGGTAGTGAATGAAGCCAGGAGTTTAAAAGAGCTCTTATGAATTAAATATCCACTACTGCTAAAACGCAGCCAGTTCTGCTATGGAAAATGGCATCAAATACCATATAGTAACTCTAATTCAATATGAAAGGAGAGAAGTATATTTTTAGATGACCACTTCTATTTCTAGAGGTTGGTATACAGTTGCCCAAATAATATACAGGTGGCTATCAATATAGCCAAATACTAATTACCTACAACCCAATTATGTGGTTACTGTAGAATATTCTTTCACATCCTCCATGTCTCCTATGTAAATAGTTAGCAGAGTCAGTTCTTCAATTATGAAAATATTGGTGACACACATGTGGGTAATACCAGTGCTGTGTTTGTTGTGGGCAGAATACTGTTGAAACAAAGGAAGTTCCATCTATATGTGAGGAGGAACTTCTTAAGTGTGAGGGTGACAGAGCCCTGGCACAGGCTGCCCAGGGATGATGTGGAATCTCCTTCTCTGGAGGTCTTCCAGACTCTCCTGGATGCGATTTGGTGCCACGTGCTCTAGGTGCCCCTGCGTGTGCAGGGGGGTTGGACCAGGCGATCTCTAGACGTCCCTTCCAACCTGAACCACTCTGTGATCTTAGAGGCGGGGGTTCATTTCTCTCTCTCTCATTCTCCCTCCCTCTCTCTCTTTTGTTTTTTTCCCCCTTTTTTTCCCACCTCCCGCAAGTGCATGAGGAATTTCCAGCTTGGCAGACTTAAGGGGAATGGTGTCTTTTGCAATTTCTCAGTTAGAGGATGACTCCTTCAGCAGCACAACTATTTATGGGGAACAGTGTATCCAGTAAGGCTTTCTAGGGAGATTCACCTAAGTTGAGCCCTCTATATGTGTCTCTTTAGGTTGGGAATGTATGCAGTTTTCCTGGTCCCTGCTCTGCCTGTTTGGAGGTGACTGAGCACCATCTCGTGGTGCAGCTGAGTTTGTGGTCTTTTCTCTCAGTTCATGTGCTGAGAAGGCAAATACTTCCACAAACCAGTGTTGTGCTATGTGTGTTGTGCTGCTGTTTCCCCACTGCTCAGTAAATCACAGAATCACAGAAGGGTTGAGGTTGGAAGGGACCTCTAGAGATCATCTAGTCTGACCCCCCTGCTCCAGCAGGGACACCCAGGGCACAGGGCAACATCCAGGTGGGTTTGGAAGATCTCCAGAGAAGGAGATGCCACAGCCTCCCTGGGCAGCCTGTGCCAGGGCTCCGTCACCCTCACAGTAAAGAAGTTCTTCCACACTGTAGGAATATTGAGGGAATGCTGGGGAAAATATTGAAGAAAAGGGTGTTTATTGGCAGAGTTGTGGGGAAAGAGTTTGTGTGTGTCTACCTTGTGCTACCAGCGCGTGATGGTAGCACTGAGCTACCGTATCACTCATGCTCTGTAGGAATAAAGAAACTTTTGCAAAGTGTGAACAGCATCGCAGGCCTATTACTAATGAAAAAAGGAAAAAAAGAGCCAGCTACCTACTGCTTCCTTGAAGTTACTCTTTTTTCCTCTCAGACAAAGCAGCTGATGCTGTGGAGCTTTTGGGTTTAAATGGGCTGAACAGCCCAAAGGTGGAGTCTGCGAGGATTCTGTTGGCCTGTGACTGGCACTGTTATTCTGTATGATTGACAGTCACAAAAGAAAAAAAAAATCAAACCATCTTAACTTCAGTATTCCTTTCCAGAGTTAAAATTTACATAGCTTGCCGTATATGAACTGATTGTGCCAGCTGCATCTGCTTCAAAGAAGTGTAACTTAGAAAACTCACTGGAAAAGCTAAAGGGGGCTTGAATGAGAAGAAAAACACTTTTGTATAAGCATGTCCAAAATAGTCTTATTAGAATGTATTATATGAAATAACTGTAGAAAAAATGTAACAACCTCTGAGATCATAAGCTTCCCAGAATATATGTAAAAAAGGATTTCTAAGACTTCGTGCAAATATGTGGATGATCCCTTAAAATGGGAGCAGTGTAGAATGATTGAGGGGCAGTTGAATGGTAGATCATCTGTGAAGGCAGAGGAGATATTTATTAAACCATGCTATTGGAAAAGCCATCAGTGATTCTTGCATAACTGATATTCAGTGACTCCTAGGCTTGAGTTAGCCTTAAATTGAACTTGATGATCTTGACAGTCTTTTCCACCCATAATAATGGAATTCTCTGGGGGCTCTGAATTCGGAAACAGATGGAGTTGTTAAGTATTCAGATGTCCTATTTCAGGTAAAAATCTGGAGAGCACATAAACTAAAACTTGATTCTAAAGGACTATAGTAACCATATGTGATTATTGAGATTATTAAAAACTGAGAGCACTTCAAAGACAGGATGTTACTGTAAACCCTATACACTCAACTAAGCTTGTCTGAGAAATTCTGAGTAGAAGTTAAGTAAATAGAGGTGTAATCCATGTTAACGTTATGTTAGGATTGCCTTGAATATTAATTTTATTACAAAGTACTTTAAATCTCTAAAGAAATTTTACCATTAATCTTGCCAAATGTTGTCTTGGTGGAGTCAAAGTAAACGTGAGAAGTCAATGTATTTCATAAGTGCACAAGCAGTGAATCTGGCCAGGGAGGTGCTTTAAAACAGCATTTAGGAACACGTACCCTGTGATTTCTTTAGGGAGCCAAAAGTCTGGAGAATATTTTCTACCAAACTGCAGAAGATCAGCAAAGAGGGCAGGTTGTGTTCTTCATGAACATTTTCAGGGAAGGGAGTCCCCTGAACAGATGCCAACCCATTCCCTAGCTATGGGTAGCAGAAAGATGAAAGATATTTTCCTGTTTCAGATAAACTCTGATGATGACTCACAAGGAAATATTTGTGCCCTGTCCTTCCAGGGAGCTCCTTTTGTCCAGCTGGCTCAAATGGAGTTAAATACCAATACGTTCCTTACTATAGCATCTCTTTTCATAGTTTTCAAATGTTAATTATTTCTGTGTTCTGAAGGGGAAAAAGACCAACTATCTGCTTCATGTGAGCAAAAGTCACTGTTTGTGATCAGACGTGGGTCTGGCAGAGTTTATTTACCTAAACATAGGAGAATTCAGGGTATTGGGTGGATCAGTTCTTGCCATGAGATTTAGAAACTGGGTTCAAACAACTGAACTAACCTTAGAAGATTGAGGTTGTTAGTTACGTTTCTTTGAAATCAGAAAGTCTGTTTTAACTTGTGGCAGAGTTACCTCTGGGAATCTGCATCATATTCGATTCATTGTCCAAATATGAACGTGTTTTCATTTGAGATTTTTTGTTTCCTTTCTTTTGATTGGGATAGAAGTGCAACAGAAACATCATTTTCCTGGAAATTTTGGGAATGAAGAACGAGGACTTATAGAACTGTAGTTAGGATAATAAAAGGAGGGACATACAGTAAAGTATTTTAAGCCCCTTTCCCTGATTTTTTGGAAGACTAGCCCCATATGTAATTGGGAAAGGTCATGTATTACTTCATTTTGATATCTCCTTTTTGTCACAGAATCAACAGGTTCTACTACGTAGTGGGATGAAATTTGAGTCTAG
This sequence comes from Nothoprocta pentlandii, assembly GCA_013398315.1. Lineage (NCBI taxonomy): Eukaryota > Metazoa > Chordata > Aves > Tinamiformes > Tinamidae > Nothoprocta > Nothoprocta pentlandii. The sequence continues at coordinate 219,761 of VZSG01000063.1, forward strand.
AATTAAGAATCTTTTCTTAAGGATTCTTAAGCTTATTTTCATCTTTGGAGTATTCTTTTAGGCTAATGATTTGGTCCCTATGAGACTGTAATAATGTGGTATTACTAACCCCATGGAAGGGCAAATGTGAAGTCTTTTTGTGCGGACCGAGTAGCAGTGACACGAGAGGCTTTCAGCCCTGCCCTTATGCAGCATCATAATGAGCACTTCTGGCACTGGGTGCTTTGCCAAACCATTCAGCTCTCATAGTGCCCTACAATGTTTAGCAGAGATGGAAGCATGAGAAAGATTAGGCATTCTTACTGTGTAATCTATTTCATCCTTGTAGAGTTGCACTGATAGTATACGGAGGGCTCCAAATTTTGTCTGTGTATGAATTTATTTACAGAGCATTTTTGGAAATTTGCAGCCACATACAGGCTGTCAGAGAACACCTTAGTTGCTCTTTAGATTGCAAGTACACTTCAAATTGGAACATTAAGAGCAAAACTTTATGCATGAACTGCGAACATTTAATTGTAGCAATGTAAATAAGGCCCTCTGAATGCTCCCACAAACTACAGTAGTTCCAGATCTTTTGGTTCCAGGTAGGTCTTCAAAGTACAGTAAGTCCAGCATAAACTGTGGACATACTTTGAGAGGGCAAAAGAGAATCTACGGAGATTTCCAAGGGCTCTGAAGGCACCTCTCAAAAGCTGTTTTATTTATTTTTTTTCTCCTCTGAAGAGTATGGTCTCAAGTACTAACAAACTTCCTTGTTGAGTGATGAAAATCTCACAGCAAAGAAGTACTGAGGGTGCCAGGTTCAGTGAGGACCAAGCCAGCCAGAAGGCTCTTTATTAGATTCAAAATAATGATTCTTGTTGAATCCTTGGTGTTGGGCTCAACTGCATTATCCATCTAGCTCTGTGTTCCTATTTTTTTGACCTTTTGGGGTCCTTATTGCTCTTTAATCTAACTACTGTTCTCTTAGCGATCCTACTGTCCTGCTCAGACATCAAAGTCAGTGAAAGCTTTTTCTTAGGTTTTAGGTGTAAGTGGGGAGAGTGGAAATACTGAGACTAGTTAGTAGTTAGACCCTGAAACAAGTGGGTGTTTATTGCAGGTTTTGGCCACTCCTTTTCATGCTGTGAAACTTTTCCTGTGCGACCACCAGCTACAGAACCCCTGCCTTTGGAAGATGTTGGGAAGACGTGCGGATCTCATCCATCTTCCCTGAACTCCCTAAAGGCAAAGGTTTTGGACAGTAATGTTTTAAGTTTCCCACTGTTGCATAAAGAAGGATGGGGTGGATGGGGGGGGAAGGATAATTTCTCTTCTACCTACTTTTAATTAGAAATTCTGTGAACGTCTTCATGAAAAAAAATGAATTTTTTCCCTGAAATCTTAGGGAAAGATCCATAGAGTGGGATTTTATTTTTACCCCTAATTTCTGAGACAAAGGTGTTCACTCCTATGAGAAAAGCCTAGTAGGCAATTGTAGATGCAGATGTTTCTGTTTTATAACAGCAAAATAAGAGAGTCATCAAGGCCTTCTCCTTGCCCTTCATAATGATGTGCAAGTTAGGACAGGAAAGTAATGCACAACTCATTGCTTTTTCTTTAGTGATTACTCTGATATAAAGGGCAAGTGAAGATTCTAAACATGAAAAACTTGTAACCCATGTTGTGGTGAGCAGTAATCAGCTGTAGCCATGTAGTGGCTGCAGCATTCAACACTGTTCTGCTCACTGTTGATTCAAGAACATCCTAAGTGAAGCCATAAGGATCCATTGCTCTGTAGCAGTTCAGCTCAGGGGGTTACCCTATACAGAAATTGTTTATTACACATAAATCTCTTTAGTCCCCAGGCTACCCATCCCAGTTCTGTTCCTGTCTGGCCAGCCCACAAATCCATGCTTGTTTTTTTTCAGGCATTGGAAGTTCTCTCTCTAGCTTTATAGCTATAGCTCCACAGTGTCCAGAGGTTGAATATACATCCTAGATACCATTCCCATCCTGGATCACTTCACAGCTGTGACCAGCCCTTATATGTTCACAGACAATATTTATATTAGAAAAGGTTGATGCGGTTTGGGAAAGTGAACCAATTCACACCAAGCACCCAACATCAATATCTGTTCTAAGATCAGAAAAAGTATGATCTTGTTGACATAGTGTCCATGTAGTCTAGTCTGTTTCCAGTAGTTGGCCATGTTTTTGATTGATGCCTCAGAGCAAAGGCTTCTTAGGAGAATAGGAGAATCCTATTTCTGCTCTTGCTGATGAGCATGGCATCCATGTACAGGCAGCCATGTGTTTTTCTTAAGTTACAGACATAATCTGCTCTGCTCTAAAGATTTTATTATCCAAATGAGTATAAGATTTAAAGAATGAAAGACATGGAGGGAATATATGAGTGTTCACATTTAGTCTTGTGATTAAATATTGTAGGCATTTAATCTGTTGAGATTGGTCTCTCTGAAGGCAGCAGAGAGGACTAAGCTCTTGTAGAGAATGGTTCAGCCTTCTCCACTGGGCAGTTCCAACCACCTGCACCTCCTGGAAGGAGCTTTGCTGTGTCATTTCTCCTCCAGCCTTTGACTAGACTTCTCAAATCTACATCACCAAAAGAGACTCCAGATAACAGTAAATTCCGTATAACTCTGCAAATAATAACACTTTGTGCCAATCATTTATCTACCTGTATCTCAGCTTCCCAGTAATGTGTAGCTTATAATTGTGCCTGCCATGAGGCTTTAGGATCTGAATTTGCTATATTTAATGGCTTTGATATCATCAGTTCAAAGGTATTGTGCAAACGTATTTGCAGCATATGAAAGAATAATAAATTCCTTCCTATTACTGTCAACATTACAATAATAAATGGCTACAAGATGCAATGTTTTCCAAAATATTGACAGATTTTCCTGCTGGCATGATTTGGTGAATTTATGACAAGCATTTTTTCCCTTCTGTTTTTAACTTTATTAAATTTTTGAAAGAAATGAACATCCATTGGATACATGCAATTTATACGTAGCTGTTAAGATGGGGTAGCATCAATTCAGTAAAAAGTGTCACATAGTAAAAAGAGAGATTAAATTGAAATAAGGGAAATGAGTGAGCAGGAAGATATGAACCTATTTACAAAGATTAAAATGTCTGTGCAGTGTCCTATTCATAGATGACCAAATCTTACTATGATATTTGAAAATGTTATTAGTAGTTTATTTTATTTCTCTCCTCCAAATTGCCTGTATTTCCAGGTAGTATCCAGAACAGCATACTGGAAAAGGTAACTGTTTCCTACACTCACGCTTATGTCATAAGAATCTGTTGAGAAGTTAGGATTTGCTTCTTAAGTTAAAAAAAAAAATGCAGTCTCTTATATCAACAATAACTAGATTGCTGTCCATGTGGTTAGAATGTATAATTTTATAGGCTTGGGAATTATTCAGTGTACTTCAGATTCAGTCATAATTTCCATTAAAATGACAGAATAATTAAGACAGAATAATAAGGTTATCATTAGTAAATACAATTGCTCTTGCCCATGATTATATATCTCACCCTTCTTGACAGCCAAAGCATCTGCAGACTGGATTAAGTAACAACTTAGCTAATTTTATAATATGCTATATGGATGAAGTATTTCTTCTTCCATTATTACATGTGAGAACTTGATAGCTACCTTTCACATATGGTGAACTCCGATCCTCCTCTGAACTTTTTAATGTGTCTTTTCAACACCAGATATTAAAACTTGCAGTTTTGCTGCTGCTAGAGTGATGCTTAATTTAATTTTTCTAAAGTTACAAAAGCTGAAGTTTGCTTGCCTGAGTTTTTCTATAATGCTTAATACGATGTTCTGATAGTGATCATATTCATTATACTGGGCTGCCTTTATATAATGCAGGAGGCTCTACCTAATAGGGCAAAATCATTTTAAATAGATGTAGAGGTTTTCTTGTGTTTGTTAGTAGACCAAACTAAATTTTGGAAATAACATGAGAATGGCAAAAAGGAAATTGAGTTGTGTTTGCCAGAGTTTCAGTGGGATTAATTGCTTCAAGAATAAATACTTAACCATGCACTATAGTAAACTAAAATTTGCTTGAGTCCTAGAAAATAATTAAATCTATAAATAAAATTTAACTGGAGACGATAATCCTATGCCATAGCAGAAGTGGAATTTATAACATGACGTATTTACTGCATGAAAATGCTGAGTTTTAAATCACTGCAGGTTCCCTTTGGTCTACACACTGGGAGATGTCATTTCAACACAGACTGAGTGCTGGTTCAGAGGGCTCTTCTCCTCCCACTTAGTGGAACATCTAGAATTTGGGTTCATGTTGTTCTCCTTGGCAAGTAGCACGAGGTCAGCAAAACACCATTTACATTAAACCTCACAGCCTCTGTATGTTCCTCCTCCAGAAATATATTAGGTGATGCTGAAGTTTAGTCTTGTTATTCTAAAGTAGGATTTATGGCATAGATATCTTTGTGCTATATATGACTGTGAAACTGATTTTTTTATGTACTCTCAGAAGTTACTGTTTTTAACTGTATGTAGCACTCTGGACTTTATGTGTCTATTGTGTGTGTAAGGGCTAGTGCTACAAACAGAGCCAGAATCTGATCCTGCTTCTTACTGAAGCAAAAAGACAGTGATCTTTTTGAATTTGAATCAGGAGCAAAAAGCCAAGTATCATCAGGAAAAGAACCTTAGGGAGCCTCTTAAATAAAAGAATAAAATATGTTTCTGGGTGAAATTAGAAAAGATATAGCTAAGATATAGCATTTTAACTAAGTAAAAGAGGCATGGAAGGAAAAAGGAAAAAAACTTTCATTGAAAGATACAAGTTATGTGTGGGGAGGCAGAGACAGAAAAGACAGGTCAGTTTTAAATAACCATTGAAGGTGAAAGGTGTAGAAATAAATTACAGTTTTGAGGAGGTCAGTTTAATTTCTGTAAACGTGGAGAGAAGTCAGTTTTTCATTGAAACTTGAAAAGAATGGAAGTATCGGAGATATATGCGAGTGTGGACTAAGCTGGTTATAAGAACAAAACTCGTTTGTTCAATTAATTTTTTTTTTAAGTGAACAATTCTCTTCAAACAGGAGAGAGAGAGAGAATATGGGGACTTGCACTTTTGATCTGTGCATATAATATAAAACACGTGGCAAATTGTCTTCCAAGTTTGCTCAGCTCCATCTCAACCTGTTTGTTTTGGAGCCCTCACATACCTTGAGAATAACTGTTCTCTTCCCTTCTGTAAATAACCCCAAACAATAGCAGAGCTCTGGCAGCTGCTGCTTTGATCTCAACATACAAAACCACGGCAATAAGGCAGCAGCTTTGGAATATAAAAGAGGAAATTATACAGAAAAACACAGCATGTGTGTGTGCATGTAATTTTTAGTTTCAATTGGAACCATTTTTCTTTAACTCCTGACTCCTAGGAGAGATTCAGTCTTCTGCATTTTTTGCTGCAATTGCTGAACGCCCTTCTGTGCAGTGTGTGTATGTGCCGTGAGTCCATCTATCACTTGGCGTACTGGCCCTAACAGTCCTGCATGGTTTTGTGTCTTTTCGAAAGCTATCTGAGTCAGTCATTTATTTGGGCTTTGAGTCTGTCTAATCTTTTTATCATGTTATTGATTGGTTTGTGCCAAGGGTGCAGAAGAAAGAAGCCATTTTAGCTACTCTGTCAATAGCCAGAGCAAGGCAGCAGAGTGTACCTGTACCGTCTTTTCAAAGCAGGATTAGCAATGCCATTCCACTCTCACTGAGGACGCTGCCCATGAGTGGGTTTTTTGTGATGCCTTGACTATCCTAGGTGCTCTTAGCAAGGGTTTTAAACCTGAAAGAAAGTCTTTTTGAAGTAAGCATTCTGAAACTTATTAAATCATCAATAACTAATATTCAGTCTTAATTCTTTGGGGGGAAGAAACTGTGTTCATATTATCATCCATAGGCTGACCTATGTTATGTCAGTCCCTAGCATCCCGAGGTCCATTCTGCTTTGCTTCCTTTCCTGCATGACTGAGTGCTGCCACATGTTTCACAGGGCTGCAGGAGCACCGGCATCTTGAATTTGCACTGTCAGTTTAACCTCACATTGTTTCACAGACACTATTCTAAATGCTTAAAGACTGGATTATTCCTTTTCCTAGCAAAGCCTGAAGGAGGCTTTCTGACTTTGTAGAAATAATGCAGGAGCAGTCAGTAGATTTTTTTCTTCAGGAGGAAATACTTACCAATCTAGATCAAAATAAATATCAAGTTATATAATCTGTTCATAGAACTACTTATTGAACTTTGTTATCTCCCAGGAACCCTCCATCTTCCATGGTTTGAGCAGCTCTTTCATCAAGCAGGGATGCAATTTAGGCAGAAAGACTCTATGAAGTTCAAGCTCTATCTCTGTTAGGGAACTTGAGACAAATATTGGGGGGTTAGGAAAGGCTTAGGAAGTATTTCAAGTCATATGAAAAGCTAAGCAGTGTGAACATAATAAGGTTAGGTGCAACTCCACTAGCTCAATTACTGTACTCTATGCTCTTGTTGGGCACTCTGCGGTCTGACACAAGATGGACAGTGCAGAATTTGTTGCTGCCTGGTGCCCTTTCCCCTTTGCCCTTCAGTCAGCATGGTAGGAAAGCCCAACTGCCTGCATTAGCAGTAACTATCAATAATTTTTCTTGCTTCCTAATCAATTGAAGGGGCCAAATAGTCGAGCTCCTGACTTTCTGACCTTTTTTTTTTTTTTGTTAATTCCAAAATGTTATGGAGACCTGGTGTCGCACATCCATGTTGTCCTGTGTGGATGGCCAATACTTAACCCTAAACCCAGACTACAGATTCAATTGAAATGTTGTGTATTAAGATGTACCAATGTCTCCATGCTCCACAGCCAGTTCTACCTTTTAAGCAGTTTTACCCTGGACCAGTAACTGCCTTCTAGCTTATAAATGTGACTCCTATTTTGTTACAGGACTGCTTCTGAGAAAGGTGAATAACCTTGGGGTTTTGTGGGCAAGATTGTCAATCCAGTTCATATGTTCTTCTAAAACAGAAACATATTCATTGAAATCTTTAGTGTGAGATTGCAGACCTTCTTAAGTGCTTTCTCAGAAGGGCTTAGGTTTTCAAAGTTGGTATTTAACTTTTGACATATATGGCCTTAGGAGCATTGAACATAGCACATTTCCTGTCAAATATTTGAGCTGCAAAAATTGGAAAAAACAGGACTGCATTACTGAAAATGTTGATTCTCTGTCAGATATTCTGTCAAGGCAGAATATTGTGGCATTTTATTTTTAATTTATTCAACATATTTTAGCTGCTGTAAATGAAAGATTAGAAGGTTGTAATTTAAATATTCAGGGTCACTGTATAACAAAGAGCCAGATTCCTGCTGAGAATAAATATTTTTAGCAGCAACATTTTAGCCTGTGGAATATTTTTTCCATGCTCGTAGAAAGGTAAAGATGCTGACAGACATCACAGTTTGGTGTTTAGCAGGCAGTGGAATGCGAGGAATTGTCACTAAGTGAACTATTATTATGAGTGAAGAAAGCAGTGTTAGATCTGTCAAGTGGGAACAGGATGCCTATGAGCTCTCATTTTGCCCCAGTAAGCCAGTTGTGCCATATAGCACTACATACTGTCCTTAAAACACTTTGGAATTCTTGGCTTGAAAGAAACAATAGGATAAAAACAATTACCAAGAAAATTTTGTTTTCCTAGTTGGATAACTGCTTTTGAAGCAAACTGGATCTAACTCAGAGTATTATTCTCTAATGATTCAAAAATTATGAAGTTGAGAGTAGGATTAAAATTGAGTAGTATTTTGAGGGAATTAAATAGCACCTTTGTCTCTGAGAGGACTGGAACAAGGTGAATGCCTTATGAGCTAAATAATACTTCTATATTCTTTCATTTTGACTTTATCTAGCTCCCAAACTGACACAATCCCTTTGAAGAATCCCACAGCACCTTAATAAAGACCAATGGTTCACACACCTCATAGTCCATGACTAACACTGATTTATTAACAGTGTTGTCTTGTTAGGAACATGTGACCCATGACAGGACTTAAATTCAGATGTTTTACCTCAGAGCTAGTCTTAAATCATAACTTGTAGGCTTGTTGTTTTATTTTATTTTTAAATCATGGTAAACAGCGGTCAGTGCGGTGAAAGGTCTTGGAGCAAGTAAGTTGCCCTAGGGAACTGCTGAGACAGTAACCTGCAGAAACAATAGAGTGCACCTCAGCCCTGGGCATCTAATAAACAATAAATGTTACTTTTTCACTCAGTCACTCATCCTGAACAAAGCACATAGACACTGAGTTGTTGTCTAAAATTACCTGTTTTCTAGGGTTCAGCTTTAGTGCTACATCTCTAGGTATTATCATCTGCTCTGCATCATAAATTTTAAGGCCAGAAGGGACCATTATGATCTATTCTGAGTTCATGTAAGACACAAGACTTAGCATTTCTCTTAGTCATTTCTGCTTATAACTGCCCTTTGAGCTATGAAATATCTGTTTAGAAGCACATCATATTTGAATGCATCACTAACTTCAGCACATTTATCTTAGAACATGTATCTAAGATAAGGATTTATTAGTCTGTTAAAATCATAAGGGACATTTACCAATTGTAAACAGAATATAAGTTATAAAGCTACAAATTAAGCCCATTTTCCTTGAGTCCATATCTTTTTGTTTTAAAGAAGCTATAACTACCCAACTGATATTCCCTAATCAAAATTAAGTTTATCCTCTTTCCAACCTGATTGACTTAATTTGGATCCACTGGTAATATTACAGAAATAGTAATTCCCTGAATCCTCCTGATGAGTTTTGACATAGGATATTAGACCCTGCCTTTCCACAAACTGTCTAAAATTCAGTTTTACGAGGGGAAAGCAGTGCAAAATCTTCAGCTCCTGCAGGCCCATGACACATTGTGCACCTCAGTAGCTGGAAACTTTGGCAGCATGCTGCAGCCCTGAGGGGCTGGGTGAAATGTAGGATTTTCTCCAGGAATGTAGGGTGGAAGATGGCAAATTAATGTCCAGGACATTGGGGGAGTGAAATAAATATACTTATGCTCTGACTCCAGCCCTCTGAACAGCCCTGTGAGAACTAGGAGCTGGATCTGCCCTAGGGGCCTGTTCTCAGTGAGTGGGCCCATTCCTCCCAGCTGAGCTCGGGCAGAGCAGAGGGGTGAGGACCTCTTGTCATATGCCTGGGCAGGCAGCACGTGGAGTTGTCCTGCTCCGGCCTGGCAGGGCGCAGGAGCTCGCCATTATAGCACCTCCAGTCTCTTGTGCCAGCCTTACAGCAGGAAAATTAAGTAGATTCTTACCATGGCCTAGTGCCTTTGTGTCTGCCTGGTTGAAATTATCATCGGCCATTTTCTTGCCCATATTTTGACCAATATCTAGCATATTCCACTACCAAAGTTCTTGGAGAGCACGGTTTTCTCATCCTGATCTATTGTTCCATTGCACTATCAACCCTTTGCTCTTAAAATCTCCGGCAGACACTACACATAAAGTCCCCTCTCCTACTAAGCAACTAAGTGGAGGCAACAAATACAGATTTTTAAAGCCTTAAAATTCAGGCTGGGCAGAAAGAAGGGGATAATTGGGGTCTCTGTAGGAGCCAGGAGGTGGTAGGGGCCACAGCTGAGAAGGATTTTGCTAATGCTCCTGGTGCTGGTTTGCACCTGGGCCTGGGGCCCCTGCCCAGGTGAGGGCAGCAGCCAGGCCCTGGCTCCTTCTCATATATAAGGCAAGGTTGCCTCTTCTTCTCTCTGATTTGTTTCTTTTAGAGAGGGGGAGCTTTAGGCAGCCTGGCCTCTGTACAGTTGCAGGTAGGTAATGTGGGAGTAGAAGGTGTTGAGTCTGAGTTATCTGTATTGTGCAGAAAATGTAGTATTTGGGTATAACTTTTCTTTGTGTTTTTATCTTCACTTGGAGATTCTGAACTCTAGTGTAAGTGAAGTTGCACGGAGAATATGTTAATGTTTTCTGCTTGTAGAGTTTCATATGGGATATAGGTTGCCTTAACTGAAATTACCCTCCAGGACAGAGACCTTGCTATCTTGTGTCTGCTCCCAGGAAAGCTGGGAAGCTTAGTTCAAACACCGGGAAGGAAGGAAGGAGTTTTTGAGGATACTGACAGAAAAGTGAATGGAATTGGGCTTTAAGTCTTTATCCTGCACTCAGAGCTGTACTCATTTTTTCCTGTAATAACAATTTAAGAAACTTTTAATAATCTACAAAGCCAGATGATAAAGTTAAGTATCTGCTTATGTTGTCTCTTGCTACTTATTTTCAATAAGCTCCAGTGCTGCAAGTTAGAGATGTACTTGTAATTTCTTGTCTTACCTGTAGCTGACTTTATTTTTTCAACTCTTTCAATTGAATTAATAAGGATTTTCTAGTCAGTTCAAGGCTCTCTAGGTCCCTGCTGCTTTCCTGTGTGAATACCTCAGTGCTATCCTCCCACTTAAGGCCCATCTACTTAGCAGAAGGATTTGTGTACGAACTCTGCCTAGCTAAGTTTGCTGTCACACTGCTGCATTTTTGCATCTGCTGCTGCAGACTGCCAGCCGTGGAGCTGTTGTGTCCCAGTGCACATGCAATTCCTGGGCACTCAGCTGAGGAAGTGCCCTGTTTTCATCCGTATTTACAGCTGAAACAGCATTTTGCAGAGGGATTTTGAAAGCTCAGAGTATGAAGTCTAAGTTGCCTTTTCCTCTTTGCTTTTCAGTTACTCATTCAGTAAGGCAGGAAATGGGCAAGGGGACTGTGGTATACTATGTATGTGGGAATGAAAACTCCAAGGAATTACTTACTGGAGCTTATTGCGAAAGCTGAACTGAAAGGGGATGAATATAAGAGAAGGAGGCAGAAGAACTGAAATCTAAGGAAAGGAAGCCTGTAAGGAAAAATTCATATAGAAATCATGTTCTTTCACTCTCTAGGATCCACGTGAACAAAATCAAATACTTTTAAGTAACATATAATTAGCTAGTGTGCCTCACTATAAATGCTGGGGCCAACCAGTATTTGGAAAAGACTTAGATGCTTGTGTGAAAAGTAAGAATATCTGTGATTTGAATGTGTAGCCTTCTGCTTTATATATTTAGAGATAGTCTCATACTGATTAGAGCTCTGAAAAAGCTTATCCTCTAGGTGCCCTCTTTGTGTGCTGACTCCTGTGACCTAAAAAATAGGGAATTTGGAAGGGAATATGAAGGAGTGACTGGTCTCAAATATTACCTCTTATTTAAAAACAAAACAAAAAACTTAAATTCATGAAAGTGAGCGAAAGACACTGGAACTGAAGAGGGGTGAGAGGAAACATCACTGCTTTTTTTTTCCTGTCTTCTTGAGAATGGATTTCTCCCAAGCACCAATTAAGTGCCTAGCCTCAAGTTTTGGCTCTAACCTTAAACTAATAAAGCCTTTGCTAAGATCCTCTTGTTCAAACTCCTGCATATCATGGGCCATCAAACTTCACATAATTATGTCTCATTTTCCTTTCAAGTTTATCTTGGAAAGTTTATCTTTGAAAATCTTTGGCTTTTTTGTGTGACAAGTGTTGCATTACAGCTACAGCACTTGGTCTTTATTGGTCTTTTTTATTTATTTAAGTCCCAGAACAAATACTTCACTGTGGTGAGTAAATTAAAAATTTAAGAGAAAGTGTATCTAGGATACACTAGGAAGGTGTCACAGTGAAGTATGTTATGAATGTTTTAAGTGATTACTTGTGCTGACAAAGCAAAGGCAATTGGGAAATAAGTTATGTATTTGGAAAAGTGTCAGTGGATAATCTCAGAATGACTCAGTCTAAATGATAGAAGTACCTTGCAGTGTGTGCAGGCGTATATGTGATTTTAAGCTGTCAAAGACCAAGTAATCATTACCAAAATAAGTTTTTCAAATGTAACTATTCTGAAAACTGCTGATTTTTAGCGAAGTCTGAAATAGTAAAAATATACTGGTGTATTGGGTAACAACAATTGCAGTGCCATTACTGAAGAAGAGGAAGAAGGGTAGAGTGGTTGTGTTATGCATACACCACTGTGCTATTGATGAAGAGTGTGCACATTGTAATGGGTATGGTTTTAAGATAAAGGACATAGCTAATAAAAGGTACAGATGAACCAAAAAGGAGATCAAGGAGTCATGGGCTGATCAATAACCTAAATTCATTTGAGTAACAGATGTATTGGGCTCATTTGGATAACTGATATTTTAGCAGAGTCTATGGCAAGCTAAATCATATGGGGATAAGAAAGATTTCTTTCTTTTGAACGTAATTGAGGGCCTGTTTACTGAGTTGGCCGTATGGTCCTATAATTTTGTAGCTATGTAAAATATTCAGGAAGTGATATTAACTTGCATGTGACTGTGTCAATAGCATTTCAGTTCTCTTTTATGGCAAAAATAACTGTGTTCTTTGTCTTTTGGAAAGTATTCAGAATGTGGCCGTGAAGTTGGTGTGAGATCTCGCTACATAAAGACCTACCCTTTAGGAGTGTTATAGTGACACTAAAAAAAGGCTCAGTTTCTACAGTTTATAGACATGAAGGTTAAGAGGGGACTTCATGACAGCCTACAAATGCTTATTCGGGAAAGACATATCTGACTGTGGGCTTCTCTATTACGTTTTGGCAGAGGAAAATGGGTAATGAGAATGGATGACTAGAAATGGAGTCTAGGCAAATTGACACTTAAACAAGGAGCATGTCTTTAACGTTGTGAGTAGTTAATCACTGGAAGAATTTTTCTAGTCATTGAGTAGATTCCTCATCAGGTGAAGTCTAAATCAGGAGTGAGTGTCTGTTTAAAAGTTAAGTTCTAGCTCACACTGAAATTATAGTCTTAGTGTACATGTTACTGGCAGAGGTGCTGGGGCCTGTGTTATGCAGAAAGTCAATGCATATGATTATAATACTGATTCTGTCCTGAAAAATGTATTAATCTTTCCTGGCTCATCCAAATTTGACCTTGTGTGAACTTGGTGATTTTTTTTTACATGTCGAATGAATGATATTTACCTTCCCGAAGATTAAAAAGGTCTGTAAAGGCTAAAGAAATATCAGGAGAATATATGAAACTGAAAATTATAGTATCTTTGCTCATAGCAGTGTGTGTTCCCTGAATGTCCAGAAAACTTCTCATGGAAGTTTTTCTCCTGATCCAACCAAATCACATAGACACCAGTATTTTTCCTGGAAGCACCTATGGCAAAGGCTGCTTGTGCAAAAGTTGAACGCTCAATGTAATTTGATGATATACTCAATATTTTTTTTTCCCCTCCCTCTCAACTTGTTTGGTCTCATTACCATTTAGCAACACCAGTAGTAGTTAAATGCGAGTACTGTTGTGGGTTTACTAACAAGAAATCTGCAGCCAGTTCTGAAATAGGCAAACTTAATATCAATTCCTCATTTAGCTGCGTTTCTTTAATATAAGCATTTGAAATCAGCTTTTTGATTTCTTTTCAAGGTCCAAGCTTTGCTGTCAGAAAGAAAGGTTGCAGTTCTCTGCTGGTAGTATTAAACCATGATTTATGATCTTTGGGCAGTAGTGAGTGAATAAGAGAATACCGAGTTATAAGTGTGCCCTGGATTAAATGCTGTTTTATACAGTAAAGCAAATCCCACGGTCAGGAGGTGCTTCAAGTCAGGCAGTGCCCATGTGGAATAGTGAAGATCTCTCTTTCAAGGCAGCTGGATTTAAAGATTTTGGCACAGAAATCTTCAGCTCCCTCCAGTTTCAATCAGAGCTCTCTCTGAGAGTTAGTTCTCTTTTTCCAAATTCACTCACCGTATTTTGTGTATAAGAAGGTAATAGTTTTAGGTGGTAGCTTTGTATGCTCTATAGCTGCAATAAATAACATTAGAGAGAGGAGAGAAAAAAAAAAGAGTTGATATTAGCAGTTTGTAGTATCTGCAGTTGCTGTGTTTTTCCCTATGTTGCACACAGAACAAATAGCCTTTCCTGTAGCTGAGAAATGGTTCAGTTTACATAAGCAAATTAAAATATAGCCTGTCCTGTGCCAAAAAATTGGATCAGCTACACTGGAAATTGAAAATTTTCAGTGTGGGAGACCAAGTTGTTATGATTTGTCTGACTGTGTGCAGCTCTTACACCTCTGTAAGTCATGGATTTCATTTTAGGACTAATGGGGATACTGCTGTGGCCTATTCCTGAGCGGTGCCGTTTACTTCCCGAAGGGTGAGACCCTTGTGGTCCTTTAGTAGCGTACACCTCTTTGTACCTCTCGGGCCATGGGGAAGGAATCCATCACCCTCAGGGGTGGCTGCCAGCCAACGGAGTGAACAAAAGCAAAAGAGTACATTCCTTGGGATACTTGGCTACAGGTGACACACATCGGATTTTGCTTTTAGGAACACAACTTGCTGAAAACAAAGGTCAGAATGATGGATGGTTTTGATGCGTAGTCATTTTGTTGCTTTGGCTTTTAGGCCTAACTTATCCCTTCTCTGAAATACTGTCAGGATTTTTTTTTTCTGAATAGCTTTATTTTATGATTTTTCCCTTGACACTTACAATTTGTTTTTCCTCTGTGAGCACTTGGATTGCGCTGGGGATCCAAGCTCCCTTTAGCTGGGCTCGATCTAAGCTTGGTGAGTGCCTTTCTGTTAAAAGGTGCTTCAGTAGTGAGAAATTTCTGTCTGGATAAGGATAATCACAAGAATAGGAAAGCTAATGGCAGCTGATAGATATGCTAAATAGAGCTGCAGGAAGATCAGATTTTCCAGATCTGATAGAGGAGATCAGGAGATAGAGGAGAAAGAGAACTCTTTCTCAACTGGACCAAAAATAATAATAATAAAAACTGAATCGGATGGGAACATATCAAGTCAAATAAAAGTTCAAATTACATTTGGCCATTTTTCAAACTTTGCCACATTGTTATCCAGTAAATTTGGCACTTAAACAGTTTTGCTTTATATTGTGAATCTGACTTCAAGAGTGTTGGTGTTCCCCTCCACCCACGTGTAGCTTAGCAAAATTAATTTGTACAGCATCTTAGTGATGCTAAATCTGCATATTTTGAGCAAAAAGAAACATTAGAGGAGAGAATCTCAACTCAGCTTTTAGATACACGGGTACATTCAACTCGTGTTTGGTACTCGTCTGTAAGTTAACCCTTCCGCTCCGCAGCGCAGCTTTCCCCTGCGCTCCCGCAGTCTCCCCTTCCTTCTTTGAAAGCTACTCCTGCCAGTGGGCTGTACTGCTTAAGGTACTGACTTCAGCAGGTGTGGTGGGGAACCATTTTAAAGAGGTCAGACTCTATTTGAACGCTTCAGTCATAGAATCATAGAATGCTTGAGGTTGGAAGGGACCTCTGGAGGTCGTTTAGTCAAGTTGTACAAGATAATTCTTCTCTACTTTGTTGTTTAGGGTTTTTTTTTTGTTGTTTTTCTGCCTCCCTCACTACTCTCTCCCAATAAAGCTGGTGTTCCGAGTGTCAGAAGATGAACTGCACGATACTTCTGGGTCATACTGATTATGCTCAGCATCTCTCATGACTATTTTGTGGTCTCCATGTACCTCTTCCTGCTTGCTCTTTCTTCTGCAATAGTTAGAAAAAACATTCTTTGCATATCTGAATATGTGGAGAACCCAGTTGCTGGGCACTGTTCACACACAACTGTATCACGTTACTGTTCTTCTCTTGCTGCCCCCTTGCTGCCTGTATGCTGCAGATCACGATAGCTCTAATTTTACTGCCATGTACAGGTCCTTACTTTCCCCTTTTGAAATTAATCCCATTTGACACTTTCCTGAAATTGATACTTTTCTGACCTTTTGTCTTACTCTTCATTCTAATCCAAGTGAATTCATCTTCCTCTAGCTGCTTAACATCTAAGAATCCCTGGCTTTAACTTCAATCTTCAATAATAGTTAATTATACTTGGTAATTTGGCCTGTTTGCATTGCTCCAATTTCTTTTGGTCCCCATTTTTCTAGCAAAGTGCCTATAAAGAGCTATCATTTTTTTTTTGTCAGCACATTCAGGTGCATCCTTTCTTCTGCATGAGTTTCAGCACTGCTTCTATAGACTGAGCATTGTCTGTGCTATGTCCTGCTCTTCTGGGCAGTCACATAACTTAGCAAATCTCACTGTTGGTGCCTCAAGCACAGTTAGCACTTGTTGCTTTTAACTTTTTTTGAGGTTCATAAGGCACAGAGGCAGTCTCTCTCTCTGGAAATATTTAAGTTTTTGATTCTTTTTGTTCTTTCTGAAGAGCAGACTCATGTGTGAGGACTCTCATGGTTGCAGACTTGTAAGAGAGGGAAACATGAGTGTCTGGTGGTTGAAATGGAAGGTAGGAAGACAGAGCTGCCGAGTGCTGCAAAGCTCAGGCAGTATTCTGTAACTTGTGTGGGCCCTAGGACCTCATTTTCCTCTTTCATAAAATGGAAATGATTGCATTTTTCATTAATGTTGAAGAAGTGCTTTGAGGTACTCTAAAAGGAGATGTTATAGAATTGCAAAATACTGTTGATACGTTTGGTGTCTTGGTAAGTGCAAGAGGAAATTAATTGAAACCAGTCTGCTTTTAAGCATATTTATAACTTTGAAGCCCACATGGACACTACTGATGTGAGATTTCATTGGGGGGTGTGGGAGAGAGAATTTTCTTCAAAGCATTTCGGTTCTCCTTTATGCAGTCCTCCCTAAAGTGCTCCAGTAATGCGTGATTGATGTACGCCGTGACGAACGCTGCTGTACATCGCTGTGGAAGGATTACCTGTAGAATAATGTGGCTTGGTATTGAAAAGGCAAATGAGTTGAATTCCTCCACAGAGGCAGGATGATCCTTTGCCTCATGTGCCCTAACCACTACGCTGAGGGGTTCAGTCAGGTTGTGTCACACAGGAAGAGAGGTTGGCTTTGCCAGCAAACATCTGTTCTGCAGCTGACTGAGGTAGAATATGAACTTGGAGAGAATACAAGGAAACTTCTGAATACTGACACAAAAAAAAAAAAAGAAAAAAAAAGCCTAGAGAATTCACGTTATTATCTTTGTGATATTTTGGATGGCTTTGTGAGAAAAAGCATGAAATTAAAGGTTCATGCATCAGTCAGTCCATTTGCAGACTAAATGAAGCACAGCTTGGCCTTTTTATGTGTGGATGCAGGCATAGCTGGTGGTATAGGGACAGGTTATTTGTGTCCACTGTGGTCTGTCTTGCTGTATTTTTGCCATTTACTCTCTCATTCTAAAGAATTCGTGGCATTCTAAAGCAAGTTAAAAATTGGGAAAACCTAAATATTTGCAACCCAGAAATCTTGAGTCAGGATGTCCTGAGCACCTTTGTATGATGCTTTTGCACAAGAGAATCTTGTAGATACTGGTTATCATGTATTTATGATTATATATGAGCCATACCTCCTATTTTCTGCTTACTGACAAAAGGCAACAGTCCTGTCATCTAGGATGAGTCCATTTTCCATACTGGACGGCTTTGAAACTTGCTGCTTTTATGTTGGGCAGCAATGAATTTCTGCAGCTGGCTTGGCCGCTGCACTGTCCTGTAGCTGCAGGGGCTCTGGATGCTGCTGCTGCCTGGGCTCGTCCTCGCTTCTCTCACCCGGGTCGTGGACCCGACTCCCTGCTAGCCCTAATGCTGTAGTTGTCCCAGCTAGCTCTAATGCTGTAGTGTTGGATGTGTGGCAGATCTTCTGGTGGCCCAAGGTGCTTCCTGCCAGCTGTCTACCTCACTGGAAATGCTTTTAAAACCTGAAAAGCAAACAGACTTACAAGATTTGTGGGGAAAAAGATAGTTCAGGTTTAAGAAACTGATGCTGACACAGCATGTAAGTGCGAACCACAGCTGCTTTCTCATTTTTGATCAACAGTCTACCTGTCACTTTGAACAAACCATTTGATTTAAAAAAGTAGAAAAAATGGTCTATAAATTTCAATATCATGCTTTAAAATATTCCCGTGTGAGCTGCTAAGGACCTGGGCTTCGTTTCGTTCAGCAAAGGGTGCTTGGCTGTACTGACAATCAAGGATGTGTTGGCTCCAAACCCCTCAAACCCATGTCATCAAAATCTGAGGGAGCACTGGAAGGTTTGCCTCTCAATCCCCACCTCTTAGTTTTACCAGTTGTGAAACAGAGAAGAGCAGATGTACAAGCTGCCTGATATTCTGAAATAGAAGCTGTAGTACACAAGCAGACAAACTCTGGATTAAAATAAAATGAAATGAACTTTACTCTCTAAATACTTACGCAGCTGATGCCATTGTAATGCACATGAATGAGCTTATTTCATTAACCTAGTAGGTTGCATGGCAAGTTGAGACCAAGGCAGAGGGAATTTTGTCTAACTTGCATCCCATGAAAACAGGATTGGAGTATACATTAAACAGCAAGTGATAAAAGGCATTATCCAACTTGGGTTGAACTATGTAGAGCAATAAAATACCCACTTGCCTTAATACTTAAAAAGTGCCTGTAAGACACCTTTGATCCATCAACAACCATAGCTCTGAAAACAGCAGTTAGATCCCTCAAGCTTGTCTGGAGTATGGGCACAGACTGTGTCTAGGTGGAGTGTATCTTTTTAGGGGTCTCCTGTTACCCACTGGGCCATGAGGATTTTCCCTGCTGCCACTTACTTGTTTCATTTTTCAATGGAAAAATCCCAGATGAAGAGCAAAATATCCTCCAGGTATGGATTTTTTGAATGTTTATGTGTATGGCAGAGGGGTTCACTTAGAAACTCAGTGTTGTGTATAGAGCAATCTATGTCCTCTGTACATATCTTCAGTGATTAGTATAGGATAATTATTATAATGTCACTGTGATGATACTGGCTCTAACCTGAGTCGCTCCTGAATGTGCTGAGTTTCAGTATCTGGAGTTCTACATGTGTTATTTGTATGTGAGAAGCTTTTTCCCTGTAAAGCTTTCTGTTGCATGCAGTTTTTAACGGTGCTTAAGCATCTGAGGCTCAGCCAAACTGTTTTTTTTTTCTCTAAGCAGTGCTACAAGTTGCCAACAGATTTGTGTGAAACTAGAGGGTTGTCGGACTGCCAAGTTACTTGGTCCTTCCTGCACCGAAACAGAAGTGCGAGGTTGCCTGTACGTGGCAGCCAGATAGTGTTCAAAGATTCATGAGGAAAAATCTGTCTCCAGTTAGGAGTCTTGGGAAGTCTTCTGAGGCAGCCATCCTCCCTGGGAGAATTTCTTCATGTTGTTATGCATTTATTTCCTTATGTTTTTGCTAATGCTAATACATGCTCAAGAGAAAAGAGCTTTCTATGAGTCAGATTAACCAGTGTGTTTTTCACCAATCCAGTCTGTCAAAGATTTGTAAGGCAGAGGTTTTGCTTTGAAAATTGTGATTGTGTGTATCTTACCCATGTGATTTAATTTTGTCCTCATCTTTAATCACATAAACATTCTTTATCTGTTCATCTCATCTCCATTCTGATCTAATCAGTTTTACCTAAAGCTATTTGATAAGTTTTAATTGTTTTGGTGTCTGCCTGAGGCTGAAATTATGTATTTTAAGTTTTAAAACTTTGAAGCAGTTATTTTCTTTCCATCTGCAGGTTAAAAGAATCCAGCAGGGATTGTCTTGCTATTGCTTTAGGATTTCAAAAGCTCTGTTTACTTTTAACACACTTGGGTTTACAGCACAACACTATGTAGTGGAGAAATGCATACAAGTAATTACGTCAATTACAATCAGCTCAATACAATTCTTCTGTGATGCTACGTGATTTAAATGTCATTATGTGTCTGGAAAAGGATGGGAAATGGTTGTTGTTCACTCCTGTTTGCCGCTTACAGCTGTTTTTATGACTGGTTTTGCTCATAAACAGGTGTTTAGAACATTCCTTTGACTAAGCAATACAGCTTGTGCTGCTGTGCATTAATGTCTTGCGTGTCTGGGTAACTTGGGTTTCTTTCTGTTTTCACTCCTTTGAAAGAAAAGGGGGAGGGCGGCGAGTTATCTGTAACACTGGCGTTGCTCTGACGAGCCACGTGCGGGAAAACTGCAAGCTCGTGGCTCGTAAGGGAAGGACGGTTTGCTGTGGACATCCATGGGCATGGCCTCCCAGAAAAACCTCTCCTTTCCCTCCAATTCCCGTCCATTCCCACTGAACGCGACTTCCCCTACTCGCTTTACGCTGGGTGGAAGTCCTTTGCTTGGCTTCTGTTAGAGCTGAAGCTGATCCATGGTAGGCAATGCAGGAATGGAAACAGGCAACAAAGGTAGGTGTGTATCCAGTGATGTTACATGCCTTATTTTCCAAAGGTGATAATTTAAATAACTCCACGTGAAATGCTTTTGAAACCCCTCAGCAGATGGTGCTTCTGAAAAAGGTAAGGTGACTCCTTTTACTTCTTTTTCCCTTTTCTTTTCTTCCTTACCTCCCACTCCTCACACTAATGCTCATTGCTAGCATCAGAAAGCAGGGACTGTGCATCTGCTATAATCTGCCTGTGGACTGACAATGCACAGAGGTGAATGGAGGCTTCAAAAGGGCTTGCTGGTCTTGTAAAGCTTTTAAGCCATTTTCTGTAGCTATTTCATATAAGAAGCGATGACCTCTGCTGCAGGTATTTCTTGCTGGTGGTTCAGAGCCTGGAAAAGCAAAAGACTTTTAACTCTGTTGGTCACAAACTGGCATTTCACACATGTTCCGGAAGCTGCAATATCTATTTTTTAAAAAAATCAAGTGTGAAAATGTAAGTGCAAGCCCAAAACAGTAATTGTTTTATATACATTGGATAGTACATAGCTGTAGCTGTGGGGTGTTCTGGCTGCAGCTATATCATTAGAAAAACAGGAGTTTTATTAAGAGCAGCCTTGTTATTGTGGAAAAAAAATCACATAATCAAGGGAGGAAAATGGATGATAGCTGCAGCACTGCTGGGCAGCTAAGTAGCTGTTAAACCACAGACTCCATAGAGAACAATCCTGTTCTCCCAGACTCAGGGTACCTTTAAAATGTCTTTTGTAAGCATTTTTTCCCTCTTTCTTCTTTTTTTTTTTTTTCCTTCTAGCAAGATACCAATTTTTAAGATATTATTCTTGCTTTAAATGCATCTTAGGGGAAGAAATGTGCTGGTAGGAGCATATGCTTTGCTGAAGAGTCATTTCCATAGAGTCACAGAATACATGCTCGTCTCTTCCTTTTCTACTTCCAACAAGTTATCAGAACAAAAAAAAATTACAGGATGACAAAATTGTCGAGGTTGGAAAGGATCACTGGGGATCATCTAATCCACCACCTCAAAGCAGGGTCAACCAAATCAGGTTGTTCATGACCATGTCCACTTGAAATTCAAAATTTGAATTTTATTAATTTGAATTCAAATTCAAATTTTGAATATCTCCAAGGATGAAGATATCTCCAAGGAGACTTCAACCTCTCTGGGCTACCTGAGTTTTGTTGTTTACCCCTATGTCAGGTACCTTCTCTCCTTCAGGCTAAACTGTTTGAATTCTTTCAGCCACTTGCAGGACAGATCCTGCAGTGTCATCTTCATCATTGTGGCTTTGGGTTTACGTGTCTGTATTGCCACATGTCGGCCTTGCAGTGGGGCTCCCAGTACTGGACACAAGACTCCAGGTCTGGACTCACCAATGCTGAACAGAGGGGCTCCCCTCCCTCAGCCTGCAGCCAGGGTTCTTCCTAATGACACTCAGGACACCGCTGGCCACTGTTGCCAGAAGGCCATGAGAGGCCATCAGTATGATGGCCACTGATAGCTCATGTTCAGCTTGTTTCACCAGAACCCCCAAGTTATTCTCTGCAGAGCTGCCCTCTAGCCAGTCGGCCCCCAGCCCATACTGGTGCAGGGGGGTGTTTGTCTGCAGGTGCAGGACTTGGCATTGCCTTTTGTTGAACTGCTTGAGGTTCCTCTCTGCTTTTTCTTCAGCCTGCTGAGGTCCCCCTGATTAGCAACACAACCATCTGGTGCATCAGCCACTCCTCCAAATTCTGAGTCATCTGCAATTTTACTGAGGATGTCTTTGGCCAAGTCATCCAGGTCATTAATGAAGATGTTGCACAGTACTGGCCCTAATAACCACTGGGGGACACTGCTGGTGACCAGTCCCATTTGGTCTTCCTGCTGCTATCACAACCCTCTGAGCCTGGCAGTTCAGCCAGTTCACCTCATTTTCTAGTCTGTACTTATCAGTTTGTCAATGACTATGTTATGGGAGATAGTTTGTTAAAGTTGAGCAACGTTCACAGCTCTCCGCTCATCGGGTTGGTTGTCAGGTCGCTAAGGTCGCTCCTTTGTAAATCCACGCTGTCTACTCCTGGTCACCTTTTTGGACTCTTAATGGGATTGGAAATGGATTCTGAAAGGAATTTCTCTACTACCTTGCAGAAGCTGTATTGAATTGTCCAGCCTATAGTTTCTCAGGGCCCCCTCCTTGCCCTTCTTGAAGTTAGTGGTAATGTTGGCACTTGTGGATGGTGGGTTTCGAAGATGAGGATGGTTGGTTTTGTTGTTACTTACAGTCTTCCTAACACTGCAGCCTTCTCCACTTTAGATCTTAGGGTGGAAGAGAGGCTGTGGTTTTGACAGCACAGGTGGCACACTGCATGCTCTTTGGCTTTTCTCCTCCCTCCAACCAATGTTGCATTTAATTTAGCACAACATAGCAGAGGAAAAAGTGGTAATTTTACCTTAATTTTTCCATTTCACATCTGGTCTGTAAGTAAAGCTTCTTTCCTTTTACTCTGCTTCACACAGACAGACCACCTTCTTCCTGCAGATGTCTGTATCTTTTTGTTACTGGAAAGGATGTGTCGCTGCTTGTTTGTTTAAGTCTAGATTAGTTAAATGCCTAGGGCATAATTTACTCTAGATGCGTAAATCACAGGGGAAAGAACAGAGGTTGAATATGCTGACTGTCTTCATGGTTCTAATCACTGTGGGTCACTAGAACTTTACAGATCAGTTCTATCCTTTTGTATTTTTGTTGTCTATTATCCGTGCATAAACTGAGTTGTATTTGAAGAAGAAACTTAGCAGGCCAAACATGCATGGAGCAGGCAACAGCCGTCTGCTTGGCTAGCAAAGGAGGAGGAGGAGGACTCTCTCCTGCTCAAGTTGCGTGTGTTTTCTCATCTCTGACACATATATTTGTCTAACACCCTTAGCACTATGGTATTTCATGGTGGAGAGAGTGTGGTCTTGGTAAATAGATTAAGGGTGAACAGGTGAGAGATGTTTAAAGGGACACAGGAGAAGACCTTGGGAAAATAACCTTGCCTGCACTTGTGTTCCAGTCAACTCTCTAATTCGTATGACTTTTTTTTCTTACAGTTTGAACAGAAATAACAGATAACCAATATTTTGTGATCACAAAGTGAAAGCCTCTGCCTCACCTTATATCCTTACAAGAACCTGGTGAGAGCTTTCACTTATAAGATTCCACTCCTACCCGCCCTCTATTTTCAGCCAATTCCCATTGGATGCTCTTCCATGCAGCATTCCCTGATGTGGACTCTCTTGCTCAAGGTCAAGAGCTGTGTGAGAAGGCTGAAGAGAGGACAGAGAGGCTTGGGTGAGGGTGATTTTCACAGTTTAATGCAATGCAGCCATGCTGGAATCACTGCTGAACAGAGTGTGGGTCTTTGTTGTATTTGAGAGGAAAGAAAAGCTGCTTCTTCTTTATTTGAACAGAATCAGACCCTGAGAGCTGTTAACATTAAGTTGGAAGTGGAGTAACAAGAAATAATACAGCTACATTAGTATTTGAGCAAGCCAGACAGACATAACAGTGTATTTGATGTGGAGATCTAGCTCTAAGCTGTGTCAATGGAGAGATGGTTGCAGATGAGCTTCTTGTTGATGCCTCCTTTTGCAGCAGGTGATCTGGATTTAAGCCTGTGAGAGCCTGTTCTGCAAGGTGAGGAATTATAGCTTGATTTAATGGTTTGCCTTTCTTTAGTCTGGGTGTTCATGTATATTCATGGCCTTTTTCTGCTTCCAGTGACTTAGGAACTAGTTGTCCTCACATGCGAGAGATCTGAAGACCTTGTCTCTCATAGCATCTCTTCTTCATGAGAAGATCAGTTTACTCTGGGATGTAGCTGGCTGTATAGGGGTGGACAGTGTCATTTTACATGTTGCCTGGTACCTGCCTGCCTGGCTGAGGGAGGGGGAAAAGACAGGCAAAATTCACTTGAAGTCTCCTGCTAGTTATCGGGATATAAATATGCACAGCAATTCAGGCTTTGATGTTAAAACAGGCGGTGTCCAGGAGATGTAGGGCATTTAGTAGCATGATATTCTTCCTCTTTAAGGGCTAGTTGCCTTGTATGTTCTTTATAAAGCAAATTTCCAATTGTGGAGTATTCTTTCTTTATGAAGAGAGGCAATGGAAAAAGTCTAATTTTAGAGCTACTCAGCACCTGTAGTTCCTGTGAACTTAATTGCCTTTACAAATGCTTGGTTCTTCTAAAATTCTTTATCTCGTTCCTAACTGAAAGAAGGCATTTCACACTGTGGAATCCTATGAAGACAAGGCATGGAAATCCTTTCCAAGTTGTTTTAAGATTGTCATCATTTCTGAGCAAAAGAGGAAAGGACTGAAGCATATAAAATAATGAATAATACAGAAAAATGTGGAATTATGAAACCAATAATAAATTCAATAGAAGACAGCTTTTTTTTAAAGAAAAGCAAAACTATTAAAAAATACTACTTTTTATGGTATTTAATTCGACTATTGTAATCATCAGGTCAATATTTTAGCAAAGTTTGAAAGCATCTGTCATACCGATTATGGGGTTTTGGGGTTTTTTTTTTCCCCACTTTTTTTCTTGTAGAGGTTTGAGAGTAGGATGTCATACCTCCAACACAGCCTCCAACATCAGGTTAGATTGGGTTAGAAGGGCTCCTAATGCAGAGAGCAAAATGTGTCAGTCTTGCTTGGGAAGACTGCTTGGCCAGTCTTGCTTCTCCAGATGTCTATACTTACATCATTGCCTCTGGCTACAGCCCCTGTCAAGACTGGATTAAGTGGATTAGAGCCTGTTTACTGTCTGAGAGTTCACTGCAAACATGGTGTAGACTCTCCTCATGCTTGATGATGTTATGATTTGCTTGTAATGCCTTTACTCCCTGTTTATATACTTGCCAGTGAGGAGTTTCCTTGCATTTGATATAAGCTTTCCTCCTAGTATCTCTCATCTTTAATATTCTGTACTTCTAAATACATTTGCCTGTTTAAAACAGCTAGTAGGAAACTTTCTTAGGACAGTACACTGTTTTCTTTTTTCTTTTCAGAAGTGAGTGATGGTGAAAGGTAGGCAAGAAAAGGGTACTCCTAGAAGGAAGTGAGGTTGTGTTTGATTAGCTAGGATGTGAATGATGGATATCCTACTTAGGATAATGAACAGTACTAGCATGGCAGATGGGGTGCTCTTTTTCTCTTGAAAAATAATAGGGGAATCCAGAACATGAAACTAAACTGAAAGGCAGCATATTCCATGGTAATTGATTAAAATGAAATGCTTCTGTCATGATCCATAACTAGCCAGAGAAACTCATTACCACAAGATAGCATCAGGGCAAAGAGCTGAACTGGAGCTCTTTAATAGAAAATGTATCCAGATAAAAGTACATCTAGGATAAGGCTATAGTTTTCTTCTTACAGACTAGAATATACATGTCCAATCTTACGGGAGATACATGATTTACACTTTAAATTTTTGTCACCTGTTCCATTGTAGGGTCTAGGAAGATACGCTGCATCTACCCAAATTGCTGTGGTTGGCTTGCAGCAATGTTGCTTTGTATCTGTGTCAGTCCTGTTTGTATTGGCTGAACTTAGGCACTGGGTGTTGGACTGATTTACCGGATCGGGTAAAGAGTCTGCTAAGGCACGGTAGTGGTTCTGGTTTGCCTTTCTCCTCTGTACTTAAACTGAGATCTTACTCTTTGAAATCTTGTCCTGTATCAAATACCAAGTTTGGAAAGGAATCGCTGAGTCTCATCTCTCAAACCACCCAGTTTGTGGTTTGTGGGATGTGCACTGTGAAAGCAGGGGGACAGGCGGTGTGGAGGGAAGGGAGGAGAAACAGTGACCAAGAAGTCACTGCTTGCTTGTGCTGTGTGGCCTCTTCATGTTTCTTTGAGTGATGGTGAGATGCTCTATATGTGCAAACAGCAAGCAAGGCTTTGTGAGCTCTTTGCATGCTGACTGTTAACCACCGAATGCTGCTGTCTATATGGCTTTGACACTGCCAACTTGCTAAGCAGAAGGATCTCATTTTACAAACATCTGTACCCAGAGAGCGTTTTTGTTTCTTTGCAATGTGGAATAAACCAAATCCATTTTTGGCTGACCAATTCTCCTACGTACCCACAGGTAAAGAACCTGCGGAGGGGAGACCGCTCCTGGATTATCTGCAAGTCTTTCTACATTGTATCTTGGTCTTTTAACCTATCTTTAGGAAGATTGTATAGGAGCTCTTTCTACAGATATTTATTATTTTTAATAGTAAGAAAAGGGCAAAAGACCAGAAAGGGGTTCCCCCCTGCCCCACCAAGATTGCCAAAACTATAAAACTCAGTTTTTAGAGCTGAATCATCAAAAGCTAGACCCTCAGTGCCAGTGACACGAATGGGAGTGTATAAATTTGAAGGTATGTCCTACTGAGGTTTTAATTTGAGTGTAGGACCTTAGCATCTCATAATTCCCATCCAAGCCTGGCATGTACCAAGTAGACAGAAACAATATGGTATAGACATGATTCCCCAATGAAATTTTAGCCCTAAGTTTCCGAGAGTTTTTCTCATCTAGCAAAATGAGACTTGTTACTTGGATTTACCTCAGAGAAAAGATTGCCACTAGAAAAGGAGATGAAGGAGAAAATTCCTTCATGTGAGTATCAGTCAACAGCCGGGACTGTGTCCTCTGGTTCTACTGTGCGCCACACGTGAGCTGAGCCCTGCCTCTGCATCCCCCGTTCCTCTACCTGTCGCTCATCAATCTGCTGTGATTTGTTGTTAATACCAGATGGAATCATTAAAAGAAAAGGAAGCAAGAGAGCACGCAGCTTCAGGAGCTCGTCCGAGCGGGAACGTGGCCGTTGGCGGGCGGGGAGCGCCCCCTCGTGGGCGCGCTGTGGGCGCGGCGCGGGCCGCCATGCCGCCGCGCGGAGCCCTCGGGGAGAGCTGGCGCTGCGTGGGCGTGCTGGCCGCAGGCAGCTCCGCTGCGGGCCTGGCCTCTGGCTCGCTCACAGTTAATAGCACCTTCTGCTTAGCGCGCTTAGCTGGAACCGCTCCTTGCAGAGCAGCAGTGGCGCTTCTGAGCTGGCCGCTGCCCAGGTAATTTTGGCCGACTTGAGCGTGCCCGTTGGCAAGAATATGTGAGTCCAAGTTCACTTGCAGAATTATTTCTCTTAAATACTGCCGTAGAAAAAGGTACTTGCCCTTTTGCTGTGGTATCCCTGTCTGCTCCCCTGCGCCGGGCCTTCAGACCCTAGCTGGGTATCCTGGGCAAGACTGGAGTTTCCTGGCTGTGCTGCAGCAAGATGCCCTGCTCCACGCCACATGCACCACGAGCATGTAGGAAAGCGGGTGGGCTGCGCCAAAAATGCCTTGCAGAGCAGCAGCGCAGCGCGTCTGCGCTGCCGAGCTATCCTGTGTATCAGCTGCTGCGGGAATAGTGAGGACAGCACAACTCAGCAGTTGCTGAAGAGCAAAGATGGTTCCAGCTTCTGTGGATATGTATTTTCTGTGATCACTATTTAAAGCAAACAAACAAAAGTAGTTTTCTTTCAAGACTTTAGGAATCTGGCTTTAAACTGGCTATTTTGAGGTTGACTTTGATAGGGATAGTGATCTTTCTGCAGTAGCAGGGACCCAGCATGGGCACTGCTGGGGGCCTGAGAAGCAAGGCAGGCCCGTGTATGGTGGTTCATCACAGGGAACGCTCTTGTGCTCGTGCTGGGTTATTACACGTGCTTGCAGCAGTAGCCAGGGCCACGATGAGGTGATCTGGGTGCAGTAGCTGCACTCTAAGTGTAACCTTGAGAGTGAGAGGGAGGAGAATTTTTAACAAGCAAAGCTGGACTTTCTCTTGGGAGGAAAGCTGTCTGAATTGCCATTTCCTAGGAACTGGGCATGGAGCTGACATCAGAGACTGCTCAGTATGAGGGTGAGTTAGATGGTCCTGCAAACTGTATCACCCAAATGAAACTCATTCTTGTTTAATTAAAATTGTGCATAGAGGAGATGGTGTCCATAACTCATTTACCGTCTGCTGCAAAAGAAGAGTCCAGGTATCCATTTCAAGTCTGAGTTTTATGTTGGTTTGTAATTCATTCTGTACTTGTTGTACGGTGTTGTTGGGGTGTACAACACAGTACACAGTGTTAATTCACACTGTTTTCAGTGTTTTGTGAGGAAGAGGCTTTGCATGAGCATGAGAAACTTCTCACGTGCTACGTTCTGCTTGCAAACACCCATTCAAATCTATAAAATTTCTGTTAGGACAAAGAATGTTTTCTTAAATTGTCTTAATATCTTGTCACATCTGTTGCATAAAAACAGCATTTAATCAGCTTTTTCTTGCACATATAGTCATATCTGAACATGAGGTATATTTTACCACTCTCCTTGGTGAATTTTAGGACTTTATTCATTTTGTTAATTTGTCTTACTGTCTGTATTGTTTGTTTTCCTTCCAAACTTGTCATGTTTCGCTATTTATAGATATTGCACAGTGTGTTATTGATGGTTGCTGGCATTCATATATTTTTTGACTGAGCTGGTAGCTGTGTAATTTCGCTTAAGTCGCTGAGAATTAGTATGCCTATAAAACTTCCTATATGGCATGTGGGATGGAATCTACCCACTTCTCAAAGTGGGAAGAGTGGTTGTTACGTAGCCCATTTCCTTAAGACTAGAATGTCTTTCCTTAAGACCAACCTATTTCCTATATCTCTGTCTATAAGTCTGAGTGGCTGTTGACGATGAGGGTCAGACTTGCATTGAAGCTACCACAAACTTTTCTTCCTTCTTCCTGCTTCATTGGAAGTATTATTTAATTTGGCTCCTGATGTTCCTGTATTGTCCTTTCACAACTTCTGAATTAGTTTTTTTTTCTTTTTTCTTTTTCTTTTTTTTTTTCTAAAATTGGATTTGATTTTAAGAAGGTGTTTAAGTTGTTTGTTTTCTTGTTTAAGAAACTGTCTTATCTGTACTTTTAAGACTATTTTTTATTTTGGTATTCATATACTTAATTAGTTTGTAACTAAAGTTTTTTAGTTGTGAAGTTAGTTTAGTTGCTTGCAAAGCTATTTTTGGAACCTGGAAAGCAAAAGCTTTGAAATATGTCTTTAAGAAATTAAAGGTGTGAGAGCCAAGTGCAATCTGTTTCCTCCCCGCAGTGCGTCTTCTGGCAATTAAAGTTTCTTTGAGAAAGAAACACTTTTGCTGCTAGCAGGTTTGCAGGATTACTGTTTCTTTTAAGATCTGGGCTTGAGTGCTGCTGCCACGGTAATGAAAACAAAAGAAAAGCCCAGAGCTCTAAGTCATTGATGCATATACATTAAAAAATTAAAAAACAAACTGAAGAATGCAAAACGTATATTTGCTACTTCGTATGTGGCTGGTGAGTGGTTGAGCAGTGGGAAAGGGAGAAAGAAGTGTGCCTTGTATGTGAGAGAAGACTCAGATCAGCATTCTGCTAATGCAGACTGTTCTCAATTTAATGTTTTTTAAAAAATAGGGAATAGGGAATAGTGCAAGCTATTTTAACAAAACACACGTCTCAGTGTCACAGAAGGTAACTAGCACTGTGGATGTACAAATAGATAGATGTCTTGTGGGTAAAGGCACAGGGTTATGGGCCAAGTCCTGTTTAGTGCTGGCATAACAGTAAACTGGGATTACTGATGAAAATTGGATTATCCAAATCCAAATGTATGGATATCCAAATATCCAAATCCTATATTGCAAATAGGATTGTCCAAAATCTAAACAGTCTAAACTGTGTATACAGATTGCAAAGAGCTTGTTAATGAGAAACAAAAGGGCTGGGCTGTAAGTATTGGCATAGTCTTATGCAAGTCTCCCTTTATACAAATTAATTTAACAGCTTATAGCAATAAATATTTACTTTGGAAGGCTGAAGAAATAGCAATTGTCTCTATGTTTCAATTTAAAGGAGATTTCAAATATGGAACATAGTGGGAATGGTGTCAGAGTGGTTGCAGAATGCAGTAATTGAGGAACTTCCAGGATAAATATGATAACCCACTCTTCACCACTGTAAACTAATTTTATTTTTTTGTATTGCCTTCATGTGCAAATGACAGAAAGTATATAGGTTGTATGGGAACAAAGTAAAACAAGAATAGTAAATTTTGGATGAAGAACCTCAAATGTCTGAGAGAGGCCTGCATGACTTCAGATGCCAAGTTATGTAGCGGTGTCTGTTTCTTTATTTACACTAGCTAGGATGTCCATTTATTCCTCCGTTCTTTCCTCCTTGATCAAACTGTTTTTACTTATTAGTTTGGGTTCCTTTGGTTCAGTGGTGATTGGGGGTTGCTGCTGGATTTTCTGCTCAAGTTGAACAGCGACTGTAAAGGTTACAGGTTTCATGGCTTTGAGAAAGTCATCACCAGTTTTAAGGGACCTCATCAGATGTAATACCTGCAAATACAGCAAGTGGAATTTTCTTTTATTCATAAGCAGTAGCGATGCTTTGACTGGTGATACCAGAAATTTGATTAATTTTGCTTGTTCCCCTTGAGCTGCTTAAGTAATTGCCAGGAATAACTGTGCTTTAGTACTTGGGAGCCTTGGAACACAGTCGTGAATAGTCAGGCCGCTGTGTTTTTGAAATGGTCCTGAAGAAAGTAATTGAAGAGTGCGAGCAGAAAGCAGCTGAATACTGATTAGGAGCTGCTGTCTGACGTAATGAAATGCATCTTCCCAGCATCACAGTGAGGGGGATCATAGTGGCACAGATGGCGAATTAGGAAACAATTTCCACTTGTAGCTACTGGAATCAGTTGATATTGACAGTAAGAAAGCAGAGTCTCTCAACAGTGCTTTCTTACCATGTCATTATATCAGATTGTTCGGTGATATTCTCGTAGTATTTTCTTCTTAAGTATACTGTATGTGGCTAGTAGTTCAGAACAAGATTGTGAAACCACTCAATGTAATTTTGCTGCTCAAGCTGCAAGGAAAGCAAGTTGAAATCTCGCTTTTCTCCATAATTTTCATAGCTGACGAGTGAACGTGTACACAATTCAGGCTAGGGAAAACACTGCATACAGGTTAAGTGTGCATGAATTTGTGTGTTTATGTAGAAATACACATATCTGTCTTGCCTAGTGCATTTGCATCATGTTCCCTATGAGATCTTTGGCATTTGAAACAATAAAATGCTAAATATGCTTCGTGTTGATGCCTTTTAGGTGTCTCTCTCACAGACTCCATCGCATGTTCCTGAGGCAGCAGCTTCTAAAAAATGTTAAAAGGCAATAGTGTAAAATGAGGAAGTTCTTGGAGGTTTCAAAAAAACTTCTAATAGCTTTTCCTATAAGTTATAGGAATCTCTGAAACAGGGATGTATCCTCTCCACATAGCTCTAAGATACTGCTTTCTGCTCAGAACATGTACACTGTTCTTTTTGTCTCTAATGTGTTTGTGAACCTGCTGTGGTCTATTTGGGCTGTTGCTCTATTTACCAGAAGATGTTTGGTATTATCGTCATCCAGTTATCCTCACTTGTGTCCCGAGGACAGTTTGCAAGAAGGACAAGATCTTTCATGTTTTGGGCATGTATGCACTGTTGTTTCCAAGTGACTGTGGCTTTCGTCTGATATGCTGGTGTGTTTAAGTTGTTATGTAATGTTTAATGATACAATGGCAATGATATGCAAGAGATGGTATGCTTATTTGGAAGATTAGTTTGTAGTTGCACAGAGAAGCATCCGCGTCAGCTTTGACCACCAAGTAGATAGGAGTGATGGTAAATGGAGGAACAGAATACCTTTGCAAATACTGTTCCTGCATAATACTAGGCATCAATGCTACTGTAAAACTACCTCACCACCCCCATAAAAAGACCTGGGACAGTTTTGTAACTACGATGAGTAAGCTCGGTTACAAATGCTTTGGATGCCCAAGCTGCTCCCACATGCACCTGAAGGAACCTGTCAGTGCTGGGTTCCTTTCTGAGAAGCTTGCATGGGCAAGGAGAGAATGCATAGGCAAGCATGAGGTGCCCAAATGGGACCTGGAATGTTCTTGAATTCCTATTCGTAGAGATGGGATTAACTTACTGGAGAGATATTCAATTGTAGCTGAAATCTGTATTCTTCAAGTACAAAGAAAAAGTGGGTAGGACTCTCTTTTCCAAGGTCTAATCAGAAGGTCTAATATTTGGTGACAAGTTGTTTGCTCTGAGAGATTGATGTGAAGCTTAAAGTCTGCTTTTCCCTTCCCTGTTGATGAGAGGGAAGATTTCCTTTGTGAAGGTTGAAATCAAACTTGAGATTTAAATCAGAAACTAGTGTAAAAGGCTCATTTTCTTTAAGAAAAGTTACATAACTTCTTAAACTGAAGCTGCATGCCAAAGGCAACAAATTCTGACCTTTTCTTTTGTTTGAGTGCCATTCATACTAATTACTGAAAACTGATAAGAACTGCTTATTCCTGTTTTCTGCTGCATCTCTCAATCATCCCTACTCTGAAGTACAGAAGTTACCCTTGAATTACAATTTCTCTTGAGGGTTTCCTGCCCCCCACCCCAAGCCTCAGTGAACAAACCTGGTGTTTGTTAACCAGTTAACAAACCTGGTGTTCTGAAGCTGAATGTTTTGTTTGGAGCAGTTTTCACTATTAGCTGCCAGAGCGTAAATAGTAATAGTCCTGTATTGGGAGAATTTTGCGAAGAGAATAATAGATTGTTATTGTTGATGTTATCAGATACATCACAGTTGATGCCCAGATAATCTCCCACACGATGGGAGATTATTAAATGATTAATGATAATCATTCAATTATTGGGTATTAAATGATACCCACTCTATTCAAATCAGATTGCAAGTATCTGGTACTGTCAATATAAATCACTGTTCCCAGAACAATAATTTTTAAACATTTGAGGCAATTATTTTTTATTCTGTTTTTTTTTTTTTTGCTGCTGCTGCTTATGTTTTTCAGTTGAGTAAAGTTAATTATGAATCTTATCTCCTTTCAGTGGTAGTGCAAAGCACAGAGATTATTTTTTTGTGGCCTGTACGCCATACTATAGTCCTTTTAATGATAATGCATCTCTGTATGTATTCCAATGTGCAAATGAGGTAGTTGTGTGTGTATGAGTGTGTATTTTAGCTTTTTTTTTTCTCCTCCCTCATTGAACAGGATGAAGTTGCTCAAAGGAAAAATAATGCTGAGTGT
The DNA here is from genome assembly GCA_013398315.1 of Nothoprocta pentlandii. Classification (NCBI taxonomy): domain Eukaryota; kingdom Metazoa; phylum Chordata; class Aves; order Tinamiformes; family Tinamidae; genus Nothoprocta; species Nothoprocta pentlandii. Next base: position 253,245 of record VZSG01000063.1, read on the forward strand.
CTCTGTAGCTAGAGTATTAAACTGTTTGTGAATAAGGTTTTCAGTCACTCAGACCCTGTGCTGAGGTCGGGAGTGCATGGGGTATCTCTCTGTCTGAGACACTTGCAGTAGGCTATGGAAGGGGAAAAAAATCAGCCTCTCATTGATGCTGCAGGACTAGATGAACTTACTGGGATTCCCTCTCTCGCTGCTTCTGTAAAAGACATTTTCTTGTTTCTAGTGACTTATAATCTCTAAGCTGTATGTTCTCCAAGTCAGACTGGATGCAAACATTATGCAAACGTTATTCTTCCTGTAAGAACTTCAAGAATTTGAAGACCTGTTTAGTTCTTGCTTGTGTTCTGAGCGTGGTGCTGAAGTGCAGCTGGGGGACGCTTTGCAGCCTCGTGCAGCCTGATACCTGCCTTGAGTTCTGCTAGGCCCAGTTTAAAGGGCGGTGGGACTTCGTGCATAGAACGTTTGTGCTCTCTTAGGTTGGCCCAGGTCTTCCTTCTTTTACACTCTTGCTTGCGTCTCTTGCTTTTTTGAACAGATTGCCAAGCTTCCTACAGTGATAACCTTAAACCTACATCAGTTAAAACACTATTGTTGCTAATTGCTCATGGTCACTATTAGTTTTTTTTTTTTTTTTTTTTTTTTTGCAACAACTCCAACTTTAGCACTCCCCAAGTCAGTTTATGCTCAGCGCCATTCCCCTCCTTCCAGAGGGGGAGTTGCAATCACCTGGCTGCTGGCCCAATCTCATGGCACAGCAATGTTTGCACTGTCAGAGTAGACCTGCTAAAGGGTCTTTGAATTGGTCACTGCGGTGGTTGTTGAGATTCTCATATTAGCTCTAAATCCCACCATGGTGGGTTTGATAAGAAAAATCTGTTCAAATCTGGTCTGCATGGACCTTTGTGTGTAGAGAAGGGAAACAGAAAATTCTCTTTGCTCTTCATTGCCCTGGAACCCTTTGTGAGAGCTGAAAATTGTTCCTGTCCTTCAAAACCAATAAGGGACCAGAGTGGAGCCAAGAGGCTGTTTGGTCTTTTCCCAGACTCACCGTTTTCAGGTATCTAGAAGGCCATTGAGGAGAACTGGAACTGCCCAGGTTTCTTAGCAGCTCTCTTGGTTAAAGCAGGGCTTTACAAAGGTTAAAGCAACCTTTTACAAGGCTATAACTGCAGAGACAGATCAGATCATGCAGGGTTAGAAAACACGTTTATTTCCTTGGTCTGATTCCCACCTCTATCTCTCTTTTTTAACCCAAGGATCCGTCTGAGAGGATTCGCTGAAATGAATGCACTGGGGTTAGTTAGTACCGAGATCAGTGTAGCACCAAGTGTCTTATTTTAATGCACTATTCATTTTTTTTCTGGATTGGGGAGTTAATGTAGCACTTTACATGTTCTGTTCCATTAATGTGGTCCTTGTAATATAATTTGAGCAGTTCTTTGTCTCATCACTTAGAACTAAGCTAATTTATGGGCAAGCCAGGGAGATTTTGTTATTTATCCAGGAAAGTACTATGTAAAATTCACCAGCCTTTCTTAAAGGGTTTCTTTTTGGCTCTTCTCCCTTTCCCAAACTAAAACCCTCTTGACATCTCTCGGTTGTTGTCTTTCTCCCTGCTGGGCTGATAGTCCCTGAGGGTGGACCATAGACTCTTTCAGAGGGTGGCTGTCCAAGGATGGGACTGTATATAAATACATGCATAGAGTCTGAAGGTTTACCCTGTCTGAAGTCAGACTGATAATCTGTTAAATTATTTAACAAGCAAACACTGTTAGGAATATCACAGTTTTAAGCCTGCGTTCTTGCATGCCTTCCAGTTAGCAATGATGACTTTATCACTTTGCGAAGGAGTTACCTCTGACTTCCTATAGCATTACACATTACCTCCAAAGAGTTTATATAAGTATGTATGATAATTTATGATAAAAGGATCTTATGCTTAGGCTGTTTGTTTTAAATTCCTTTTCCTTTCACCCTTACCTTATATTTTACATAAGAAAATTATTGATATAGTCAATTTGATAGCTTCAGGAAGGAAAGTGGGAGCTGGCAGAACTGGATTCCATTCTAGCTGGGCAGCTGGCCTGCTGGGTGGCCTTGGATCTCCCTCTGCCTGGTGCTCCTGGTGCTTTCCCTTGGTGCTCCTGTCTTGGACTTTCACTTCCTCACCAGTAGAACAGGGATGAGACTTGGCTTGTTTGTAATTCCTTTGAGATTTTTTCATTGATTCTGATTTTTTTTTTTTTTTTTTTTGTAAGCTGGTGGTTATTCACCAGCGCAGGATCTTTGGGATAACAGCCGATGCCATTGCTATAAGGGATCGACTTATCAATTAGCAAGCAGCAACTAGCAATTAGCACAACTAAGTGGAGTACTCTGGTGTCCTGGTAAAATGCTATAGTGTTTCTTCATTCTTAAGGTGCAGGGGACTCTAAACTGCATGGGAAGGTTCCTTAGCCCAGCACCCCAGGTAAGGGGAGGGGAGGGGGATAGTCGTGGTGCAAGCTGGGGAGTTGTTCAAGTGCTCTTCCCAATCCCTGCTCAGCTTGTCCCTGATGGACACATCCCTTAGGGGACACACATGGCTGTGCTATGGTCATGTTTCTGGGGTGGTCTTTTGTGAACCTTCAGGTGAGATCTTTGCGCTGTCAGCGAGGCAAGCTTTGCAAGGGTACCCATTTTCTAGTGAGCTTGGTATTGGTGCAGTTCTGAGTGAATTAAGACCACCCTGCCCTGCCTCCCTCCCGAAGACTTCTCACTGCCCCGCCTTGCGGCTCGGGAGAGTACCCAAAGCTTCTCTGTTGGGTTTCTGCCACGTGGGCAGAGTCTGTGCAATTGGACAGTTTTATTGTTAACTCTTTGCTCATCTGTCACTTCCACTGTGTTATGTGTTTGAGACAGTGAAGCAACTGTTACAGTCTCTTACACAGTCATTGCTATAAACCTCTATGAAACAGAGCCCTCCTGCTATTCATAACCTAGCTATGATGTCTTGAAGCCTGACAGAGAACGTGTGACTGACTCGGACCTGGGGGATGCCTGGAGGTGTCTGAACCTGCCACCTCTTGACTTGTGGGTAAGACTGTGTCTACCAGTGTCATCCTCCCCTGCCTTTTCTTGTAGAGGTGTAGAGGAGAGAACACTGGCAAGCCATTTTTCAGCATAGCAGTGACAAACAGAGAATGGCCTCAGGTGCTTGAAGTAGACCTTCCAATAAAATAATGTTTTCAAGGGTAAAAATCACTTAAGTTTTAGTCTTGATGCGAGGATATCTGATTAAGTAGGAAAAAACTAAGCTTGCCAAATCCTTTCTTAAGCTGGCTAAGTCAGTAGTGTTTTTGCAGAAAGGTTTTTAGAGATCCCCTGTTCCAGTTAGCTATTCCAAAACTGCACAGCCAGAACAAGAAGTTTGATGATAAGGCTGTGAAGTAGATTGCAGAGATATGCGCACCTTAGCTTCAGTGTTTGCTTGGTTTGGACGTAGTTTTCTGTGGTTGCTTGTCATTGTAAAACATCCTTCTCCAGACTTTTTCATTGGAGAGACTTTGGAGAATTATGTTCTTTGAGAGCTTATGTTAAAATTGTTGGATGTAGAGAATTTACTCTAGGACCTGCAGAACTGGAGATTTCTTCTCCTACTTCGTCTTCATCACCTCCACTCTTGCTGTCGTTATTAATTGGGGGTCAGGATTGCCCTTGCTTAAGCAATCAACCTGTATGCGAAATGACTTCCAAAGTTAAAAACTGCTGCGCAAGAGCAGCCACCACAGTGAGTGTAATACAGAAGCTATTAATGGGACCCACGGTGTTGCATTTGTTCTCTTCAGGAGAGAACTGAATCTAAAAGCAAGCATCCGTAATCAGGCAGGGTCAGTTCAATGCAGCTTGGAGCCTTTCTGGTAAAGGAGGGCTTGATATGTCTACTAGACTGTGATTGAAATATTTTTGTGTCACGTTGCAAGGAAAATTCTGTGTCCCAGGAACTGGGTGCATTTTCTTTGCCATTAGAGAAGCCAGTAGAATCGGTGATGAAGGATGAACGGTTGTAACAGGTCAGATAAGGACTTCTGGGACAGGATTTTTCCTGCTCACTTCTCCAGAGCATTGCTCAACAGAGGCAGGAATTACTGTGCCAGTTAGTTGTTGTCTCTGCTACAGAGTTAATGAGCCAAATTTATCCTGGATGAATTCCACTGAAATAGCTCAGCTCTAGTGTGGTATTTGCACTTAGCCTGCTGTGAAAAGGCTGCGTTTCAGGAGTATTCAATAAAGTAATCCATGTTATATTCCTGGATTCCTGAAAATGGTCTGATAACTGGCTAGTTTGCAGAAGAAATTGTGCCCATTTTTATTTGCTTTAGAAAAATCGGGACACTCTAGTATGCCCTGTTAATTTCTCCTACTTCAGAGACTATTTTATAGTCTTGTTAGATTCCCTTTTTTATTGCTGTGGTTCTGCAATGTTAAAACCAAAGCTATTATAATAATTTAAGATTTGTCACCCTAATCTTATTCTTGCTTTTCTGTGACTGAAAGACAGGAAAAAGTTACATTCCCAGCAGCAGTGGCAGTTTCTTTAATTTTCTTTTTCAGTGCTTGCCTATACCCAGAAACGTATATATGTGCAGCTTGCCTGAAAAAATATTTATCCCTGCATGAGATGAGAAATTCAGCATTGAATATCGGTTATGCCTGTGCCCTAGTCCGCTCTGCACACACCCCTGCTTCGTTGCCCCCTCGGATGGGAACACTCACCCGTTCGCAGCAGTCCTGCCTCTGTGACCACTTTGGTTATTCCTTAGTCACCGTGTATGGGCTGAAGTTGCAGTAATTGGGCAATGTGTGCGTTATCCCTATCCTTGTAAGTCTGTTACATGAAGGAGAAGGTGAAATTAGTCTCGGAGAACTGCTTTAACATTCATCTGTGCTTTTTGGAGCTGCCCAAGAGTGTTGAAGATGCGGTTTGCTGTTCTTTGCACTCAAACATGATTTTGGGAGGATAGGTGAGCGAGGCCTATCTTGAGCTCTAGTCTTTATGCTCTTAAAACTGGGTGTTGTTCTCAGAATACACTACATAGAGGCACGGCAGGGCCTGCGGTTTAAGGCCAGGGAAGTGACTGCGTAGCACTGGTGTGTTGCTTTCAGCCAGAGGGATTTCCTTCCGGAGTGCAATTAATATGAGCGTAACAAAATAAAGTGTCAACTTGTGTTGACAACATTAAGTCTCGGTAAGAGAGAGCTAGCCATTTCTTTCTTAGTATTCTTTCACCATTTACTTGGTGAGCAGTTTCAGCTAGGCCATTACTTGGGTGTGAGATGACTAAAGGAGAAAGCTCTACTCTTCCTCTCTTTATCAGGTTATCTGTCAAGTCAGATGCAGTGGAAAAACGCCCTGGTTCTCTCAGTCTATGGTGGGCTTATGGAGAAATGGAGATGTTCAAGTATCCTTATGGCAGGAGGCCAAGGCTATCCTGCAGTATTCAGCCTGAACATCTGTGACCAAGGAAGGCTTGAGCTAAGTTGTCGCTGTCATAAGAGGCACCAGAGAGCAGGGCTATCCGAGTGTGGTTAATAAGTCAGGAGGGACTTGCAGGTTGCTGCAAGTTCCTGCAGGTTGCTCTGTGATACCTGTTAGTAATTTGGCTGTGGCAGTCACCTCTGTGATGAGCAGAGGTGTGAACATGGGAAACACCTTGACAAATCTCTCAGAATGAAGGCCAAAATATCAAAATTCTTTAGATAGTAATTAGTTCTGTTTTTCTGCTTTGCATGAAAGCAGTACCTATTTAGGTATCATACTGTAAGAGGCTGTGCTGTAGACATTTTCATACTGTTTAAAAAATGTATTCCAAAGGAATAACTGAGGTGCAAAAGAGAAGAGGAGTTTCTTCAGTGAGTTACAGAACATGGCTGTATTATACAGCATAGCTGCTGGTGTGCTGAAGATCAGACACCTTGAATTAATCAGGACCATGCTTTGTAGGTGGTCATGTGGTTGCTTGCAACTTCTGATGCCAGCATTTTTATGTATGTTGGTCAGTAGATTAAATAAATATATCAGTAAATAAGTACACTGATCTTCGCCTGAAGCAACTGGTTCTGTATAGCGTTTCTCTTAATAGAGATTTTCCTGCTTTTCTTAAATGTTCTGCATTTTTTTAGTAGTAATATTGCCGAAAGCTGCCACGTAGAACTAGATGGAGGGGTTTGATTTGAAGAATTTATTAACTGAAAAGTGCAGATTGATGCTGACAGAATCTATTTGTCAATTTCTTTTAAACTTGGCAAATGTTTAGGAAAAAGGAAACTGCAAACGTAAATGTTAGGACACTTAAGCAGAAAAATATTTTGACTTTTCATTTTTGACAATATCTTAAATATATTTTAAAAGTAGTGCTTTTTTCTTTTTTTTCTTGCTCTTTTCTCCAGTCACTTAAAATAAATCTTTTGCTTGCCAGTCAAACCATACATTCTTATTAAATAAATTAGGTTTGAAACAGATCTCTGAAGTCTCTAGCCCTATTCCAAACAGGGCTCCCTCGAGGCTTTGGGGCACCAAGCTTTGAGTAACGTGATCTGAAGTTCTGCATGTCTCTGAGGATGGAGATACTCAGCTGCTCTGAATGCTCACTCCAGCACCTGCCCAGCTCAATGCCTGTTTTTAATCCAGTCAGCTCTTCCCGTGTTGCCTCTTGAACTCTGCAGGGTATTTCTGACGAGAGCCCGAGCCTGTTCTCTGCAGTCTGCTGTAGTTACTCGCCTGCATCGGTTAGATACTTGGTCCTTCCTTTTCTCTTCTCCCATGTGCTGCAGCACCTGAACCAGCTCGGTGGCCGTTTGAGCGGCCTCCATTTGTCACTGAACTGCGCTGGGCTCAGAAGCTGGAGCTGGTCTTTAGGCACAGACTGCCACCATCTCCCTGCGGGGAGCGCTGCGCTCGCTCAGCCTGCGGCCGCGCTCCCTGCCGAGCAGGGCCCCTGCTCAGGCCGCGCCGGTGGCCTCGTCACTGGTCCCTGGTTCCTGCCAACTTGGTCTTGGGCTTCCAGCTGCCGCGTATTGACATGCTCCCCTTCCCGCCAGTTTGTAGCCTCCTGTTTTGGCATCACTTTGGCTTCCCCAACTGGTGCAACCTTTCACTGGTGCTGCAGGGTGACCTCGCAGTGGCCACCTTCCCCCGGTAGGCTTGGATATGACCTGTGTGGCTCCAAGAACTCTTAAATGTCCTGCCTTAGTGTCCACACTGTCTTGCTTGACTATTCTGTCCCCAAACCCTGTGCCATGGCATGGGCCTTGTCATTGAAGACCAAGGTGGAGAAGGCACCAAGTACCTCAGCCCTTCTCAGCTTCAAGTTTTAGAAACCTCAAGCAGAACTGTTTCTGCTTTTGTTTGGGGTGGGGGATATTTTTTGGTCAAAGAACAGAGACGTGTTAATTTTGTATTGGCCTGAAGTGATTTTCTTTTCCTTCCTCTGGTGTTTGCAGTTTGCTCACTAACCAAAAACCTTCCTGGTCTTTTTTATCCCTCAAATACCAAATGTGTTTTCTGCTGTGGCAGCTCCTCTGTGGTGCTGTTTTTCTGTATCTCTCCATTTACATAGAGGACAGATGTTTGCCTTCATGCCCTAATTGGGGATATGTGTTGTTATATTTTGTCAACTAGCATTCCTCACTAGGTAATCAGATGTGACTTGGGAGGAAAAGGAAATTCATTAAAAAAATGCAGCTTCACATTCAATTTGTTTATGTATTGAAGGGCTATTTCTCAGTGGGTTGGTGAGACAGCAGATGTTTTGTGCATCGTTTTTGAGTATGTGGCTATGACATAGTTGACTATAAATATAAAAAAAACCCTAAATTTGCTGATCCAGATGGTTGTCCTAGATTGGTGTTCTGATACAAATAGTGTTTTTTATTGTTCTTTTCATGAAGCCGTGTGCCTGTATTTGACACAACATTAAAAGTGAACTTCAGTAGAAAACTGGAAGTTATTTTGCTTTGTGATGCTAGTACGGAGTGGGAAATTAAAATTCTTTAAGTATCTTTAAATAAAAGACATTTAAAAATCTTTTAATAGCAGCTTATCACAGAGGTACTTTTTTGTCCTGTATGTTTTCCGAAGTGCTACAGTGCCGAAAATGACACGAAATGTGCCCCAGTTGTCTGCAGGGTTGTGTAGACGGCTTGCTTTAGAGGTAAAACTTGAATTTACTTATTTGATTCTTAAGCCTCATGTAAAACAAATTTCAAGCCCAGCTTTTAAACTGTTGGACTCCAGGGTGCATATATATACATATAAATATTTGTTTAGCATAAAACTGATAGTAGCAGAGCTCTGTCATATGCTGAAACAACGGTATTAGCACAGCCGCCTGCCTTCCCAGTCATGTAGAGCGCTGCACTTCCTGATTGCTGCTCGTCACAGCTGAAAAGCGAGCTGGAAAGCGAGTGGAAAAGCCAGTGGGATAGGGAGCCTCGGTCCAGGCTGCTCGGGCTGCGCCTCGGCTGGTGCCACCTTGCTGCCCTGCTCGTGCGTCCCGGTGCCGGAGCGGGGCAGCGCCCGGACCAGGGCAGCGCTCCAGCCCCGTGCCCTCTGCCCCCTGTGTCCCTGCCACCTCGAGGGGCGCCTCGAGGAGCTGCTGCTGGACGGCACCGCAGGTCGGCTGCCACTCCCTGAAACAGGGACAGTTTGTCTAAAGCCTTAGTTAACAATAAGGCACAGGGGAGGAGCCAGCATTTCTCCTGAGTGTTGGGTAGATTTTTTATTTTATTTTTAAATAAAAAAAATAAAGATGCAAATGAGATCAGAAATAATGATGCTAACAATTTTAAAAACTTATTTTCTTAAAAAGCTGGTGTGATATGGATTATAGTTATTTGGGAGGTTGAGAGTTTCTGAAGTCTGCTCTTCATTCTCTGAGCTTGGCTGAGCTGCTGGTCTGTTCAACACCAACTTCCCCACTTGATATTCCCAGGACTATATTGTACTGAAGAATGGTGTGTATTTATTTTATGTTTTTTACTCATTCCAATGCCTGTTGAGTGATTGCATGACTTTAAAGATGGTCATAAATATCCCAAATTATCCTTTTAAGTAAAAAAAAAAAAAAAAAGCCTTTTTGAGAACTGCACTAGTGGCACACCCCCTATTAATGCTCTAGCACTGTTTAAGGAATACATTTTCTCCCACTGTTTGCTCCCAGGAGTTGGCAGTCTGTTTTTGTTTTTTGTGATGTTTATCTGGTGTTGAGTTGAGAATGTATAGATCGATGTTTTAGAGAATCTGTAAACGTTTTCCTGCCTTGGTAGCTCTAATAACATATTTGTTGATGGCATGGGGCTTATCAGCTTCTGTGGTGTTGCTGTGTTTCTACAGCATGGGATCAGAGTGCCCTGTTAACCTGAGTGGATTCTCCGTATCCTCACAGTGCCCCTGTGGAGGACAGACATAATGTAGAAGAAATGCTGCTTAGGGCTTTGTATTACGCCCACTGTTTGCCTGGTTAGAAATGAAGATGTCTTGGAGAAAAAAATACATAGGGAAAGAAGTGTGTATAACCTACTCTTCCTGGGAATAAGCCCTCTTCCTTTCCTAACAAACCGCTCCAGAATAAATAAGGAGGTTAATTGGAATGTGGGAGTCTCTTAACAGGCTTAGGTTACAGAGAAGGAACCTTTGCTCAGAATACAAAATGAATTTTCAGACTTACTGTTGGAAATAGTGTGCCTGTCCCTAAGCTTCCAAAGGGAGATGAAACTGGTGGAGATGTTTGAGTAGCCTGGGCTGTTAATCACATTCTGCCCCTTTTACAAATTAGCCAGAGGCCAACATATACTATTGCTCGATAAGCAAACAAACTTACTGCCTAAGTGCTGTTGTAACAACCTGAGCTAATGTGCAATCCCAGCATAATGTTTTGTTTTTGCTTTGTTTTCTTTTGCAACTTTTACAATGCTTATGACTATTAGTCTTTTAAGTCTGAGGCATGAGGATTGATAGCCCATGTAACCAAGAGGGCTGGCAAAACATAGACACCAATTGATCCCAGAAGTTTGGGAATTGCCCTTTGCTTTCCTTGTGCTCAGTTCCTTATTGATCCAAAAAAACAAGAATCCATCTTTTTGTTATCAGACATTTATTTTAATGAGGATTAACTTCTGTATATGGTGGGCAAGAAGAGCTCCCTAAATCTAGCAGTGTGCTTCTAGGATAAGTACACTGCTTGGTGGGAGAAGCTATGGGATGAGATCTGCAATTAATTCAAGTCTTTCTTTTCCCCCAGGCTAGTTCTAGGATAATGAATTCTATGCTAGAACCCTGTCTAGTTTTGGTGATACCCGAGGTTGGTTGTTGTAGCTCACTTGAAAAGCAAGTGAGATGAGCTCCTTGACTTCATTATAGCCTTGTGACTCAGTTTGCTACCCCTTTGCTTTGGAAGGGCCAGGACATATGGGCAAGATGGGCACAAAGTTCCTGCTGTGGTGCTTGGAGTGCTCTTGAACCAGGTTAAAACCTGTTGTGCCCTACACTTCTATATTGTATGAAACAAATAGGTGGTGTGTGAAACCAGGGACTCAAACTCCCTGTTGAGAAGGGGCGTAGCAGCACTTTGGATACAAGATGCTGCCCATCATTGTTACACTCAGAAATAGAGAGGTGTGCTGTGGAGTTGATTAAAGCTGCCTGCACTTAGCTTATTGTACTCTCCCCTTTCTCCTCCAGGTCATTTTTCCCCTTGTACGCTCCTTAGTTGACATGAAAGCTGTGACTTGAAAATCTGAATTTCAAAGGAGTTCTTGGTATTTGCCTCAGATGTCATCTTCCTCTGTAAATCCTCATAAGTCCTTCGGTCTGTACTGCTGATTCCTCACCTTTCCAGGAGCACTTCTTTCTTGATAGCCCTTTAAGCAAAGGAAGGAGTCTCTTGCCTGTAGCTCAAAGTACCGTGTCACCCTTCTCACCCAAATTTCCTAATTCAGAGAGAGAGGGTCAATCTGGGCTACCAGTAAGCAACACCCATGCAACACAAAGTCGGTATTTGCAAAGTTTGGCTACTGTTCTCCTTTGTTAATAATAGGATTTATACCGATACAATGCTCTTCCACCATTCTGGGGGTTCTTCTTGAACTAATAAGAACAGGCTAGTATGCAGTGGAGTACTTAAAAACTACTCATTTGGCTCTTAGGATGAGAAGGCAGTGGGAAATATCACTGTGGAGACAGCAATGTAGAAAATGGAGTTAAAGCTCAGATGTGTATGTGATTTTTTACAACTCATGCAAAAGATTAGAATCCCCCTGGCTCTGTAGTTCTATTCTGATGTGGTTTTTGTAACAGAGACCTCTGTGTTCTGGGTTCTTCCTGTAACTTAACTGTGCAGTCACCACGTGTTTGGGAAGCAGCCTCCCTGTCTTTGCCATGGAAAGCAGTCCCTTTTCTATGCCTTGGAAGAGGGGAGCAAAGATGCTATCTCGTTCATAGAAGGTGGCCTGCTACCGTCACCGAAATGCGTTTACGTGGTGTTACTGTAAAGCACTTCAGGGCTTGCCGAGCAGCTCACCTCCTACCGCTGTCCGTATGTGTTTCCACATTTCAGCTTTTTGATTTCCTTGCGTTTCAGGCTTAGATGAAGAAGAGTGGTAACTTGTTTTTTTTTTTTTTTTTTTTTTTTTTTTCCCCGTGAAGGGGGTTCTGGCACAAAGGGGCTTCTTGGCACCTCCTTCATTGCTGAGGGGCAGTCGCCTTCAGAGCACAAACGGCGTTGGCCGCCGGAGCCCCGCGGGGCCGCGGCCTTGGCGTGGCCCTAGCTCGGGCCTTCCCAAAACCGCCCGGGCCGCGGGCTGCTGACTGAGGTTTCCCCGCGTGCTGCGGGGTGAACGCAGCTCCTCCACTGCCCGGCTTAGGCTGAGCTCTGTTCCCTGCACATCTACTGTGTGTGACTATTCCCTTGGGCGAACTGTAGCGAAGCCCAAGCAGAGCAGCAGGCAGCTGCTTCGGATCCGCAGGAGGCCTTGGGTTCTCTGAGCTCTTAGAAACGGGAGATCTGCGTTTGGCCAGTGTGAAGTGTTTCACATTACAGCCCTACCTAAAGACGAACTCTAATTAAAAATCACTTTGAAGTTTGTTTAATTAAGCTGTTGTAAGTCTTATTTTTAAAAGCACAAGTGCTAGGTTTTTTTCATGCTTGTCTGTCCTTTTTTGAACTCTTTTCCAGTTGTGAATATAAAATAGAATTGCTCTTATTAAAAGCAGGAATAACTCTCCCAGTGAAAATAGAAACCATCTATTATGGTTAAAAACAAATAATATCTTGAATAGAAAATCAACAACTATGTTTTATTTTTAAACATTGAAACCATTTTTTTCCTGTGGCTTTAACATTGAGGCATTTAGAGCATCAAAATTTATCAAAATAAAATTTTCTTTAGAAGAACTGAAGCATCCTTGCTATGAAGAACTGAAACATCCTGAAACATGGAACATGGAACTGTGTTCTCCTATTTAGACAGCATTGCAGGGATGGAGTGAATTTCCTGTTAAATGTTTTTCTGAGTTTTGCTAAAAATAGTTGACTGTAGAGAAGTATTTTTTGGTGTCTAAAAATGCTAGGAATTTAGCATCAGTGAAATTAAAGCAAACAGGGTAAAAATAAGCCACTACTCTTGGTGGGAAAATGCAAGTGTAACGTGAGCACCAGCTGTGACTGGTGCCGTACACGCAGGAAGGTTTTCTCCCTTGTTTATTTGCTTGTTCTTAGTTGCAGTGAAGGCTCTTACTAAATGGAAGTTGCACAACGTAATTTCTGCCCCACGTCTCGCTGAAGGGCCCGGTGAGCAAAGTGCCCGTGTTGAATGCGGCCGGCATCGCCGTGCTCCTGTGGGCCGCTGCCCGACTGCGTCCTGAGTGAGCCTAGCCCTGCTGCAGCTCTTGGTTAGGGCATTGCATGTGGAAGCACAGAGTTCAGTCTAGTTCTGCACGTATTTGTGGGAAAAGCCAAGAACACCTTTTGATAAGTTCTTACTGGGGAAACCTTTTTAAAGAGGTTTGTTCCTAGATAGTGAAATCCAGTTTAACTTTTTTTTTGGTCAAGTTTATAGCGAAATTTGGGTATCTTTGTCAGAAGACTAGTAGGATGGTCTTGCTACTTTTTAACTTAATCACCGTGTTAATTCCATGTACTTCATCAGTTTTGCTGCTGAGAGGTGTCTCATTTGCACTTTTACATCCAATTCATTCTCTTCATGTACAAAGTTTTCTGTATATGCACTTCTTTGTTTCTGTACAAGTGTAAATTAACTTTGCTCCGAGTAGCCTCCTGTAAACCCTGCTCAACTTGATCAAGTTCCAGGTGAAGCCGCTCTGTAACGCTGTTAACCAAACTCTTCTGTAAGTGCTGCTTAATGCCTTTCCTTCCCTAAGTGTCCGTTGTGCTTTGCTTAATGCGGAGTAGTAGGAGATGACCCTCTTCCTTGAGAAAATGGAAGGGCTGGTTCAGGTAAGGTTCTCCAGTGAAGGTATTGGCTGTCTGCAGGGAGAGCATCTGCTTATTCCTCGTAGGCAGCCAACATTTTCTTGAGAAAGGGGATTCTAAAACCTGTGTATGAGCAAAACCAGTGTGTATGTGTGTAAATGTGGGTTGATGGGGCTGAGATATCCATGTACTGAGGCTCTGGGGTTACTGGTTGTTTCTTAGCAATCAACAATGCTCCTGGAGGTGGACAGCGATCCCAGTTAAGAAAAAGACTTTCCTAAGGCACTTTGTCCAAATGATGTTCACTCATACCAGTGCGGCCGGCAGCATCAACAGGATTTCCACTATTGGTTTATATTCAGCTGGAACCAAATTGTATTGAAGTCAGGTTGGCTTTTGAGTCGTGCTCATGCCTGACATCCACTCTGTCCTTTTTAGAAGCTTGCTCTGTACTGGGGAGCCACACGGATGTGTGAACCTTCTTTGTCCTTGCAACCTCTGCTTCCTCCATTATTTTCACCTTTTTTGCAAGCCTGCTTCTAGAAGATGTGTCAGAATATCTTTGGACCTAGAATACCCTTCTCTTTTTCTTATGCTTAATAGGTATATATTTAATACAGTGACACCTGTGCAAAGTATTCTGCATAAATAGTATGCCATATGGTGATATTATATGCTTTCTTCTCATACAGACTGTGTTGTATCTTCTAAATTACTGCTAGCAGTCTTTGGATGACAGCAACACTGATGCAGAGCTTTTCCTCTCGATGCAGGATCTTGGAGTGATGTTACACTTATCAGTTTAACGTTTTCCAATTCTTCCCTTTGGCATCATAACCTCACCCTTTTCTGTTCCACGCTGAGAAAGCTACAGTGAAGAATTCTGCCCCACAGTTGTTCTAGCCCCGTCTCAGTCACCTTTGGGGAATAACTGAGAAAAAATTAACAAGGGGAATCCATTTCCTAGAACTTGGAGAGAATCTGTTAAGTCTGTTTCATGATTCATTCTCGCACTTCAAAAATCTGCTTTCATGCATTTTTCAGAGTAAATCAAAGCTTTCCCAATTTTTGTCCTTCCCAGAAAAGCTTCACAAGCAACAAAACAACCACGCACTTCCTTCCCTGTCACAGACCCTGGGATGCTAATGGCATTTCTGAGGGATGTTGCCCTTTATAAAGTAGACATAGAAATATCTCGCGGCACTGAACAAAGCTGAGATAGCAGCTTTTAATTAAAAGCAAAAAGCAACCCCACAAAAAAAAAAAAACTAAACAAAAACCAAAACACACACACAAAAAACAGACGGTTGTGTCTCTTCTCTAAAATACATGAATGTATCATTGTTAATGTATTGCTGTATCTGTAGTGATCAGGTCTTGTTCCCATTCTCATTAGTCTATATATATGTTCTTTTTGACCACTTCTGAAATCCTCTGGACATACATATTGACTTCTTCCACAATGTTGGATGAGATATGCGATAGGAAGATTGACACAGCAGCTAGAGGATTGACCCACAGTGTCCTTTGTCTTTCCCAAGGACAAAATTCCATGTACTATTAACCCATTGGAAAGGATGAGAGTTGATGCTTTCCGGGGTGTTTTAAGTGCATCCCTCTGATGTGTCACTTGCTCTAAATGGACAGTCTGGCA
Source organism: Nothoprocta pentlandii (assembly GCA_013398315.1). Taxonomy (NCBI): domain Eukaryota; kingdom Metazoa; phylum Chordata; class Aves; order Tinamiformes; family Tinamidae; genus Nothoprocta; species Nothoprocta pentlandii. The sequence goes on from VZSG01000063.1 coordinate 268,365, forward strand.
GCAACTTGCACTTCCTAGAAAGAAATTTCCTCAGCTGCTTGTTCTTCTGGTTTTAGGTGCATCTTTTCTTGATACTCTTACTGAGGCTATATTATTAATAAGTAATAGTGCACCTATAATATCAAAATGGTAATTTGGATCTGGGCAGATGAGATGGAATTTTTCCATGTTTGAAAGTGAATGCCACCTGTTTTTTTTATGAACAGTATGCCTGCTAGTTTTGAGTAGATCATGGAATCAAAGGCATCTTGAATGTAGGACAGAAACAGTTGCTCACTACAGCTGCAGACAAGTCAAGTAATCTTTGGCTGAGAAATCCGAAAAGGACGTTCTACTTCTGATTTTGTACTGTTTGCCCCTGTATTTCTCCTTATGTACTGAAGCTCATCTGTTTCTTTTTTGTGATTTTTTTTTTTGTCTTATTTGAGGTTGAAGATAGGAGGTAGCTGTTGTTTCTGTGAGATGCACTTTTCCCAAGAGGTCACTGAGAAGTGAGATGGAATGAGCAGGGAGGCTGGAGGCCTGGGAATGTTCTCCTCTGCAGTCCAGAGTTATGGGAAGCTTAGAAGTTATTACTAAAGGAGAAGTTTCATTATTCATTCTCCTGAGTGAATATGCTGCCTTTTATTTTTCCTTGCACATAAAGAAATAACTAAAGTTTAAAAATTTCCTAATGACAAACTGCCATCTCGTCAGCAGTAGTATAAATAGGAAGTGTTTCAGGCATTCACCCTCCGATGTTGCTGCATGTTTTTCTTTTCTCCCCCCCTTCACTGTCTTTTTCATAAGGGACTGTTGCACAAGGGGAAGATAAAAGTCTTGGACTTCCCCAGCAGTCCAGCTGCTCCTTTACTTTGCCTCCCTCTACACCGACCTTGTCTCAGTTGGCAGGTAATGTCAGGTGGGGGCAGCCCCAAAGGAGGAGGGGGCTCGAGGATTAAAAGATAGCAGGAAGGGGAAAGGCCTTTTCATTGGGCTCAATAATTGCTGTTTAGGGAGAGCATTTGGCTTTCCTACTTTGTGGGAAGCGGGACCATTTTCTTCTTGCTTGTCCAGCAGTTAAAACTTCTGGCTTACAAATGTTCCCTCTGAGTATCTGTTGGAGATGTGCAGTCTGTGAACAATGACATTATCAAAGTTACCAAAACTGATCACACCTACATGGTGATACAGTAACAGCACCTGCGCCATCATGCTCCTTGATGCTAAGTTTGGCATCCAGATGTGGCAGCCTCTACTCATTTACTGGATCTGCTCTAAGTTCAGTGAGAAATCACATGAGGATTGGCAATTCATTTGCATGTTGTTGCACATTGTCAGCCAGAAAACAGGGACCAAAGTTTGCCTATTCTCAGATCAATGTCCATGCTGTGTGAATGTCTGCAAAGCACTTAAAAGAAACAATTTGAACAGAGCAAAAGTATTATTTGTGAACACTTTTTACTTTTTGCATTTCAGCTATCTGTCAGATTTGACAAAATTGTACGAGTGCTATTCCTGAGCATGCTCATGTATTGAATTTTTGTATGTGCTGTTATTTGTATAACCCTAAAAACACTAAAAGCTCGTTGTTACATACAAAACTGATTTGTGCATGAATAAAAGTACTAAATACTCTTGTTTCCAAGATTGGCCCTAGAGATCAAGAATTAACTTACCTGATCAAGGCACTGTTACATTAAATGGAATGGTTTTCATCTTAGTTCTTAAGTTTAGAACTTAAGAGTCCGAAGTGCTAACTAAGGTCTTATGAACAGCCATTTCCTTTGTAGGCAACAGGATCCATTTAGAGCATAAAATCTCTCAAATCGTCTACTCATTTATTCATGAATCAGTTAAGCTGTGCTTTTCTGAGAATTGAGTCAGATAATTTCTGTAGCTGTCGCACTTTCTTTTGAACATGCTACCAAGGACGTCAGAATAGCAAAGATGCGTGAAGCTAAACCAGCTGTCAGAACTTGGCTTTCTCCTATTTTGTTAGTTTAGGGCTAAAAAGAGGGGAAACTAGAAGGTCATTGTCTTTGAATTGTTCTCATAGGAAGATTGTTCACGTAGGGGGTGCACAGGAAGCTCCGCGGGGTCGGTACACACAAGCGTCTTTCTTTGCTGAGCCCTACAGTAGACTTGTGGGAAAGGTTCCTTAAAGCCCTTCCCTTCCTTTGCCTGTGAGTTGCTGTGAATTCATGTGGCATTAGATCCAGATGAGCTCCTGAACTCTTCCATTTTCCTCCATGAGGAGAGAGTACCTGGAAACCCAGTCACTGGTGCAGTATGTTTTGGTGTAAGCACTACCTTGGCTGACGATCCGTTCATAGCGTCTGATCTAATAAAATCAGATAAAATACTTACACTAGATGATTTTTGTCCAAGTAAAGAAGTGAAGCTTCTTTGTGTTCTGTAGTCATTTAATGCAGTAGAGCTTAGGTTTTCTTGTTGCCTCGTACAGCTGGATTTACCCTCATGATGCAGTCTGACTTTTGCACTCAGATGGGGATGCAGAAGTGGTGGTTCCTCCTGTCATGGAGGTATCCTTTGTAGTTGCAAAGTATGCATCTTCACACTCCCTCCATCCTTTGATTTTGAGTGACCTTTCCATTTTTTCATGTCACCACAGAAAGGTGTTTTCTTCTTGCTCTGTGGTCAAATTGGCCCATACTAGACTTGATGGGCAGGGGAGTCGAGCACGTGTTCTGCTCATCTGAGCTGCATGACCCTCCAGCGAGAACGATGTCGTGTTCTTTCTGAAACGGGCTCTCTCCATAGGATCCACCTGCCACGCGAGTTGCCTCCTACCTAAGCGGTTATACCAGGGAGACACCTTCTTCTTTGCCTGTGCCCTGGCTTCTCCATCCTCACTGCTTTAGTGCGAAGCAGTTAAAGTTGTGTTGCTAATTAGATATTAGGCACATTAAGAATCATGTCTTGTCCCTGGATATATTTCTTAAGTCTTTGTATCTCACAAATGGGACTGAGTGGATTTCTGCACCCATTTTGCAGAGCTTTGTGTAAAGATACCCCATTTTATTGTTTCTGTGAAATCAGTGTGTGTGGTTTGGGCTCCTGAATAGTGGTCAAAATAAACACTATTTTATGGGGTGAGTGAAAGGACTTAATTTGCTTGGATTGAATAAGCATGGAAAAATATTCTGCATATCCTGTATTTAGCTTTACTAATGCACAGAGCTATAGTATTTCTTGCTATTTGCTCTGTCTTCTCTTTTTTAATACCTTCAGCACGTCTTGATTTTTCCTTTCTTGAGTCTCCCTCTTGCCAGTTAGGACAACGTGCCCAGTCCTGATGTGCATCAGGTTCTGCTAGCCTCATTCTGAATTTCTTTGACATAGCTGTGTCAAAAGCCTTCACTACAGCACTGAAATAAGCATTGACACTTGTAATTTAGCACACACCATTCTTCACCCTCACTCATTCCTACATGCGAGTGGGGTGCAGTGCTGTAATCTAAGCAATTAATGTATAAAGTAATAGCCTGTCAACTGTGATGGGTGAGCAGCAGAACTGGACAAGTGTGATACTCCTAATGCTGGTGTCCCAGGAGCATTGTTCGTCAAGGACAACTGTAGTTTTACATTTTGGGGCAGAAAAGACTCCTTCCATTTCCTGTTTCCCCAGTTTAAACCTCCGGTTTGTATGTGGGAAGTGGCTAGGGTTTCTATAAGCACCTGTAGCTGGGCTGTTTTGCCAAAGAACCCTAGAGCAATCAGCCAGGTGGGTGACTGCGTGATTTTTGCTTCAAGACCTAAGGACTGAAACCAGCCTGGTGTTTGATACCTTAGTATTTGGAAACCAGTAGAATTGACTTTAAAAAGAATACTTGTAAACCAAGACTTGTGAACAAAAAGTTCTTACGTGATTCTGCTTTTGTTCCGTAGTTTTTTCTATTTCCAGCTTTTTGTTTTTTCTAATACCATAATGCCCTCTACAATGTTATATTTGTAAGTAAGAATCCTACAGCACAGGAGACTTTCACGTGCTCTAAAGGACATGAGCTCTGGGCTCTATGGAGCAAGGTGCTTCACTGAGAGGAAGAGTTTGTGACCTGACTTGCTGTGAGCTGGAAGGGGCAGATGTGAGCATTAAGTTCAGGCAATAACACACCTGTGATCTTCCAATGATCCACAGGTTTATATTACACCAGGGTGATTTTGGTGACTTTTCCTATCAGGCAAGTACTAAGGTAATTTGGGGGGGCTGCCTTTAACTCTTGTACTTATCACCATTCCCAGGCAAGGGACCTGAAACTCTTTATGCTGGGCAGAAGCTCAATGACAACGAGTGGCACACTGTCCGCGTAGTTCGTCGAGGAAAGAGCCTCAAGCTGATGGTGGACGATGATGTTGCTGAGGGTGAGTTCAATATAAGAGTATCTCTGTCGTTATCTTTGCCTCTGTTCTCAGCCTCTTCTCGACCCACACACTCATTCTCCCTGCTCTTGGGGTGCTCCCTTTTTTCTGTTCCTTCTTATAGGCGTAGGATTGCTGTGCTGAAAATGAATGTCTAGTGGTGAGAGGCTGACTGTCCTCAGCCAGTGGCAGGAATTTCCATGATGGCACTAATGGCCTAAAATACAAGGCAGGGGACAGATGAGCCTGCTTAGACCTAAAAGCAGAGGTGCTGAGCATCTTGCTGTCTCAAGGTAGACTCTGGGGCATACTCTAAGTGTGTCTTATTGCTGAGCTGCAAATGTGGCACTTCCTGGAGATGTGGAACAAAAGCCAAAGCCCTGTAAATCTTTCCTCCACAAGAACTCTTCCTGATGTTAAATCAGCATTGACGTGTTAGAGACTATAGATTTGTGCCCTCTGGGATTGTGGTTTAGTACGTTTTCTCCATCCGTCAGGCTCCTGTGCCCATTTCTGAGAGCCATCCAAAAGGAAGGGCAAAAAGAAACATTTACTCCCAACTCTGAGAGGTTAGGGAGAATCTTAACTCACTGGAGTGTGTCATACCCAAACATATGCAGTATCAGTCTTATTTCTTTTTCCTCTATTCCCCCTGACAGTTTTGAACTCCTGCCTCTATTTGTATAGAAATGTAGTCGGAGAGGACGGAAAAGGAAACTGGTGTCTCCCAAGTTAGGAGATTTACATAAAAATATTAAAGATATTTTATACGTGTCTTTTTCTTTATGGACTTTAGTGGTTATATTTTTGGTTTATTTCCCCGAAGCTGCAAGAGCCAAAAAGCTGTTCTTCTGAATGCAGGTCTAAAATACATTATTTTTCTAGAAAAACACTAGCTGTCTGAAGGTTGATAATAGCAACATAAAAAAATTGGTAACTGTGAAAGTAATGCTAATATAGATATATTCCTTTAACTGTGACCTCTGTCGTTTGGCCACATGCTAGAGGCTGCTGTGCTACCTTCTGCTCAGAAGGCAAACAGAAAGAACCCCTGCCATAGGATAGGGGGTTTTGACACTGCCTATTTCTGCAAAAAGTTCTTTTCTGCTGAATGAATGCGGTTTATTGTAAGTCATGTGACAGGTTAAATGAATCAGGAAAGCCGTGAGGCAAGACTTTCAAATAAGCCCAGATCCAGGGGGTTTACAAGAAAACTGGCTTAATGCATCACTCTGAGATAAATGTGTATGTGTTTTAGGCTGAGAATTGCAAGAGGTGTGCAGAGGCAAGAAATAATTCACCTCTCCTTCTTTGAATTGGCGATCAATACTCTTGTGGAGAAAAATGACGTTTTCTTTAATATGAATCTTTCTCAATTACTGCAACGTTGTGCTGGGGAACTCATGATCGTGGTTACTCTTGTGTTAGGGATGTCGTTCTTCTGGATGTCATTCTGAGCTAAGGCCAGGAGGTGGCACTCTCTGCATTTCCAACTCAATCTCCCCAAAAGCCATCTGTTTTGAAAGTCTGCTTTTCATGCAGCTGAGTTTATAAATAATAATGATACAATTCTATACTAAAATAGGATCTGCATATGCACATGTATATGAATTACATAATTAAAGATGCATTACAGCTAAAAATATCTGTTAAAAGATTACCAACATGGCAAATTGAGAAGTCAGAAAAAAATGAGCTAAGATTTTCTGCACCGTCTGCTTCCCACTTCCTGAGGCAGATGATACAGTCTTCAATGTGGTCACATAGATTTTTCCACAGGATCTGTACTGTCTTGGGCACAGACGAGAAGTATAATTGGGTCTCCAGTTAAAATAAACAGCTTATTTGATTATTTTTTCTCATTGCTTGTGTGGAACAGCGCACACTGGCTAAATATTGGTCTAAATTTAGAGCTGTTAATATTCTCCCTTCTTGTCTGTGTGCCAAATATCAATATGTTTATGCAGAACTAAGGCTATAACTGGCTTTATTCCTCAGTCTATATTATGGAGTGTGTAGGTGTATTTTTTTTCTATTTTACAGATTTTAACCTAAGACCTCAAATTAAAGTTGGAAGTGTGTGGTACCAATTTAACATGATTTTCAGGCGTTTGCACATTACTCGGCACATCTGCAAATTGCCTTAGTTGATGCCATTACTCTGCAGAAACACGAACTCAAACTGGGTGTATGGAGAGTTCGGTCTGAACAAGAAGGGACCACCTGTGGGGAATCTTGTCATGAAGTGACTTGCTTGGCTCAAAAGAAGCAGGAAGGCTAAGGCAGAGAGGAGTATCCAGTTTCTGTGGCCAGTGTTTTGCTGCTTAGTCGTGAAACCCTCTCTGTGGATCTTGCACCACGGCCCCATCAGTGATAAATGAGACTGGTGCTGCAGACAGGAGCCTGGTCCCCCGCAGCCCTGGCACGGTCACAGTGCATCTTGAGGCCCGAGAGAGGCTGCAGCCTCATGGGAATACAGCAACATGGGAATATCTGTGTGCAGGAGTTGAGGTTAAGGTTGTGCAGGGTAGAACCACAATCCTGAAATATGTCCTGGGGAGAGGAAAGGGAGAATAGCTTCTCACTAGCACCCAAATGCTCCCAGGGCAGCTGGAAGCTTTCGGGCCCGGGGCTGACAAGCTGCTCATTGCAGCAGTGGTGACAAGTCGCTGTACAGACAGCGTGGAGCAGTGAGAGGTGGACTTTGTAGATGGGACAGGCAGCTCCTGAGATGAGAAGATGCCAGATTTTCCTCCCGTAGGGGAGCAGGGGGAGATGCCTTAGTAGGAAAGGACAGCTCTGAGGATCGTGATTCTGTGCTCGTTTTGTCTTGCCCTTTTCAGTCCTGACTTGCTCATAATTCTATTTTTCTTAAGCCAGTGCCATTTTTTCAGTTTTTACCTTCTAAAAGTTGAGGTTCACTTCCTCCAACCCATTTTTAATATCCCTTTACTTGGTCTCCCTGCCACAGTGTTTTGCAGCTTTCACAGATTTGATTTATTCTTTATACTCAGACAGCTTCTTCTTCTTTGCGTTTATCTAAGAGTAGAAGCCCTAAGCAGAAAAATCCCCTTGCCCTTGGTGTCTCCAGATTTTATTTTTATAACCTTTTAAAATGAAGGAGTGGGATTTTAAAAATACATTTTTTTCCAACAAGAAAACACTATTCTTTGGTTTTGAAAAAAAAAAAAAAATCATAAGATTTTCATTTGCCAGCACTAAAACTGAAACAACCTCTCACAGCAGTGGAAGTGGGATGGGATGGTTTGTCAAAACAAATATTCTACACAGAATTTCTGTTGCTGTGAACTGAAATTTTTCTAACTAAAATGAAACCACCTCTGCTAAAGATCTATTTCAGTATTTTAAAGCATTGTTACTTAGTACAAATACTTAGATTTCTGAGCAGCTAGAAATCTGTGGCCCTTTTCGGCTGCTTTTGTTTCCATCTTTATCTGCTTGGGTTGAGGCTTTACATATCAATAGTCTTTGTATAATCATGTTTTTAAATTTAGATTCAGTGATGTAATTGGCACTAAGTGAAAAAGTTGTTTTGTCTTTCTGCAATCTTCAGTTTTAGAATAAATGCTTGGAAATTTGCCAGTGATGTCTCTCTTGTAAGAAGAACTTGCCTGTTTGCATCTTTGCAACAATCTGATCACATTTGGACAAAGTACAAACTGAAAAATTGCACTTGTTCATGATCATAAGAGGCAAGCTAGGTATTAATATTTCAATGTTGCAAGAGGGTCTGAGCAAGGAATGGAACCTCAGCTTGTTCAGGTGCAGGCCTGTGGTACATAGAGACTGATTGTTTTCCAAGTGTCCTAAAAATGCTTCCAGGTTTGATTCCCCATAAAAATACAAAGAGAATGTCATTTCTGATACAAGAGGTGATGAAAGGCCTATCCATCCATCCATACCCATCCAGATACCTATATAGATGTACGTGTCCATATGCATTTGTTAATATATGTGAATTTTTTTAGGTGAGAAATCCCAGGAGGCTTCAGGAGATAGTGAAAATAAGAAACCTTCCAAGACCTAGAAAGACCTAGTCTGGTGGAACTAAAAGGATAGGTTTTTTTTTTTTTTTTTTTTTTTTTTTTTTTTTTTTTTTTTTTTTTTTTTTTTTGGTCTGATCTCACATCTTGTTGGGTTTTAGGGTTTTGACTTTTGGTCCTCAAACAAAATGCACTTTGCAGATCTGAAAAATGTTCTCTTCCTTCTCTTGAGATGTCTACCCTCTCTCTATGCCCCATCTCCAGAGATGATTAAGGTTTCTAAAGGGATGAGAAGAGTAAGATGGTTTTTGGTCATGAAGTAGTCAGAATGGGACAGTTTGCCAGGCCCAGTTTCAGTGACTCGGAAATACCACCTGCAGTGATAGTTGAGAATTAAATATGTCCTAATAATCGATGGATGGTTAGAGGCCACCAAGCAGGATGGTACTGCCTGTCTATAGCCCACTGGAACAATTAATTCAGTTCTCTGTCCAGCTGCCTTTTTTTTCCCCACAAATCGTGTGTGAATTTATACCTTGAACTATGAGAAAATAATAAAACACTGTATAATTACACAGGAATTTTATCCCCTTCCTGATGTCTACCAAGTGGTGCAAGGTTGAAGTAGAAAGGATAGTTTTTCATGTGACCGAGTGATCTTAATGAAGTACAAAAAATTGAAATCAAGTTTTGTTATGACTTTCTTTCTGATGTTGCCTAGCTTCACTTTATACTCAAAGAAGACTACTAACATAATATAAATGACATCTATTCATTTGACTTCTGTATCTGTATTGTTGCCTAGCACACTTGCTGAAGAACTTAAGTGCACTTCAAGAGCAGTCTCACGAGATATTTTGCTATACTGAGTAGTTGAAAGGCTAAAATCCACCAATGTGGCAAGTAGCCCCTATGACAAGCTAACAACTGAAGTATATGGAGGGCTTTTTACCTGTTGCATTCTTGTGTTTCCCTCCTGACATGAAATTGAGTAGGATCTTGGGTGGGGGGAAGCAGCAGAATAAACGTTGACAGTTTTTTAATAGTTCTCTCTTCTCTTTTTTATCTAAATCTACTCTTACTGAGCCTTTTCAGACAAGGTGCTTGTAAGAGTTGATTCGAAAGGGTCTAAATTGTTTGGCAAAAGGGTCTCTTGGTTTGAATGGCTCACTGTGGACTTTGAGGGACACCTAATCTCTCTCACAAACACTACATTATTTCTGTGCAGACCAGAGGAGATCATGTAATAGTGAATCAAAAGACTTCCCTGAAAGTTAAATTAAAGCTTTGTTTCTGTTCCCTTATCTATAACTCCTGTCTTCTTTCTGTCTTCCTTCAAGCAAAAGTTCTCCCAGTGTCTGATTCCTGGGACCATGTAATGTCAAATCTCAGGATGAGCTAATTAAGTACATCCAGAGATACTTCTTGAGATCAACCTGAGCATGAATGACTTGGTTCTCATGTTATTTGCTCAGAACCATCAGATTCTCTTTCCTGCTTTCTCCAAAGGGAGAATGAGGGAGCTTGTTCTCCATAACCCTTTAGTCCTGCATCTTCTCTCTTCTGCCAGACTTTGGTGCCTACTAGGCTGAAGCCTTTCTACCAAGACTCTATGTTCATTCTGATGCAAGCTGTTGAACAGTGTTTGGATAAAATTAAGTTATTACTGCTATTGATTTGTACACTGGAGAGTGAAAGGCTCCGTAACTAATTGCTAATCCCTGGATTTTGTGCATGTGCCTCCTTGTTCCTGTCTTTCAGGCACAATGGTCGGTGATCACACTCGCTTGGAGTTCCACAACATCGAGACAGGGATCATGACGGAGAAACGATACATTTCTGTCATCCCCTCCAGCTTCATTGGCCACCTCCAGAGCCTTATGTTTAACGGGATGCTCTACATTGACCTCTGCAAGAATGGTGACATTGACTACTGCGAGCTCAAGGCACGCTTTGGCCTCCGCAACATTATAGCTGACCCTGTGACATTCAAGACCAAGAGCAGCTACCTGAGCTTGGCCACCCTGCAGGCTTATACATCCATGCACCTCTTCTTCCAGTTCAAGACCACCTCAGCAGATGGCTTCATCCTCTTTAACAGTGGGGATGGCAATGACTTTATTGCAGTTGAGCTAGTCAAGGGGTAAGTGAGCTTTGTGCTATGTCCTACCATGGCTCCCTGTCAAAGATGGGCTTAGCAGATTTGCATAAAGACAAATTCATCTTGTACTGATGCTTTTTTGTTTTCTGTGGCATATGATCAAGTGGTTAGAGGTAAATCCTGAGAATTAAGATTTCTGATTCTGACTTTTACCCTGTGACTTACAGAAAACCACTTTTTACAGCACAAAATATTGCCATTTGAAGTCCTTCGCATTTGATTAGGCTAATGTTTTGTCCTGCTAACCTTGCAGAATGGTACAGAGAGGGGAATGCTCTAAGTCTCCTTTCCTTTCCTTTCTTTTTCTCCAAGTTACCAACTTGTTATGTTTAAGCCTCCTCCAGGGCTTGGACTATCTCTTCCCTTTCCCCAACACCCTCCTCTCCTCTTTGCCCCTGCCCAGTAACATACCTGTTAAACTTTAGCCACCTGTGCTGGCAGGTAAGGAAATGCATCCAGTGATGCTCAAGGGAGAAAAATCTCTGCTCCTTTCTGAGCCATTACCTTCTTTTGGTAAGGCTGAAAGCTTAAGAATTACCTCTAGAGCATGTTCTGTTAGCTGAGCAAAATGTGCTCTTGTGCTCATCTAGATGCAGTAAACATGAATTCCACAAGTGCTCTTTTGTTTTTAATATAACTAAGATTCAGTCTATTTGAATTTTAACTTTGTACGTGTTTCTGTAAGTGGGACACTGAATAACAATAAAAAAAAATAAAATAAAAAATAAAATAAAAAAAAGGAAAATTGTGAACTCCTGGCATTCTGTTTAGGGTTGAAAGTTGATGTCTTTTTTTCTTTCCTAAAGAGAATATTTCTCTTTCATCCTCACTTAGATTTCTGTTTGAACTATATAGATAATTCAGGGCAACGCTGTCAAGACTTCAGTTTTTGCTAGAGTTTTTATATTTTGTCAAAAGCTTTGCTAATTATTTTCCAACTGTTTGAGGAAGCCCAGGATCTCATATA
>VZSG01000063.1:280103-294149 GCA_013398315.1 Nothoprocta pentlandii
TTTTTTTTTTTTTACATTTTCTTGGCAGAAAGAAAGCACCTGTAACTTTTAAAAACCGGGGAAGTTGCTTCATGAATTGTCTGTATTAACTTATTGGCTGTATTTAAAATAATGGCTACTAGTGTTGGGCTAGAGTTCTTATGTAATTCTAACTGTTCTTATTGTGTTTGCAGGTATATACACTACGTGTTTGACCTTGGAAATGGACCTAATGTTATCAAGGGCAACAGTGACCGTCCTCTTCATGACAACCAGTGGCACAATGTTGTAATCACCAGAGATAATAGTAACACACATAGCCTGAAGGTGGACACCAAGGTGGTCACTCAGGTTATCAATGGTGCCAAAAATCTGGACCTTAAAGGTAAATTCTACAAGAAGGGCATTTTCTCCTCCTTTCCTTTATTCCTGTGGAGGGAGAAAGTAATCAGTAAGCTTGCGAAAACCATGCATTATGGAACATAAAATCTGGAATTTGGTGGGTTTGCCTTTGAATTTCATTTTCATCTTTTGTTTGTCAACTTCCACTAATGCTATAGTTTGTCCTATTTAGCTTTTTCAGAAATTTTGTTGTCCTCGGTTACAATGCAATTACCAGTTCTATGGTTAAGATAGATTTGTAAAATCCAGCACATCCTAAAGAATAACTGTGTATAGCGTGTAACTTGCATTGAGGTATGACAGGCAATGAAATAATATATGTACATTCTAAGTGATGAGTAAGCTTTTAAAACTGATGGGACTGTGGTAAGGGATGCTGGTGTTAATGTGAAAATACACCAGCAAAGTTAACAAGGGAGGCCAACACCTAGTCAGATGAAGACACACTGATGGGCTGTGTAAAGGAAAAGAGTCTGTAATCATAGAATCACAGAATGCCCAAGGTTGGAAGGGACCTCAGAGGTCATCGAGTCCAACCCCCCTGCACACGCAGGGTCACCTAGAGCACGTGGCACAGGGCTGCGTCCAAGCGGGTTTTAAAGGTCTCCAAAGAAGGAGACTCCACAACCTTTCTGGGCAGCCTGTTCCAGTGCTTTGTCACCCTCACAGTGAAGAAATGCTTCCTTAAGTTCCTGTTCCTGTAATAACCACTGTTGCTACCTGCTGTTTTAGACAAAGATTCAAATTTTATGGGATAACAGTGTAAGAGCCCCAGGAAATGCTGTGGGACCGCCTCTATGCACAGGGATGAGGCAGATCTGATTTCTAACCTTATGCAGTATCCTGCTCTGCCTTGAACATTTTCTGAACACTTATTTAGCTCACTATATTGGAGGCAGGGTGGGAAGCCACTTCAGAAGACACGTAACTTCTACTTTTCCTTTTTACCCTTTTCCCTTTAGGTGATCTCTACATTGCTGGCCTAGCTCAAGGCATGTACAGCAACCTGCCGAAGCTGGTGGCCTCCCGTGATGGCTTCCAGGGCTGCCTGGCCTCTGTGGACTTGAACGGGCGTCTGCCTGATCTCATCAATGATGCCCTGCACCGCAGTGGGCAGATTGAGCGTGGGTGTGAAGGTATGACTGCGTTCAGAGATGCTCTTCTCTTGCTTGGTTGCTGCCCCCTGGGCACGTATTTGTCCACTTTATTGTTCATTTCATTGGTTTGCTTTCCTTGTGACATCCTTCACTGTAATCCACTTAGGCCTCCCGAATGCTCACCTTGAGGATAGGCTAGTACAACAGCTATTTTTGATCTAGTCCATCCCCTGTGAAATTGTAACTTCAGTAATGGAAAGGATGGTCCTTGAAAGGACTGTGCTTTCTTTTTGTTTTTATCAGGACTGTTTACTAACATTAAAGTGTTTTTCTGACTTTTTTTTTTTTAATGTCTCAAAAGAGATTCTGACTCTTCAATTCAGAATCTATTTTTGGGGAGCCATGGAAATAAGTATTTTGATACTGTTAGAGGCAAGGTAAATGGAAGGTAGAGGGAGCTGCAGTGTAAAGATTGGATCATAACAGAAGGTTATGGTCTTTTTCTTGAGACCATAAGTTTCTGTTTGAGGAAGTGGGCATCCAGTATAAGTCTTGGGTGCTATTCTGTAGAGTTGTATTTGCTGTCTGGAAAGCCTTTCTTTTTGATAACTTCCTTTTCCAGGTGGTCTAGGACCAAATGTGCTGAAAGTGACTTTTTTAAGCACACAAATGGTCGTGATTTCCTGAAGCTTTTCTGAAGCTTACTAAACTCCCACTAATCTAAACAGTACTGATACCAGCAGCATTAACATTCATATGGCATGAGTTCCTGTGCAACCTGGGATGTGTCCTATCAAAAAATAAAACAAGTTCTGCTGGTTGGATTAAATGAAACTCATCATTATGCCCTAGATAACCTGGATGTTTCTGTCTGCTGTGTAGTCCATCAGTCACTAGAGGAAGGTGGCTTTTATCAGTAGAAGTGTGTGGTGCATGCTTGCCGTATGGCTGTCCCTAACTGATCCTTGCAGACCAGAACTCTACAAACTGGCTTTAGGCTTTCAATCACATTTCTCTACCATGTCAAGTAGATGTCAGGTTACATCATTCTGTCACATGTCAAGGTTGTTCCTTACAAGACTAGGATTGGAAATACCATCTTTACACTCTCCTCTGAGTACTCATGACACACCAAAGTGACCATACGATTAAATCTAATTCCTTCCCTGTTTCTGGATCTTCTAGTTGGTTGAAGGGTCCTGTGCTTCAGTCCATCTGCCAACAGTAGCACTCGCGCTTGTGGGAATTGTGCTCTGCTGCAAGAGCCTGCAGAACATTGGCTCCAATTTCACCGCACTGCTGAGTGTCATGCAGCAGTTGGCTGCTCTTTTCTCTGCCCTTCTGCTGAAATTAATAGTGTCTGGTTAAGCCAGCTGTTCCTTGTGGAAGTGAGTGTGGTACCACAGAGCTGGTGGTTTTGTCCATTTGGAACAGAGCCAACGTGACAAAGAAAGAAGTGCACCTTGTGTGGAATACTGTTTACAAGGCTTAAGAAGAAAAAGAATGTTCTGCTTTTGCAATTGTCCTTTCTGATTCCCCTCAGTGCAGGGAAAGCTATTCCTAATATTAGTGATTTCTGGTAATTTTTCTGTCTGAAATTAGAGTCATCTCTTGGCTCTATACCCTACACATTATCTTTCTTAGTTTAGCTGCTCTTCTTCAGAGGACTTTTCGTTAGATTGAGGCTCCACATGAGTTATAGGAGCTGTCTTTTCTGCCCCAGGAACAGAATCATGGTGCTTTCACCAATGAGTTTGCACCAGTATTGGAGCTATCAGATTTCCCCTTCACTGTGTACCCCATGCACTCTGTTTCACTCTGCTTCAGTGTCTTGTTACTGATGTTGCACAATGTCAGCCATTATTTTAGGTCTTGTACTTTCTCCTTCTTTGTCCCATGTACTACAGAACTTGTGATCTAGTTAGCAAGCCATTTCCAGAGCATGTTATGTAGTACTTGCTTTGCCTGCATGCCAATATGGTACCAACCAGCATGTGGAGATTATTTCACCTTTAGAAATACCAGGAATGTGTTTTCTCCTCCTGTGATGCACTTCAGACAATATTCAGAGCTGAAGAGAGGTAGAAACCTGTAGGCAGGTGGGAAGGTGCTTTCATCTTGGGGTTGTGGTTTGGACTTCTGTCCTAATTGATTCTTCTTCCAGATTCTGCAGTCACTCAATATCTTGTACTACTGCTGTTCGTGAAATGTTATAGATAACCTTTGTAATTTGAATGGTGCATGAAAAGCTTGAATGCCACACGGCTTAGATGGTTGCCAGCACATTTTGCATACCAAGTAAATACTCAGTATGGAAAAAGAAAATTTAATCTCATACTTAAAATATCGCAGTAGGATCATGTTGGAAAGGATTTCCTTCATCTAGTCAGTAGCGAAGCTTCAACCCTGGGGATAGTTTATTTTTTTTTCTTCTGTGAAATCAGAGGTTTTACACTGAAGATGGGCATGTTAATTTACACCAGGATAGTTAGACAACTGTTCTGTTCTTCGTGATATTGCATTCAGTAGGCAGAGTGATACCGGCATTATGGAATGCATGTAAACTTTGCTCCTGCTCAGCTGCCAACAGGATAGAGAGCTGAGTGGTTAGGGAAAGTGCTTTTTACACACAGCCTGCTTGGTTAGAATGTATGTCAAAAATGATACTTGGAAAGTGGGATAAACTTCTTTTTGTGAGTGTGTGTCCGTGTATGTGTGTGTTTTCCCTTTGTTCTCTATTTTTGCTTAAAGAACTCTGGGGTTTTATGGCTTTGTGTAATGGAGCAGTTCCAGAAAGGGCATGAAAAAAAATCTTTCTGGCTCAAAATGGAAGATAATCACCCTTTTGAGTCATTCATGGACCATAAAACATAGTAAAAGTTCAAAATGTTAAACTTGATAGGAAGTAGAAGTGGCTTTTGTACGCACCATTTCCAATTTATTGGATTGTAAACATAAAAGGAAAAAAGGGAAGAAAGGGAAAGCTACCAATTTCCCTTCAATATCAGGAGTTGACACTAACACTTCTTAACAGGAGATTATAAAGGTAAGTGTTCAATACCCATCTTTTAGGCAATAAGGTCAGTGAATGTTTTGTTTCTGTGATGGGTAGTAGACATACACTGCTTATAGACAAGCGACTCAGGAGCTGATATACGTACAGCTGTCTTTGCCTTCGCTGTCAATGCTGAAGGAGAAAACTTAGAATCAAGGTATAAGATACCAAAAATCTATGTGACTTGTCTTAAAACTGTCCTTGAGAGAGACTAAAATTAAAAAAAAAAAAAAAAAAAAAAAAAATTTTTTTTTAAAGAATCATTTGCATGTTCTGGTTGAAGAACAACAGTGGGTTGGGAGCAGGACTGTGTCTTTTTAATACTTTGCATTTTTCATTAAGTGTGCCTTGATCTAAAATCAATCAGAACTTGGTAGCTTTGTCACTCTGCACAATAACAGAGTGTCATTTGACCACATGAACAAGCCTGTTCCTATGTAGGTAAAAGAATGACCTTGAACCATTGTCATTTCTGTTGAATTCTTCCCCACATGAGATCACCAAAGATTACACGAGTCCAAAGCCTGAGAGCTGTCTCTCCTCCTGTCAGTGCATGTTTCCCTAAAAATGTGCTGAGAACCATGAGGAGGCAGCAGGCCAGGGTCACATTTCACCCAGGGTCGGGCTCATCCTGTAGCTGAACAGAGGTTACTGCCTTGTGGAGTTATCAGTCCTCTCTGTCCCCTTTGGACAGAAAACAAATGCAGTAGATTTCAGATCCTGAGAGGAAAGAAAAGTATTCCTGCCTAATATGACATAGGTCAAATAGATTTTTGACATAAATGGATTCTAAGTATTTCTCAGATGAAACAGAAATTTGATTATTGGTAAATGCTGAGGGATGGTAGTGAATTTTTTTTTATTTTTGTTTCTTTTAAGAATAGAATGGTTGAGTGTGTGTTGTTCTGTTTTTTTCTTTCTACACTCTGTAAATCCTGTGATTGATTCTCTGTGTGTGTGATTTTTTTTCTTTTTTTCTCATCATGTGTGCTTTTGTTATCCGTTGTTTGGTTTTGTGTCATTCTGCTTATGTTGCCCTTCCTGCATGTGTTGATTATTGATTGTGCATGTAGACTTTGGTTATGCGAGTTGTTTTTATTTATTTATTTAAAGTGTTATGGCCCAAGTTTATCTGCCCTTATACTAACTTGTGTTTATTGTTTTTGCCTTTTTTTTTTTTTTTTTTTTTTAACAATTTTTTTTTTTTTTTTTTTTTTTTTTTTTTTTNTTTTTTTTTTTTTTTTTTTTTTTTTTTTTTTTTTTTTTTTTTTTTTTTTTTTTTTTTTTTTTTTTTTTTTTTGTGCTAACAAAGTTGAGTTGACCAAAGCTGACCTGCAAGGTAGAGGAGGTTCTTCGTCTCATTACTGTTTTGGAGTGAAAGATGCCTTTGTGTAACTTCTGAAACCTTTTTTACTGGATGCAGTCACACCTCTGAAATAGGAGGAGAGACAAGCCCCAGTCCCTGTGGAAGGGACATCTGGGCTGAGGAAAGATGTGCTGAACAACAGAGTTGTTTTTGCCTACCTGAGAGGTTTGACTGTATCAGTCTCTGTAAATGTCCATAAGAGCACAGGTTGATTTCCTGAAATGGTTGATGGCTGCTCAGGGTAATACCTGCTGCTGACCAGCTCTGGGTTGACAAGGTGAAGTGACTGACTTGGGTTCTTCAGGACTAATAATAATAATAATAATGAGTGAGACCAGACAGCCAGACAGTGAAAGCTAATTTTATAATACAGAGTTTGGAAAAAATGTAGATTTTTTTTTTTTTTGGAATTGCAGTTGTAAAAAGATTTACTGAAGGATTATTTACCAGGTAGGTAGCATTTTACAAGCCATAATTAATGAAACTTAACGAATATTGACTAAATGATCATGCCTGATCTCTCTTTAGACAGTGTTTGCATTTTCTAGTAGACAGACCTTTTATAGGTCTTTATTTGAACACTTCACTGGACATTATCTAAATAATTTTTATAAAGTAAATAGGACTTTTCATGATGTTGATTCATGCATGAAATCTGTTATTACTATTATCTGGTAAGTGAAAGGGAGCAATCAATGATGAGAGAGGCAGTGGAATGCTGGAGGACTCTGTGGATGGAGGTGAAGTACCAAAGCTAGCCAAGTGAAGACCGGTAAGGACTTTGAGAATAGCTTTGATGGAAAAAGAAGAAAATAAACTGTGAGGAACCAAGAAAATAGTTGAAAGAGAAGTAGACAGATAGCAAATGAGAGCTTGAATTATAGAGATGATGTGGCAAAGAATTCTAATAGAAAACAGGTTTAATGAAGGCTAACATTTAGGAGAAGTATAGGGATGGAAAGACTAATGCTACAATTACGTAGATATTCTCTATTTCCTCAAGATGCAAGTAAATAATCCTACTTATTAGAAGTTAATAGTACTTGGATTCTACCATGACCAGAGAAATGTGTTCCTCAGGTTGAAGCATGGTAGTGAAAGCACACTGATTAACTTGCCTAGAAAGGCTATAGTATAGCATGCAAATCCTTCTTGAACACAGTGGAAGCATAAGAAAATGACCCCCCTTTTCAAAGAGGAAAAATGATTTCAGAGGAAGTCAGAGGCTTTACACATCGTGCTTCTGTGCTGGACACTCATGAATCACAGGTAACTGCTATGATACCAGTTGAATCATCCCCCAAGTTTTATGGCTAAGCCACTAATTTAAACAAAATTTTTTTGTGGAAGAAAATGTTCAGATCAGCATCCTTTACTCTGAGGTGGAGACAAGACTTCTTAACAACTTACATACCACTGGAATCATAGTTTTTGACATTTTAATCATATACCCCATAAACTCCTTTTCTATTCAGCACGTTGACTTCGAAGTCTTGATGGTATTGCTGTACTGATGCAGTGCACTAGTTGAAGGTTTAACCTTAAAAATTTCTGTTGTATATTGTGGGGAGAGGCAGGTAGCAACTGCCTTTGAGACAGTGAATCTGGAAGCTTTTACTGTGCACAGGAAGGCAGAGAGTAGTGTGATGCCTTGTTCATGTGGAGCATCTGGCTGATGACAGTTTGGGGTTTTTGACCTGGTCCCATCCACAAAATATTGAAGTTCTCTTATGGAGGTCAGGGATTTAGAAAATATTATGGAAATTTTTAGAAATGTTTATGGAAATGACCATAGAGAAGGATGAGATTTGAAAAAATAGGAAGATGCACAGGTTGGGACTGATGCAGAGAGAAATGGCAGTCCTGAAGTGCATTGGGGAGTAAGTAGCTCCAGGCTTACGGTGCTTTGTGCCATATGTTCTAAATGTGGCAGGGAGATTTGGGAAGCGTGTTAGGCGTCAGTGACATCACTAGACATCACTGTGCCTTTTGGGGCTACAGCTGCTGCTGCTCTCTGTAGTCACCTTGATGTCCATCAGATTTCAAGAGTCTATACTCATGATGAGTTCTTGTTCAGCTTTTGACGTATAGCAAGGTGGATACAGCTTGAAGTAGAGGTGCTGGACAAACTCTTTTTGTTTGTTTCTTTAGGTCTTTCCAGAGTGCTCATAACCTAAAGGTCTGAAGAACATACTCCACCTCATGTTAATATTGATTCAGAGGCCTTACTCATATAAGAATATTTGGCTTGCAGATGCAGAAGCCTGATCCTGTTAACACCAAAGCGGATATGTCTGTTCTAAATACATGAAATTGCTTGTTGGCCTTTCAGGAAACCAACCTTTGCCAAATAGGTTTGGCTATTCCAGAAGAGTAGCAACCCATAAATGCCACAAGGTCTAGTGGCACAACTTTTGCACTGCTGTGATTTGCAGTGGGAAGGGTGTTTTTCCAACTGACTTGACTTTTCTTGTTCACATACAGCTCTTTTATTTTCCTTTCTGCTTTTGATTTCTGTGCTTGAATGTTGCTTCATTTCCATCTCTGTCCCCTATCACATCTCAGATCCAGGCATACTCCCTTTTATGCAGTTGAATTTTTGTTGTATGGTTACTTTTTTTCCTCACCAGCATGTGTATAAGCACTTTCCTGAAGACTTTTTAGGGTTCTTAGGGAGACTGCAAAGGTGAGAAGAGGGAGGAAGATGTGCATATACCAGGCTTCAGGGAGAGGGAAACCTGGAGATCCCTTTCTGGGTAGATTGCCTTTGCCTGTCATTCTAATATCATTCTAATATCTAAAATATCATTTTCCTGGGAAGTGTAGAGACTTAATAACTTTGCTAGTCCCGGTTCTTGAAATTTTTAGTCTAGCCGTGTTTTGGGGACAGAAGGACTGCATAATAACTGATGTCAGATGTATGGGGGATTTGGGTTTGAGGTGCTGGAGTAAATAGTTGTGTATTCAGAATATTGCAGCACACTGGCTCTGGAGTTATTTTTGACAATGTGTAACTTCAAATATGGAACTTGCTGGATGCCTGACTGTATTTAAGCAATGAAATGGAAGATTTGCTAAAGTATGGATCTGAGGAGTCAGAGAACTGGCCTTAAAATCTGTACAATCCCTTAGGTATTTTGGTTCTAATCTGCAGAGCTGAAATGACTCTGTGAGATTCCCACCTGCAACTCCAGACAGAGGATTAACTGGTCCTGAATCTTGCAATGAGCCAGAGCTGTATTGCCAGTTTCTTATATTTGCACAATGTAGGTGTCCACATGCTGCCATGGTAAAGTGACTGTAGTTCTCAAATACGTGTGTGTGGAGTATGATCCACCCAGTGAAGTGATGGTTTCACTGGGTTCAATACAGAGTTTGTTTACTTGACTCCATAAAATCTTTTTTTTTTTTTTTTCATTTTCTTTTTTCCCCCAACATATTTTAAAATTGGGAAACTCAGATCAATTCATTTAGTTTCCTTCTTATGCTTCCTAAGAATAAGTCCTAGGAAAGAATTATATTCTGCTTAATGTAACTGCTTGCAAAGACACAGTGCCTCTCTGAGCTGTACTGGGACCTGCACATTGAATTCAGATGAGCAGAAACCAAGAGAGGTTGTAGGAGAGGGTACTGATGGAAGTAGACTGTAGATTTACCAAGACATTAATCAGAGTGTCTGGCTGGTGGTCTCTTGGAAGCAATCAGGAAGAAAGGTGGGAGCAGCAGTGCATTTAGTGAGACAGAGTAATAGGGAGTCAAGGTACCACTGAGTCTTGTCTGTCACAAAACTTCATTTTTATTGGGGAAATAATACAATAGGAATTGTAGAATCTACAATAGTAGATTCCTTTCAGTTGGAGTGAGTTTTCAATGTCTGAAGGAATGTGTAATGTGCAAGATTAAGAATGGTGTGCTTAGCTTAATTCTTACTGCTAGGTGTGATCAAAGCATGAGGCATTTGTGCTATAGTACTGCAGCTGTTGTATAAAGAACTGAATTCCTCACATAACTCAAAAGAATGGTAAATACAATACTGTGTATTTTATTCCCAAAGTTCTTTTCACTTCAAAGAGCTTTCAAGTGACACAGCAGGAATGACTTCGCTTGTCGCTGAAATGCTCCCACCTGTGGGATGAAACATGTCAATTCTAGCAATGTGCAGCAGGAACACACTAACTTGTAGCTTTGGAGCTAAAAGAAATCCACCATACAGTTGAACTGCAGGGAAGAGTAAGGGAGACAAAGTAATTATTCCAGGTGGAACGTGAATGAAAGATCTGGGCTGTTTTATTCCCTTAAGGGTATTTTCTTCAGATACACTGAACAAGGCATATCTTTAAATAATCTGATGTTAAGATAGAACACTGGACTCGCTCTCAAGAAAGGAAGCCTTAACAAGGAACTGGTTTGCAAGCCCCCATATCCTGTAGTGGTTTGGAGATGCAGAAATACAGGTAAAATGGACGTTCAGAGGCCAGAGCGAGTCCGCTGTAGCAGAGCTCTGCTTTGGCATCTCATATTTCTGTAGCGAGCCACCTCCTGGTAGGATGAGTCTGGATGGAGTCTGAGGTCCCCATTAGTTCATCTGAAGCAGATGTTGATGGCCACATTGCCAGGCAGAGCCGTGAGCAGCAGTGGGAGCTGAACCCTCTAAACCAAGATCCAGATTGTGCAAATGTCCTATACTGCTGAAGAGTGGGGCAAAGCTTTTAATGCCCTGGATTACCAGCTCTAAAGACAGCAGATCAGGCTTCAAGCTTCTTCCAAGAGTTGTCGGGGCTTCAGAATTCTTCTTTGGGTGATGCTGGTGGCTGGTGGGTTTCCATTCAGTGTTGCAAAGTGCAATTTCCATCCTCACAGTTGCATTGTGCAAAGTGAAGTTCAAAAACAGTCACACTTGCCATTAATACTAGTCCTCCAGCTCTCTGTGCTGTCTCCACTGGTAGTGGCTCAAGGCCTGTTACTGGGCCTGATGCCAGCTTCTCTATTGAATTCTGCTCCATTTTCTCTTGGCACCTGGACGAAGGTTATCTCCAAAGCCCATTGTTAAATTTGATTGCTCCTATCAAAGCCAACATTCTTGGAAAAGTGCAGGAAGAGATTGGCATTGAAAATGCTGTTTTACTTTGTTTCTGTTCATTTCTGTGTGTGTGTACCACGGAAAGCTTTCATGTAGTTATATTTTCTTTGTAATATGCTCGTTTGTATTTCTAGGAGTATTTGTGGTCTGAAGGCACAGATGTCAGATTCCAGCCCCTTACATATGTGTATTTAAGTGTAGCCATGTCTTTTATGGTAAAGAAGAATATAGGTACATATAGTGCCTGTCTGCCCCCGCTGTTGAATTCTTCCTTATTTTTCTTCCTTCCTTTCTTCAACCAATGCAGAATTAAAAATAAATAAATAAATAAATAAAAAGAGAGAGGGGCAGGTGTTTCAAGTGCAGCTGTTCATTTTGTTGAAGTATGGCACGATAGGAGCAGCATACCTGTGTCTGTCCTTGCTGGAGATAAAATACCTGGCTAGGAAGTCACTTCCAAACTCATGTTCCCTTAATCTGTGGCTTGCAGCTTCACTTCTCAGGATGATTCAAAATTCAGCTACCTGCTTGTGGATGAGGCAGCAGCTGTCATTCAGAATCCTTCTGATCTGAAGACCACCCTTTGCCTGTTGTTTTTTGTTGTTTTGTTACAAGGTTTATCTGATAGCAGCTCTTAGCTCTGTAAAGCAGTGTGTTCTGTTCCTAATCTCTGATTCCTTCTCCACATCGCCCAAAGACTATGGAAACTAGTCCAGGATGGAAAGAAACTTGTTATGGACTAATGTCATACCCTCAGGAGGGCTTTATTAATGTGTTTCTGGAAGGACCTTTCTGATAGGGCTAGAAAGCACATTTGTCACCTTGAAAGCTAAGTTATAGCAAACAGGCTACAAAACTTCAGTTTGGATTCACATAGCAGTGTTCTCTGGGTGGGATGAGATGTCAGTTGTGGGCCCATTTCACTCTAGCAAGCGTCACTGCAAAGAGGGTGTATTTTGGGCCTGCCAGTCTGCCAGTGTTTCAGTTATTCATCCATCACATCATATTTTGCTATCAATTTCTTTGAATACTAAACCTACGGGTTCAGCCTGCCTAAGAGGGAATATGTTGCTGTTTGCTCCTTCTCTCTTTGCTCTGTGTTAATTTGCTGTTCTGTTGTAGAGTGTGCAATTGTCTGTGTCCTCTGTTTACTTGAGTTTGCACATCCAGGAATGGAGCAGTGTTTGGTTAGTGCTTTTTCTCTTCTGCATGAGGAAACTGATATAGTAATGGCAGTGATGAACTGGAACTGTTGTGGGCCTGACCAAAACGTTCTGCCCAGGCTTGTCTCATGGTTTGCCTGTCATCCCTTCTCTAGGACCAAGCACTACCTGCCAAGAAGATTCCTGTGCAAACCAGGGCATCTGTAATCAGCAGTGGGAAGGCTACACGTGCGATTGTTCCATGACTTCATATTCCGGAAGCCAGTGTAATGACCGTAAGTCAACTTTTTTTTTCCCACCAGATTAGAAGGAGCTGTGAACCCTGATGGTGGGAAGGTAAACAACACACAATTAATTTTGATGACAAATGAAATAGAGCTTTCCCAGTGATAGAGCTAAACTTTGTTTCCTACAAAGCTGCTTCTGATGAAAGCATCCATCAGTTTGAAGCATCAGCACTACCATCTAACAGTAATGTTGCACTACTTGCCATGCTGATTTGCCTAAAAAAATTAGATGCAACTTTCCTGGCCAATTAGTATTAAGGTCTCTAACATAACTGTAAAAAAGACCTGAAATCTTCCTATGGGAAAATCTCAATTTTCGCACTTTTCCTTCAGTTATCCAGGTAGGGCTTTTTTTTTTTTCCATCTGCAAAGCAAGTAGATCGGTTCAGCTCTGCTCTCTGCCCATTTTTGTTTATTCAGCAAGATAATTAGGCCCTTCTCCCCCTTCACTTTAAAGGGATGGGAACAAAGTACACTGAGTGCTGCACTAAGTGTGACAGTAGGTTTCAGTAATTTGGTTCATTGTGTTCATAACTTTCAGGGGCAGTTCACTCTGCCCTCATGCATTTCCCAAACTGCTGCTTGTCATTAAGAGCATTAGTAATACACTGTATTAGCCAGGTCTGTGCAATGTTAGTGCCACGGCAGCGTCAGACCCTCACTCCTTCCCCCGATGTCTGAGGCACACAGCTGAATTAATGGCACATACAATGCACTGTTTGACAAGTATCCCTGCTGCAGGATGCCAAGCCTAGTTTTTTGTGGGTTGTTCAGATAGTGTAATGTTATCCAAATTTCCCTTCCCTTTCTCCTAGCACATTTGTACCAAGCAGACACTGGAAAGGCCCATCTCCAGTCATACTGTGGCAGAGGGGCAGTGTGAAAAGGTATTATGGGCAGAGATTTGGATATTCCAGTACAAAACCTTTTCTTAAGTTATTATGGAATCCGAATAACTCTGTTGGATCCAGAAGAAAACCGTTTTCATTAAGGCCACAAAACTTGATTCTGGTTTTCTACATTTTGTGGAGCAAGAGTTTCACCAGAATGGGGAATCGAAAGCCCTGTTTGGCACTCAGGTTTCCTATTCTTGCACACCTCTTGTTCAGTCATTCAGCTTAGGCATAGTAAGCACATTACATTGTAAACCTGTTGCCTAAAAGAAATGCTGCCATGAAACCTGTTGAACTTTGTTTAAGAATATGCCGTAGATCTCTAAAGAGATTATTGATACATCATCTTTGCTTCTAATGCGTTGGGCTTCACAGCTCCAGAATGTCACAATGCCGTTGTTATTACTGTTGCTAATGACTTAGAGCAGGCTCTAAAATATCAACAAACTGGTTTCCTGTGCCTGTAATTGGGGGTTCCTTGCTGCTTTGTAGAGCTGACAGCTGGAAGCCATGCAGAGCAGAGACAGTAGCTTGATTTGAATGGGGGTGGCTTGGGTAAGGTAGCCAGCCTTCTGGTGTCAGCCCTTGCTGGTCAATTAGATGCTCACAGGAGGATGTGGGTTTGAACATGGAAAAGGTCTGGAAAGGTAAGTGGTGTGGAGTGCTGGGACACGGCGAGACTGCAGCCAGGATCTCCAAAACGTGCGTATAGCATCTTTCTGTG
>VZSG01000063.1:294449-436743 GCA_013398315.1 Nothoprocta pentlandii
CTACCACAGGAGTCTAATTCTATTAATTTGGTAGATAGCTGTTCCTATTTTATGAGCAAGTTGTGGTCTCCCACCGATGTAGATGTGGAATACAGAAGTCAATAGAAGAGCTCTAGATTTACACAATGAAAATAGTAGCAAAGGAAAACCAGCTGAATGTATTTGTTTTTTTCCATGCCTGTTAAACACCACACGTGTCCATGCTGGGATATTTGTGCTGCTCTATGTTTGCAGAATATTTCAGTGGCTCTGAGATAAATAAATGGGATATCTGCTTGTCTTTTAAATTACTGTTGATGATCTATTTTGACCACCCTCATTGATACTTGGGTAAGGGAGATCTGTTGTCTGCTAGAGCCAACTTTGAAAAGTTACTCGGTCCTGTCGGTACTCAGGAGAGTTCTGTGAGCTGATACGATCCATCTGAAATTGCTACTACTCCATAATCCTGTCTCAGGACTGGACCAGGAAGTCTCTCAGTTCAGATGTACCTGGCTTGGAACTGCTATTTCTGAGACATGAAAGTGAAACAAATAACTAGAGTGGCAGAGATGCAGGTTGTATGTGTATAGATGAACTTGTGCATTCATTGGTGTTATGTAGCAAGCCTAACGTTACTTAGATTGTTCAAGTGTGTAACTTTGTGCAGATAAAGTACCAGAATGAAAGTTAAATCATAATGCTGATGAAACATTTGCATTTGAAGGGAACTTCATCCTATCAACTAAATTTCATTGAAGCTGCTCACATCTTCACAGTGATATTAGATGAAAATATGGTAATTATAGACTAGAGAATAACAAGTTACCAGAAATATGGCATCTGTTTATGGCTGTCCTGTCAGCAGGTTTACAGACCCCTGAAGCTATTTCAGTTCTTTCTGGTCAAGCTAGACACTTTCTCTTCTCTGCACACAGAGAGTGTATAGAACAGCAGGCCTCAGTAAGCTGGTTAATGGGAATGGTAGGTGTATGGGAAACAAGATCATAGGAAACACTTCTGGGTACCCAGTGCCTCATGCAGCTGGAAGGACTGAGGGTCAAGCTTTCCAGGAGGAATCACCAGGCTAACACAGGGATGTATTAACGGAGGCTGTTTGTCTGCAAAAGATCAAATGTCTGCAGCAATGACTAGTGCAAGCAGCGTATAAAGCACTTTTTCCAACAGCTTTTTTTGTTGAAGTAGTTGATAAGTCCATCTGCTGGCTATTGATTGACTTTTTAGTGGGGTTGTTTATTCATTTATTTATAAACTCTGGGTTGTAATATCCACTTGGTTTAAAAACTGTTTTCCTCTCCCTTTGATAGGAAGCAAAGCAACCCATATTTGTCTTTCTGTGTGTATCTTCAGGCTTCCAGACTGCACACATGTCAAGGGGTCAGTTGATAAACTGAGCAATCATCTCACTTTCTAGTGTGATTGTTTGGTTAAGAAGTGCCTGCTTTTTTTGTGTGGTCTGGGAGTGTGCTGAAATATAGGGTGATTATTCTTTTTCTTACAATTGGTAGCATTTTTCCTCCAAGATCCCTTTTCATGTGATGTATGATCTGTATGCTTCTACCACCTTTCGGTGAATCACATTCAGGAGGTGGGAAGCACGAGAAGAAGATGAAGTCACAGTGACTTTGCTTCTTCACTTTTTTCTTTCCACTTAAAAAGAAAGATGTCAAAATTAGCAAACCAAGTTCAAGACCAGTACTTCGGGGTAAGGCACAGAACACAGTGGACTGAATGAGGAAGGCTGAAGCTGACCTTTCTGGCACACGTAGATTCTGTGCGATGTGTGGGGATGTCTGAGCAGGCCCTTCCCTCCCCTGTGTAAACAGGTACCTGAGTTAGTCAACACCTCGGGAGCCGGTAGGCAAAGCTGCAAAAAGGCAGTGGCAGAACCAACTTCAGCCATCCCTGCTTAAACATTGTGGTACAGTAGTCGTCAGAGGAGACTGCCTGCTAACAGGGAGAACGACAAAAATATAATCCAGACAGGCATTTTTTTTGATATGCTCATGAGCCCTTCATGCTCCACCCTCACACTGCCTCTGCCACTGAGCCGTTACTGCTCCCTCCATGGGTACATTCAGACTCCCAGCTTGGAGATGAGCCCTCTTCCCTCTCCATAGTGTTTTGTTACCATCTGGACCAATTTTCGTCCAGGCTTCATGACCTCCCTTAATGTCAATGGCAGCACGCTCAGCTTGATTCACTTGCAGACACTCTTTTTATTGTTCATGTTTAATTATCACCCACTCACTTCTAATGTGCCCAGCTTATCACTTAGGGAGTCAGAGAGCAAGAGGTTGCTGGTGTGCAGAAAATAAATCTGCCCAGGCTTCGCTAGCCATGCATGGCTACGTCAGTCAGCTCTCAGATACCAGCGTGCTCGGGGATCTCTGTTGGATGCTGCGGAGACACCGGCTCTACGTGAAGCAAGAGTCACCTCTGATTTGTCTCGAGGGAATCATCCCGCGTTGCGGCAGGTCAGGCACCCTCCCTGCTCCCTGCTTCTCTCCTCTTGCTCTGCCCTCGCTTACCCCAGCTGCTTTTAGGCCTCCTCTGTGAGGCTCTTTTCTGGCTTGTGGCTTATTTTCCATTCCTGCCATAAACCTGTGCTGTTCTCTGTCCCTGTGTCTTAATGACCTTGCACTCTGAGAATTGGGATAAAAGGGAGAGGAATGGGAGGGAATTGCAACTGCCCACTTTAGCACATGGTGTAAATCATATTATTGTGATTTGGGTTGTGAACCCTGCTTACCCTACCCTTCTGAACACTGTTTAACTTCATTTGCTCTTCAGCTCCAAGAATTGAAACATCTTTAAGGCAAGGATCTCTCTCTGCTACTTTGTAAGGCACCATGTACTTTCCTGTTGCTTTGTGATAACCCACTGCATAATTGCTTCACTTCTTCAGTGGTTTAAGAACACTTGTTGCTTTTCTGTTTACTGAATGGCATTTTGCTGTCTGCAATAGCAACTGTAAAGCCTCAGGTAGCAAATGAAGAGCTTGGTTGCCCCATATGCCCTTTGGGAGTCACCTGAGAAGGGCAGCTGTTAACGTAAGGGTGAAATTTGGGTGTTTCCCTTTTGGATGAGGAGGAGGGAATTTGAGAGGTGCTTTTAGGAATCACTTATTTTTTACCTTTCAGTGCTCAGGTCTGAGCACTGTTTTTTTTTTTTTTTTTTTTTTTTTTTTTTTTTTTTTCTGTCTTCTTTTTGGGCTGAGCACTGTTTTTTTTTTTTTTTTTTTTTTTTTTTTTTTTTTTTTTTGTGTGTGTGTTTTTTATTCCTAATGAGGAAGCTAGTCAGCTTTATCCTTTTGTGATCCCCAAAATGCCGCTGGGTCTCTAGTGAGTTATTTAATTACAATTACTTGGAGAGCATGGCAGAGAGAGCGTTGGAGATGAGAGCTGCAGTCAGGCACTGATGTCTGTGCACACCTGGCTGCTGTCAGCACAGAAGCTGTGGTCCAGCTGCCCGACAGATTTTGGCAGAACAGAAAGAAAGAGACTTTATACAGGTGGCAGCGATGACAGCTTCAGTATCCACCTTTGAGCTGTTCAAGCATTTGATTCGCATCCTGACATTGCTCAGTAGCTGCACTGTTTCCATAGACATATTATGGAAGAATATTGCCATGGGTTCGTTTCCTGTGATTTTTGACTCTTTGGTTAACAAAATACTGTAGTATTTTATGTGATACTTTTTGCTGTTCATGGCAATAATTACCACTTTACATTGTGTAAGTAGCTGAGTGATGCTACCTCCTGGATATCTTGCCTCGTGGAAAAACTGGCCTCTGAAACTGAGTCTCTAGTTAATAGAGTGGCTTTTATTTGTCTGTTGCTGCTTCTTTCTACTGTGATTCTGGTATTCTGGTATTATGCATTATGGAAACATAAATCATGTGTTGGTTCTAATTTTTTTTTTTGTATGGGAGCTCTGGCTGGCAATAGTCTCTAGTCCATTTCTTTTGCCCCAGCCGGAGTTTGTGTGTGTCCTCCCATCTTGACGATACCTGACCAAGCAAACTAGGTATTTGTGCTTTTAAGCTGGTCCCAGCTCTCTAATAAGTGTAGTGCTGTTGACAGGATGGGGTTTACTTAACGCTTTGCTGGACAGCAAGAAGATTGTCTGTTCTAGAACTCCCTCTTTCCTTATTCTTGTAGGTTCTTAGGGAGACTATTTTTCATTTCCCAGGAGGCACAAATGGAAAATAGCTTGCAAAGATCCTTCATTAGTGAGAGAAAATGCACAGACAGAAATCCAAGTGGGTCTTTTTATTTTGTGGACTAGCATTTGTTCATAGTAATGCTCCTATAAATACAAAAGAATTCCTTTGTTTTTGGTGAGATAGTTCAAGAGTTATGCTGGTGTTGCCGAGGTGAAGATCTGTCCTTGTATTCTGAGTCCACATATGGAACATGCCTAATTGCCCTGCATATAGGATTTTGTTTCTCCCTTAGGCTGAAAGCTGCCTTTAAGATTGCAGTCATTAATGTGGACAAATTTATGTCATAAAATATTTACAGTACTCAGGCAGCTGAGAGAATGCCAACATACAGAGGGAAGCGGGCAGTGCTAGATTTTGGGGAGGGGAAGAAGGATTTGTTCGTTTTTGAGCTTTGAAGTTGAGGGCTGTGAAAGGAAGGAGGCTGGAGGAAGTGAGGGGAAAAAAAGGTCTTGTAATCTTTTCCCATTTTTTGCAGTGAAAATTCTTGACAGAAAAACAAAAGCAGGAGGGAATGCAAGGTCCTGAAGGAGATTCTTGTTCATTTTCCAGGCTGCCTAATGTACTAATTATTACCTGTCATTGGAAGAAGGCTACTTATTGATCTCCAGTGGAGTTGAGTTGTACGTGGGGATGTATCTTTGTTACGTTACAATCTTGTTACCCAGGAGCTGGTATAATAATCTCAGCTGTGGAACATTGGGGATTAGATGCAAACCTTAATTACAGTTATCTTAATAATGATCCCCAAGGGAGAGATTAAAATTGGCTGCTTGGGTACCTGTGAAACAAGCTGTGTGAGGGGGAGCATTTTCTGGTAGGTTGGATTATTTGTGTGGAAGTGTTTCAATGCTTACTGCCATTTGAGGCCTGGGCAAACAGTGGGAGCAGAGACAGGGCCCTCAAGTTTGCTCATGATGTCTTTAGTGTTTTGGAGCCACAGAGGAATTCCTCCAATTCGGGAAAGAAATGAGCTTTTCAGCAAAAAGGTCAGAGTTGATTGAAATCTCAGTTCACTAACGGTTGTTTACAGAAGAAGAATTTTCCGTGCCTATAGAAGTGAGTTCATTATGAAGTGGCTGCTAACTTTGGGATGCTTGTAGATCTAACGATTTTTTCCTAGGCATTAGTTAAATCAAAAAAACTGCACGTTTATGGTAAGCAAAACAATTCACATATCTCAGGGGAAATCTTAAAGTAGTTCTGAATAGGAAGAAATTAATTTTAAAGAAAAAAGTAAGGATGGGAGAAAATAGGATGTGGTTAACTTTAGAAATGAAACAGTCAATCCAAGACTTCTGAAAATGGTGACTTTATTTTGGAAATTAGTAAAGAGAAAAAAAAAATCATAGTTTCTAAGTGTTGATCCATGTCTGTTAATCTGTCTCTGTTGAAGTTCCCAGTTTGGTCAGTGATCATTCAAACGGCTGCGGTGTGACTGGGGGCTCCTGCAAACCCTCTGTGGGCTGGTGGATGCCGTTTGGGGAGTTCCCCCCATTCAGGAGACTCTAGTGCAACCCTGTGAGAAATGGGGGAGAGAGCAGGAAATGGCTCTTTCTTTCCTAAAGAAAGCAGAATTGTTTCATCTTGGCAGTGCTTTTGTCCAAACGCCTCCAGCCTCCACCTGAGAGCAGCTGTGCTGTCCATTGAATAACTGTCTCAGATAATATAACTGACCTCTAAACCAGGTTGTTGACTGCTGTTCGGCTTTAATAACAGACCTGCCAAATACAAGCAATTTCTTTCTGTCAAAGAGATTCCGACGTGTTGATTTTGAAGGAAGTGCGGTTGGAGCTCAGCCTTTCTCCTCTTGTCTCTGGTCTGAAACTTATTGGCAGTGTTTGGCCACAGCAAGAGTGGTGTCAGGTTTGCTGCCTTGGCATAACTATCTGTCTTGTCCTCTTTCTCCATCCCCCCCTTCCACTTTGCACTAAATGATCTTCTGTCTGTTACATTTCTGCCCTGCTGATCTCAGGCAAATGATGAAGATAGATGACAATTTCATGAGCCATCCATCATGCTGTTTGTAGGTTCCTTAGAAGCATCTGTGTCTTTAATAGTTCATCTGTCTTGAATAATCCTTTAGTTGAAGTCTACAAAATGCTGAAGAGAGGGCTAATATTGATATTTCTTTTAATACCTGCGACTTAAGTGGTCAGTTGTTGTCTGACTAGAAATGCAGACTCTATTGAGAAGTGCCTGCGGACCAGGGTTCCCTTTAGGCATCCAAGCCAATAACACATGCAGAAAGCAGAGCCCTTGCTAAGGTTCATTTTTCTGCTTTGTGGCACGGGATTGGTTGTGTCCTCCGTGGTCAATAAACTGAGCAGATCGACTCTAAGCCACCTGTCCGTGCGAGTGAGTAGAAGATCTGGGCGCTGGACTCCAGAAAGTAAAGCAGTTGCCCAGGAGGGACGTGGTGGTGGCCTCTAGTAACGGCACTGTGTGCTATGCTGCAGAAATATGCTCTAAATGAGCTACCACACAGAGAGATCTGACATAGCTGTCTGAAGTACTACCAGGTTGCACCCGCTGCTGAGGAGCAGGGGATGTTAGCCCGAGTAGGGCGTATTGTTAATCCTATGTGATAGCTGGGGTTGCTGCATGCGGCTCTGAAACAGGTAGAGGTGCTGTGTGAGAGTCTCCTGAGGGTTCCTGTTGTTCTGAAGGGTTACAGCTAACGAGCGTGCAGAGAAGAGAGGTAAAGTGCAACTGTCTGTTCTGCTTCCTGTTGCTTAAACACAAATACTAAGGGGTTAAGGGAGAGTATAAAATAGGGAAAACAGACTGATTATTTTTTGCGCTTAACACCGGAGGTGAACTTACTCTGCATTACTCCCCAGCTGGGAAAAGATGAAAGTTTTTAATCCCTTACCTCATCCTTATGAAACAGAAGTACTTCTGATGGACACCTTGTGCACTAATTTGGGCTTTGTCTCAGAGGAGATGTCCTCACAGAGATACCTGGTAGGTGGAGTTGCTACTGAAGGCTCTTGAGCATGGAAGCTTGTCAGACCATAGCTTAAACTTAAATTAGACACACCAGAGAATGTGTTTAACCCAAGTGCCACACTTGAGATGCTCTGTAGTAAATTCACTATGTATGTTATTCAGAATGGATGGAGTAGACCATAATGCTTTCTATTTAAACGCAGGAGTATTTGCTACACTGGAGACAGCAATACTTGGGATTGCAGATGCAGCAGAAAGCAGGATGAACTCCATCCTCCTGTCCAGAGACCTCTGTATTTGCTTACAACCTTTAGAATCCCTCTCCAGAACATTAAAATGCTCTGTGTTGCAGAGCTGAGTTTCTGTTGCCGATTGGTCAAGACGAGAGAAACAAACTAAGTTTTCAAATTACTTTTACTGGTGCCCCTAAGTTTGTTCTTAAGATCAGTAAGATATGAACCAGCCAGTTGACACATGCCAAACTCTGCTCTGTAAACCTACTTCCACATCTGGGAGAAAATATGGGAGGCTGGGGAATGATTTCTTGTCAGAGTTTCCCTCTAACTGTGTGGGTTTTTTTTGTTGTTTCTTTCTTCTTTCCCAGGTCTAACTGCATTTCAAGCATGGGTCTAGACCCCTAGCAAGCTTAGTATCTGGGAAGATATTTTCTCTATCCACCTTAAGCACAGAAAATGGAAGCTTCCTCCGGGAAGAGGGTGCGCACAGCTGCACCGGGGCTGCTGGCAAGTGCATTCAGCACAGCTAGTTATCTGCCCACACGTCTCTATTTGTGTAGAGGCCCCCAGTGTTCATGTTAACGGTGATGAGTTATGTTAACCGTGATGAGAGATAAAAATAGGGAGTTGTTTGTTGTTCATTTGTTCTTTATAGATCTGCAATGAACTTTTTTTAAGCACAAACTCAATAGAGAGATTTGTTAACCTGTTAGAAGAACGGGCTGTCAAAAAGCCAAACTGCAGATGTCTCAAGTGCTGAAATACTTCTTTCTTTTTTTTCTAATACTTCCCTTTTGCTCCACGAGATGGTGCTGTGTTTCTACCAGATCCCACGCAGGCTTTCCTTGGCTTTTCTCAGGCCCTTGATATGTATTTGGAACACAAAAACCTAAAATGAAGTTAGAAAGAATCTATTTCTCTCCAGTTGCTTTTTTTCTCCTCTCCAAATTAATCCCACAAAGAGGTTTTCCAAAATCACCTAGGGCTTTGTATAGCCCTCGGCAGTTTCCATCTTCCTTCACTGTTTATTGAATCCTGTGGCTTTGCCGTCACTTAGAAGGGCTTAGGAAACCCTCAGCACGCAGCCTCGGGATGCTGTGGTTTGGGAGCAGCTTTACTAAGCGCAGGCAGCAGGGCAGGGACTGTGTTTGTGCTCGGTGGTCATGCCTTGCTGATAGCCTTCAAAGTGATGAAGATGATTGCATGTTACAGGGTCTGCCTAACTTCACATTTCTGTATTTGATCTCGTGCCAAACGTTTTGCTTTAGGCCTGGAAACTTGAATTTTCTGATTACGTTACTTAAAACAAAACCGCTGCCCTCCTCTCATTGCATGCTTCCCTCTTTATGGAGAAGTTGTGTTTTTAGGAGCTCTTGTGTATTTTATTTTGTCTGCTTTCAGTTAGATTTAGTGTAGAGAAATACTGGTCTGAAGCTGCTACCTGCATAGAGAGCAAGCGATGGAAGCTGGTGCCTGGAAAACCCGCCTGGATGCCGCCCTGTGCCACGTGCTCTGGGTGTCCCTGCTAGAGGCTGGACTAGATGATCTCTAGAAGTCCCTTCCAACCTCAACCATTCTGTGAAAAGTCAGCAGATTTTCTGCTGTGTTTGTGCCAGAGGTAGAGAGACTCGGGGTAATGAGGTACCCTCCATGAGTTGGCCAGGGCATTAACCTCTCCTTGGGTTGCCAGTTGGGTTTGATGTTAGTGTGAAAAGTGACGGTGGTGACAGGAATAATGATTCACAAGCTGTTTTAGAAGGCATGTGTAGAGATCTTGCATTCAAACTGCAGAACAGCTCGTTTCTGTACGGAAACCAGGTACTTGAGGACGAAAGGCAGCTTCTCGTATTGCACGTCCCTGAAGCCTCCCATTTCAGCTTCCCAGCTACCACACATACCTTCATATGTTGTAGACACGTGTTCAGTGCCTTGGCAGCTCTGCCTCTCGTTTTCTGATTCTTCTGTAAAGAACAGCCTGCACTTTTCCTCCTACTTTTGTTCTCAGTGTTTTTGAAGTACTTGAACTTGTGCTTTCCTGTATTTCTGCTGCTTGTGAGTAGTTTCCTGATTTGTAATTTCTAGATTAGAATCCACATAAGTGGTTGGGAGGAGGCAGAGAGAGAATTACAGCATCCTTCCATGCATAAATTTGGTTGAGATCTCTCTGTCTCTCTCTTTTTCTCTGTCTAGTGTTTACTTGGCAAAGGTCCTGCTGGGCCATGAGGTTCAAGCTGGGTCAAGATGTCTCTGGAGCTTGAAGGCATTTTGGATATGAAGCCATGGATATGGGATAAGAGGAGCACATGACATTATGGGAACTGTTGATCTAACTAGGATAGCATCACCTAAATATGAGTTTTGTCCTGACTCACCCTGTTAAAACTAATAATTGAGACTTCTGACTTCCCTCCTTTGTCCTTTTTTCTCTGGCTCAGGAACTGCTATTCTAAATAGGAGAAAGGGTGTTTCTAGTTCTTCCTTCTGAAGGTAGCCCAGGTGGTGCAGAGAACGGCAGTTGTGAGTCAGCAGAGCTCATAGTCACCAAGAAGCTCACCCCAGAGCAGAAGGAATTGAATTATCTAGGGAGAGAGCGTTTAAACTGTTAAGCACTGATCAAAGTTTCCCTTGCTTCTCATTTCCTTGCTTGTTTGCACTTAAGAGTGCCAAGTCCCCCCTGGCATTCACTGCTGGTGCCACAGTACATCTTGTCACTGTGGGAGCTGAGAATTATAACCACGGTGGCACTTGCACGTCTGAGAGACCTTCCTCCTCCAAAGGCAGTCAGAGGAGAGCAGGGACTAGCGAGCTTGGGATTAGTAATGGATCTTTCTCTGGTTCAGATCTGGCTTAGGCTCCGAGAAAATAACATCAGTTGCACTTTGGCAATTAGATGTAGTTTATGTGGGTGATTATTTTAGGGAATTGAAAGGAAGAGTTCTCAGGGGCATGCTTCTATATCAGAACAATCCCCAACTTTTGGTTCTAATGGTGGTTTATGGTATGGCATTGATTTAACTTCTTTGGTCCTGCAAGGAGTCTGTAGAGTCTCATCCACTGAATTGTTTGAGAATAAATTCTGATCAGTGGTTTCCATTATGCCATGGGTTGTTGTAGAGGCCAACTCCTGGGCTTTTGTAACTCATGTGTTAGATGTTCTGCTTGGGCCATTGCTCTGTCCATGTGCTCAGCTGAATTACACCAGTTTATGTTATTAAGTGGGTGTCATTTGTAGTCCTGTCAGGTTTCCTGCATGCTGACTAGCAGGTGTTTCTGTAGAAAGCACAGACAGCAGACACGCATAGAAGTTGGGCAAGTTGATGAGTGGTTCTTGCTAGAGCAGCGTGCTCAATGTTATTTGCTTTACCTGGAGACCACAGGCTTCAGGAAACTAGTTTCAGGAAAAAGAAGAAAAGATGAAGTAAAATAAAGGGGTACACATTTAGAGAATAAATTGAAAATAGTAGTCAGGGGGTTCCAAAAGCCTAATTTAGATGACTTTTTTTTTTTTTTGCCAAGACTCTTTTGAAAAGCAATTTAGTACTGTTGAATTAAGTTTCTGCTTTCTTTTTGCCTAACCTTAGTGTTAAATTCATTCCTCAGATTTGCTAAACCAAATTCTAAAACTCTGCTTGTCACTTGAGCTCCCTAAATAGGAGGAAGGAACCTTCCTCAGATGTCTCTTTAGTGCTGGAGGTTGGTCACAGTTCAAGGCGGCATTTTCTCTTTCAGAAGGCAGCTTAGGGGACTACCAGCTATGTGTCTGCTCCTTTGTTTGGAGGCCAATTTCCACAGCAATACGAGGTTGCCTTCTCGAGTCTTGTCTGCCTTCCTGCCTCAGAAGAAATGAGCCTAAGAGTGCTTTATTTGCATGTTGTACAGAAATAGAAGAAAGGTAAAGATGGCTTTAAGTTGCTCAAGAACATTCACTTTCAGCCTCTGTGGGAATGTACTTTGTGAACTAAATGGAGCATCTGATTTTGTCAGCTTGCACCCAGCATATGAAGTGGCTAAACTTGATGATGACAAAGCACAACTGAAAATGTCAATGTTTTAAATCTCCTGCCACACATGTTATCAGTTTCACAGGGTTCCATTTCAGCTTCTCGCTAACAATGTAGGTTCTGTTCCTGCTGTGTAAGTTTGTAAGTTTGTAATTTCTTCTGTATGAAGTTGGAGGAAGGCACCCCGTTGAGCGGGGAAGGGAGGCTGAAGGACCTTAAGAGCCAAGAAGATGAGGTGGCTGGAGACCTAAGCATATATAAAGAGGGGATCAAGGAACAATCTTTTCTGTCACAGTTGAGGTATTCTTCAACTGACTGGGAGCATCTCTTGATA
The DNA here is from genome assembly GCA_013398315.1 of Nothoprocta pentlandii. Taxonomy (NCBI): domain Eukaryota; kingdom Metazoa; phylum Chordata; class Aves; order Tinamiformes; family Tinamidae; genus Nothoprocta; species Nothoprocta pentlandii. Next base: position 306,198 of record VZSG01000063.1, read on the forward strand.
GGAAGGATTTTTACTGCTTGAAGGAAAGAAACGTAAAGGTCATTGACAATAACAATGAAAAAAGCAGTTCTAAAATGACCTTGCAAAGAATGCAGGGAAAAGGAAAGAAAGGAAAAAAAGAGAAGAAAAACAAAACTATGCAACTTCCCTGCTTCTAATGCTCTGATGCCTTCTGGTGATGAAGGTAGAGGATGCACATTTTTTTCCTTATCCCTTCCACTGCTTCAGCTTATAGTAATTACGTAGCATTAGTCTGTAGTCAATCAGAATGCAGATGTACCAGGGCTGTCTCCCCTCCTCCTACCACCAATCGCTGTCTGCCTCCGTTTACGACAGAAATGCATTATTTTTTTCAGAGCAAAAAACTGGGGATGGAATGAATAGCTGTCATGAAGGGTACCGTGAGATATCTCTAGGACCAGATAGAGCCGCTCAGGGCTGGGCCTTGGCAGAGGAAATTAAACCCTTTGGCTCCATGGTGCTTATGCATTCTAACTTCGGTAAGGACAAAGAATTAGTTCGTGGAAGTGATGAATATTATCTAAATGTAGAGATAAAATAGCAACTATTGCTTAAGGTTTTCCTGGAAAAAAAAAAAGTGGAGTTTGCAGTAGCAGTAAGTAGCTGGAGGTTTGTTTCATTGCACTTAGCTTTAGACTGTTGCTGCATCGTTTCCTTCAGTCTGTCAAGTCTGCTGCATTGAGACAATGTTTTCACTTCCCTGGAAAGGCAGCATCCCGCAGGGTGATGGATTTTCTTTGTGGGGCTGACGTAGCCCTTTTCTTTCCCAAGCACAAAGCTGAGGTGCAGCTGGGGCTTGTTTCCCTCCCTGCCTGTCTCGTGTGGATCTGTGTCCCTGAGCAACCTTGCAGGGCCGCTGCTGCTCTTGGTTTGGGTTCGCCCTGCTCCTGCTAGCAGGGCACCCTACTGCTCATCAGCTGCCGAGCGTTTGCTGCTCGTGTGATGGATGCCTCCTTCTCTGCCTGCTCGCTGTTTGGAGCCAAGACGTGGGACTGTAAGTTAGAAGATGATTAATCTTTCCTAATGGGACTCTGTGCTGCAAACAGGATCTCACCCACCGCGTCTTCATTAGCCTCAACCAGAGCCTGCATTACCTCAGATTAGGTAATTGGTCATTTATAACGCTGGAGAAGGAGGGCAGAAAGGCCTTATGAAGAAGTGTCAGCTAGATTAAGGGCATTAAAATTTAATTCTTGTTATCCAAGAATTCTGGGAAAGGGCCTTTAATCAGGCATGCAGTTGAATATCTCCCCTCACCAGAGGGTTCAGCCACAGCAGGAATGGTCTTATCCACAGTCTGTGGAAGGAAGTGTGTAGTAATAGTGGATATGGCCTCTGCATGTGCTGTGCTGTGGAACAATAAGGGAATTTAGGTTAACTTTATAAGTTTAGAAGCTGTTCAAATTTCCACAATGAGATTGAGTTGGTCGCCTCAAACCACAGAGTCTGTTGTACTGGTTTACTGAAGACTTTCTGAGGGAACAGTGAGATTGATGGTCTACCAGCCCCTCATGTGTTCCCACTCGTTCTCAGTGATTAGCCTTCATATTTGATTTAAATTACATACATCTGTATGAAGATTATCTGTTTACTGAAAAGTGCTTTCTGCTCTGTAGGGCCTTCATCTAATTGTTTGTATCTTAAGCACTTAATTCAAATTGTGTTCTAGGATCTTTCTGTATGAGTTGGACCTGTTTGCCTGGGCAGGTTCTCTGCAGCCTTTGGTTGATACAGTATTCCTGAGATGGTTTACTGAAGGCCAGCGATTGTCCATGCACTTTTTTGCCCTCAATATTTAGAACATCAAAACACATTGTTGTATATTTCTGGTGATGCCAAAATGATGATAAAATAGTTCATGAGGCACATGGACAGACAGCAAGCCTGATGAATGGAATGAAAGAACAAAGCAGGTGGGATGAGCCATCTAATTCTGCAGTACTCCTTAAAATTCAGGAAAACCACCGTCCTACTGCCCTCAAACTTTTGGTACAAATGCGTATTAGAAAGACTAAACATCTACAAATCTACATGGGCCTTTAAAAGAATTTAGCGTCCGCTATTGATAGTGAATGAAGACCATTTGTCATAATTATATTCCTAGCTGTGCTGTTCCTCTTGAGCTCAATCCTTGTGGTTTATTAGTAAAAATAAATAAGGGATGTGGGGAGGGATGGTTGGCCTTTTGAGAAGGTGTTGCAGAGCCAAAAGAGGAGCATCAATCTTCCAGTGACTGCTTGTCATCAGGTGGGCTGTCTTGTGCGCTGAGAAGCTTTCTAGAACCCAAGATCATTCTGTGTTTTTTTTTTTGTTTGTTTGCTTGATTTTATGAGTTTTAGTTGATAGCCCCAGAACAGATCACGCCTGTTGTCTACACTAGTCCGCTTTTGTTGGCCTTTCTAGTAACACAATATAACAATGCAGCTGAGGCCTCCTTCTCAGGTTTGGCTGCTTCACAAGTCCCTCCCTTCAAAGTTACTGTCCTTCACCTTTCAGCAGAGTCCATCCCAAATGCCTTTGCTCGTGGTGGTGCCAGCAGGTCAGGGGCTGCAGAGCCACCCTTTTAGTAAGTTGATAGGAACAGATTCTAGCATGGAGTGACAAGAAGCAGAAGGCTGTAGAGCTCCTGGAATCATTGCCTCCAGTACTGTGTGTTCACAAGGAACTGTATTGCATAAAGCCTTTCAGAAAGACATGAAACTTTATCTCTCAATTAGAGCAGAGGCTTTTTGCCCCTGTTCCCCGTGAAAGCTGTTTAACAGCCTCATTGCTCTGCTGATAAGAGACCTTTGTCTAATTTCCAGCCTAAATTTATTCCTTGGCAGTTTATAACCATCTGTTCTGTACCACTATTGTCCTTTAGTTAAATAGTCATTTCCCCTCCCCAGCTATTTCTACCCCTGGGTATTTGTGCACAGTGAATGTATCCCCTCTCTGTATTTATTTAACCAGGCTGAACAAGCCAAGATCTTTTAATAATCTTATATCAGATGGGCTCGTCACTCTCCTACTAGCCTTTCTCTGCATCTGTTTTGGTTTGTTTTTCTTGACCAGTCTTACACATGTGTTGACATTTGTAAGTGCTTGGAAAGCCCAGGCATGACTTTTTGAAGGAGTTACTGTGGCTTTTCCACTCCTGGCACATAGTTGGGAAGTGTAGGTCTTACCCTAGTCGTGCTGCTGTTTTTCCTGGTGAACTCCATCTTCCTCGAAATGGGAAGGGGAAGGATGGGGCTAAATAATGCTGATGCAGTCTGCCCCGCAGTGACACGCTGGGACATAGTGCATGTTCTGCCAGGAATGTGCCATAGTCCCAGGCAGCAGCGAATCCTTCCTGGCTGCTATCATCACCTGATAACTAGGTGATGAACTCAGTCAATAAACCCATGTTAGGGCAGCTTTACATAAACCCACATTAGCAAAATGGAGGAAATAGGATTGTTTATTTTTTCTGTTTTTTTTTAAGCTTTCACATATGTGGTGAGAAAGGCACAAAGGGCTGTGAGGCCATTCAGAGATGGAAGCTGTATAAGTTACCAAGGCAGGTGGGGAATGGCAGAAGGGGGATTAAAGTCGGATTGATTAACTGCAGGTGGGAAAAGCTCATCTTTGTCAGCAGCTGAAAGATTATTCAGCTTCTCTCTGTTGAGCTATCAGAACCTGAGGCTGTGCCTTAAAAAAAAAAAAAAAAAGCAAAGGGAAGAAACAAAAAAACAGTGCAACAGCTCAGGTGTTGGGAGGGCTCCAATGTGGACGTGTTCCTCTAGTGAGTGCTCTTCAGCAGCCTGGTGAACTCCAGGGTTCCAGTTTTTCTGTAGAACACCAAAATTGACCTCCCGTTTCTTTGGATCCTATTTTCCTGCACCTTTCCACAACAGAATCGGAAGATTCTCCTGACAAGTTTGGTAGCAAACCAAGACAAAATGGGTTTAGGGCACACTGGGGCCTCCTGTCTCCTCTCTGAATGGGAACACAGTGAAGAGGTCTCATACGTGAAGGGCGCCTCAGAAGTTTGCTCAGATACTGAACTTGTTCTGTAGAAACAAAACTGCAATACGAGTCTTCTCAATTAAAATGTTCTTGCAAGGTAATTTAGAGGCTTGGGGCAAGGACAGAGGAAGGATAACAAAACGGGAGATGAGCTGATGTGTCCTCATTTTGGCCCAGTACCATTTCAGGGTGGCTAGAATAAGATTCCTTGTCAGCTGCTTCATTAGAAGAAGGGAGGTCTCTTACAGGAGCCTCATCTGTTGAGCTGCTAGTCTGGCTCCTAATGAAAAGGAAGACTAGGTAGGAACTGTCTAGTAGTTAATGTGCTATTTACTGGTATAAAGGACTAGCATTTATGGACTGATAGATGAAGGAAAGCAACACATGGCATGAGTGTATAAAGTTCCCAAGAGTTTCAAGTCCTGTATGTAGAAGGATAGCAAGAATGTTGGGAAGCAAGGCCCTGCCCCTGGAGAAGGGGGCCTATGTGCTTGATTTCTGTCATGACTCTCTTGAATCTGCCAAAATGGGACTCCTGTCAAGTGCTAACTGTACCATATTTGGAGTGTGCAAGTGCTCTTGCTTAGTAGGCTAATAAATAAATAAAAATAAATAACCAAGCTCCTAGAAAGGGGATGAAGGACACATAGGATTGTAAGGCTTTGAAGGAAACATAATGCTGTTGTCCTTTGCCAAAATAGAGGCAGTGACAGCTCAGTCTAGAGAACAGGAGGGCGCTTCTGGAGTGCAGTGCTTTGAGATATTGAGGAATTATTTGTAGATATCTATTTCTATACATCTGAATGGATGCATAGTTCTTTGTAAAGGAATCTTATCTTTTTTTTACACTTCATGATATATATTTATGTACCGTATTAAATACAGGTGTAAAAGAAAGATGAAAAGCCTTAATAATAAATCTTAGTAGAAGTCAATAATCATGGTTGGTTTGTTTGTTTTTAATATATAAGCCTTTCTACAATATTACCAAAACCCTAAGGCAACAAAATAATCCCTCTTTGCCTGCAGTGTGCCACCTTTCCAGAGTTCATTTTTCTTTGCTGCAGTTGTTTATAGCTGTGTGGCCTTTCCTTTAGTGTTGCATGAAATCCAGGATTGAAAATGGTCTAGTCTTGTTTTTCAGTCTAATTCAAATGAAATACTAAGCACAAATTAATGTCACCGATAAGTAAGAAAATCAGTGTGATTTATTTCTTCATGCTATTGTGGTAGTATCAGTTCGTACAAAGAATGACTCATTTCAAATACACTCGTGGTGTTGGCTTTCCCTCCCAGCAATCTTTTTGGTGCTAGTTTGTTCTTGGAGGGTTTGAATCCTAGTGTCAGCAGCCCCGTGACATTTCTGGCCTTTCCGTGCGAGGGGAGCTAGTAACGAGCAGCAGCGCTCTGCTCTGACAGCTGGCGTAAGCAGAGCAGGCTGCCGTGGTGCACGGCCGCTTTCTTTTGCAGGTTCCTGCTCGTAAGGAATGAGGCTCCCGAGTCACCTTGATACACCGAAATGCAGGATCATTGTGTGCAGTCTGGTCCTTCCTCCCTCTAGAGCTTTCATTAACATTTACGTGTGCACTGGATGGTCATTAAAATTCTGCCAAAATGAAGCAGATGTTTTTTGTGTCTAACAAAATTACTGCGAGGGGGGAAATATCGGAAAGGCTGTGAGTCTTTTGGTAACATGTGGTCACTTTGATAGCTGCTCTCCTGTAGCACCTCTCATTACAAAGTGCTTGTTGGACTATTAATATAGTAGGATAATGCTCTATACCTTAGGGATGGACTGCAGCAGCTGTTGAGCAGCATGTAGCACTGCCACCCAGACAGCTTAGGGAAATAAATGAAGGAAAATCCCCCTACACTGCTGAGAGGCAGAAGAATTTAGGAAGGCAAAATAATGTTTAATTGTGCGTGTTTTCTTTTGTTGCCAGAAGTTCTGCTGGATTTTAGGAGCCAGGCAACTGTAGTATGAATCATGGTTTAACTTTTCCGTCTGCTTAAAGGCCCCTGCAGTGATGTGGATAGTGTGTGATAGAAACATATGCTAACATAGGCAAGTGGAAATGCTGTTTCTTGTCCAATTTAGAAAGCTGGTCCTAGTAATGGAGTGGTCCACCTCTAATTCTGGCTCCTTAGTGATTGATTCAGTGGTGTGATCAAAGGTTTTCTAATTCTTGCTAATGTCTTCGGAAAATTAAGGGCAGCAATCTTAGCAAAACCAAGATGTGATTTAAATCTCATGAAGTAATAGAATTAAAGTTCCAAAATGCCTTGCTTAACACAGATACATCTGTATTTCTCATTATTTTTTTCTCTTCGCATATAGAGGGGAAAAGTCATGTCATATTGCATGAAATGATTGATCTTCCTTTTGTCTTTTCTGATCAGCTTCAATTAGTGTCTAGATAACAGTCCCCTTCTTAGGATTTTGAGGCCCTGTGGTCCCCTGAGACTGTGGTTTTCAGTTTTAGTATCCAGGAGTTGCTCCTTTACTGCTTCACTTGTTTTCCAAGGTATTTTCCTTAAGTTCCTTTTTATCCCCTGTTGACAGAGAATGCAGTGATACACTAGTTCCCTCTAGTAACCTACTAATTGTCTTTTATTACCCTTTTGTTTATAAAAACAAATATGAGCCATCTTCTCTTAAAGATTCATGCTTGTTCCCCAAACCCATTATGGCACAAGTAGGTTTTCCTGGACCAATATTATTTTTATTCTGGTTAATAATTTACTGTAGTGCTAGGGAGCTGTGCAGGTCAATGAGTATGTGAGTAGTAAAAGCAACTCCTACTGTAGATATCTTAAAATCTACTGAACAGTTTTGAGGCTCATATTTTTGGTAGTGTCACAGTTAGAAAACAGCTCGTTCATGAAGGACAACTATGTTCACGTCAATGGATCGTTCCTATGGCCCATCCTTCAGGTGCTGGTGGCAAGAGGGCCTTTGAGGGGTATCTCTCTGAGACTGGGGCAGATTGGAAAGCCCTGTTTGTAACATGCCAGGGAAGTAGCCTTTGTATAGCTGTGGTCAAGCCAGAAAGAACTGGTGGGCACAGACAAGGCAACAGCACCATGCTCTGATGTGGAGATTTAAAAGTACAGGGTTGTAGAGGGTGGCAAAATGTAAAGCATGGTGATGGAGGAAGGGAAAAACAGTGTTTCTAAAGATGTAAAAAATGAAGTGAGATGGGGGATGTAAAGCACTTTGTCATCATTTATAAAGAAGCTAAAACAAGGGGTGGGTAAGGACGTATAAATTGGCAGCAGATTGTGGTTTATGGTAATGACAGTCCCAGAGGAGTGTGTCTCTCTTGGTGACATTGAAGTAAATTGCATTACTCAAGATGTATACTAAGGATGGATAATGAGATGCGTGCATGGGAAAGAAGAGTCTGCTGCTTTTATGATGATATCAAAAGAGTGAGATGAGTGTGTACGTGTGTCTGCACATCTGCGCCTGCGCGCTCAAGGAGGGCTGCAGAACGGGGTGAAAGACGTCTGCTGGAAAGCCTCAAAGTTGAATCTCTTCAAATAAGAGACACAGGTCATAAATACTGAGCTAAACTTTCTTCCAGGTTGAAATTAGACTTCAAGTGACTAAAGCTCTGCCTTACCTTTGTCTGAACAAAGAGGGCTGCTTGCTACAGTGTGTTATGATTCTATGTTTTGTTTTTCGAGCTGCAACTATCTGTGAACATGGAGTCTGGTAAGGTGTTTTTGTAAGAGTAATGATTGGAAAATCATGAGGGAGGTTTATGGCTTGCATGTCCAGAGTGGAAGAGATCAGCTGTGCCTTGAAATGGAACCACTCCCATCCTCTTTACTCCAAGGCACCACATGCCTGAGGTAAAGGGAATGTTGGCATGTGGGTAGCACCCTTGTCTATGCTCTCCTTAGTATATTAGAGAACTGGTTTTGTACCAAGAACTTTCAGGATAAATCCATAGTTTATCTAATCATATCCTGGCTCTTTGATGCACCAGGTTTCCCTGATAGTCTGGCAGACACTTCAGAGGTCCTGCGCCTCTCGCACTGAACCCACCATTGCGCGTCCTTGCAGCTTCTTGTCATGGCTGAGTTTTTTAATTGGTCTTGAATAAAATGGCTTTTTTTTTTTTTTTTGCTTTTATGGAAAGCTATTAGAACACTTGCTTTATAGTAATTTTTTTATCAAGGAGCTTTTTGATATTTTAGTGTTATTATTATAAAAAGAAAAGCAATGTAGAGGCTTAGCAGTTCTGATACTCAGCATTCCCATAAAGGGAGATGAGAAGTGATGCCCTGCTGCAGCTGCTTCCAGCAGACATGTCTTACCATGCTTACAGGAAGTGAGGAATAAGGCATGTCATCATCCCCTGTATGAAACATAGGATGCTGTCATGGTCTGGTGCTTTAAACAGAAAGCAGCACTGCTGGGCAAGGGACTCTCCTTCTCTGCATGCTTCTCAGCCGCTCATTTATGCTTTCTGTTGTGCAGAGGGAAATCCCATCCTTGAGGATTCAGATGGACTTTGCCAGAACCACCAGGCAGCTGCTAGAGACTGATCTTCTGCATCTCTTTCCCTGCTTCCCTAAGTTTCTAAAATTTTTTTTTGTGTTTACCATTGTTTTTTCCTGCTTATACTGAAATCTAGGCAACTCTTACAGTAGGCATATTCCATTTTATTTCTTAATATTCTAAAATCACCGCCCCTTAAAGTAGAATTTGGCCAGTGGAATAACTGCAATCTGTTTAGATCAGTTTTTGATCTAAATCTTAGTTCTGATTTGTAAATATTCAAGAGGTATCTCAATGCATGGGATAGAGGTTTATTTTATTTTATTTTGCACATCTCTACTGCTTTCTGGGGGATGGGAAGAGCCTTGCAAGGGTGTGGGTGTGTGTACAACTTGGTTGTTTTCTGTTCCCATCTACAGGCCATCTCAAGAAGCAATCAAGGCTTCTTCTGCCCATCCCAATGCCTTGTGTTCCCTAAAGCAAAGAGGAGTTTTACCTTGAAGAATGTGCCAGCTGACTCTTTCCCAAGAGTAGCTAGGGAGTCTGCCAACACTGGCTGAAGTAAATTCACTCTGGCTGATGGCAGATGAAGGGATGGAGGATTTATAACTTACTTGAGTTCCCATACATCACCCTCTGTGTCGCTTGCTTATGATGGCCCTGCCAAAAGATAAAGAAGTGCGGGACGCTCAGTATGGGCCATGGTGACAGGCCAGGGACAAATGTCTCTGTTGAGTAAATTGATTTGAATGGCTCTAGTGAAATAGCAGGCTAGGCTGAAAATATGATTGGGTTTAATGATCCTGCTGGCTTTGTGTCCTAGTAGAATTCCAAATGCAGGACAAGTTAATTAGTCATATGTGTTTGTTTTGTCTAGAATAGTAGGACATGGATTTTTTTTAGAACTCTACTCATGCTAATCTATTAGCTATATCTTATCTATCTAAATATGATCTTGTGTTGCTTCTAATGTAGTGAAATTGCCACGAGGCTGATTATTTACCGTTTGCAATTTATGGAGCCTTTATTCAGGTAAAGCTAGAGGTATAAAAATGCAGTATGAAAGAGAAGAAAGCAGACTAAGTGTTTATTTTTCTTTCAACAACTACCTTTCAACAGCTGCAACTAATACTGCAACAGAGGTGCAGTTTTCTAATATATGTTAATATACTTTGAGAGATATTAAAAAGTGCAGAGTGTCTATTTGTAATATTAAGTATATAATGTATTCATTCTAAGCAGAAGTCTTCTCAAATTGGCTAGTAAGGGGGCATTCCTACTGCAGAGCTCTAAATAAATAAAGTGGGACTTATTCTATAATCAATTGCTCCAGTAGAGCCCTTGTCAGAGACTGTATTTTCTCAATGCTGGTTTGGGAAGAGCCTCCACTAGGTTTGTAGGAATGTGTGGCCAGAGACAACTAAGATTCATGTTCCATAGCTAATAAATTACCAAGTTATGTTCTGTGCTGCTCCTTCTCCTGAAAAGATATGCTAGATCTGTCTTCTCAGGAAATCCTTTCTGTTGTCTCTTCATCACACAACCTGTCCTTTTCTTCCTGAAGCTTTTTCTGTTGTAGCTGATCCTTCAGTGAACTGAAGAAGAGGAACCCATGTTTACACAAGGCATAGTAGCATTCTCGGGGAGCAGTGTTGGAGCTGATAGATATTGTGGATATTTTTGTTAATGGCTGTGACTGTAGGATAGGATGGGACTTGGTAAACTTGCAAATGATACCAGATAATGGGAGCTAGTTGATGTGCCACAGAGGAGGGCTACGGACAGAGCTTGACAGGTTGGAGAAATGGACTGATATCAACTCTGGGAAGTTCAGGAAAAGCTAATATAAAGTTCTGTGGCTGGTATGGGGTAATACCACCCACATACACAGGTGAAATGTGAACCAGATTAGGAACAGATCTGAAGGGAAAGAACTGGGAGTGCTGATGGGTAACGAGAAGGTGAGTCAGCAGGGCTGCAGTGCAAAAGCCTATATGCCTGTATTAGAGTTTGCCCAGCAAGTCGAGGAGAGTGATTCTTCCCTCTGTGTGGCACTCATGTGGCCTGTGCTGGACAACTGTGTCCTTTTTTTTAGACTCCCCAGTCTGAGAAGAGCATTAACACACTGCAGTTCTGTGGAGAGCTACCAAGATATTCAGGAAAAGCAGGAGAGGCAGAGAGAACTGGGTGTGTTGCAGTCTTCTCATCTTAAGACTATTTATTTGCAGTCCTCAGTCCCTAATGGGAGAATGTCGAGCAGACAGCATTGGGCCCTTCTCAGAGGTGCACAGTGTTAGGATGAGAGGAACAAGCTGCAACACAATAAATTCCAATTAGGAATAATGGAAAAAAAAATCTCTGCATTGAGTTAAATACAGGGGCATGTTGCCTAGAGAGACTGTGGCATCTCCATCCTTGGTAGTATTCAGTATTCAGCTGGATGAGGCCTGAGCAACCTGATTGAAATTGGCCCTGCCTTTGTGGGAGGGTTGCATCAGATGATTTCTGTAAGTCCCTTATACCCTAAATTATGCCGAACACATGTTGAAATAGTCAAACAAATGAGTCAGTCTTTGGGGGTTACCCCCCCCCCCACCTCCATTAGAGGCAGCATAGAAGACAGAGTAGTTTTGGTCATGCTAAGGGATTGTATGAGGCAGGCAGGTTTTCTGAATGTCACTTTAATTTTCAAGGCAGGAGAAGGCAGTTACTTACTTCACCTGAAATTTAAGGTTACAAAGTCATGCCAGTGAGGTAGAACTAAAGCAAAGTTGTCTTCAGGGAAGGTCATGCAGGTGTCCTCTGAATGAGACTCCTTCAAATATGAAGGCAAGATGCACCCAGATGAGCTTCTTAGAACTTTAAAGCTCTCTGTAAATAGAAAAGCATCTAACTGAAAGGTTTACAGAGCATCTTTCTTTTATTTCTGTCTTTAAAAAAGGTGAGATACACCAGCATTAGGTTGTCTACATCTGTCATTTCATGTAGGTATTGAAGTTTCACTGTGTCCTGGCACTATTGTATGACTAATATATGAGATGGAAGATGGAAAGTCTAATTTTACCTGAATTTTACTTTCCTCTCCCTTGATTTTGTTTTCCTGTCTTGCATGAATGCATTCTAGAGTAGAAACGTGGAAATGCCATCTCCTGAACATGTCCTCAAGGTATTTGTGGAGGCATCTGGAAGGTCTCCTTTTTAGGTGATTTACTGCAGGGAATAGTCCAAGTTGAGACATTATCCCACTTCAGCAGTTGGCCTCTCTACATTGTTTTCAGCAACTTATTTTGGAGCTGGCCATCAGTACAGTGTTAAAATCTGCCCATAATGAGTGAAATAGATGTGTTAAGTGGCCTTCATTGGCTGGTTGGGGTTATATTGTGCTTGCCCTCTTTTCAAGTGATAAATACATTCTTTTGGAAACTGTCACAAATTCAAACTATATTTTCCTGGTCTGTCTCAGAATATGAATGAGCAGCGCCCTTGGAATGCAACCACCTCTGGCTTGCAATATATCACTGAGGGGCCATTTTGTTTGCTAAGCAGGGATTGAACTCTTCCCTGCTGCAGCTTGCAATAAAAAGTATATGTTCCACTTTGGATTTGATACAAGAGGGAGAAGAAAGCATTTTGCCTCCATATTTAAGTCAATAAAACCATAAATACTGAGGGTGGCATGATCTAGTCAGAGTCTGCGATGAGTCTGGGGAAGCACATAGCCTGTTTTCAGCACTCCCATTTTCTTTTAATGTGATTTTGGAGTACCAAGCTCTCCTCTCACTCTCCTTTTTTTTTTTTTCTTCTTCTTTTCCTCTCTTCCCTCTTATTATCCATTGTTTAAAAAAAAAAAAAAAAAAAAAAAAAAAGGTGGCTTTCTTACTTTCTTATCGTTTCCCTGGGAGATAAATGGATGAAATAGTCCTATAAAGTACTCTGTGTTCCTGAAGGAATTCTTGCTCTTAGAGTTTGTGTTTCAGTGTCCTCTCTATGTCACTTCAACACTGTATCTCAGCTGCTCTGAAAATTGGACCAGTAATCTGATTTTCAGTTTGCGTAGTGTTCCATGGGGATAATGCTACTATAAGCTTTTTGTTAAGTGCTTTGTGTGGAAAAGAAATAAGAAGGCCTACAACAGCTTATATGACAAAAAGGGTTGTGTAGTGCTAAATGAGTGTTCTAGACCTTAAAAAACAGGGTGTCTAGTTATAAATCTTAAAAAAAAAAAAAGGGGGGGGGGGAATGTTTAAATGATGAAACATACGTAGTTTTTTGGCAGAAACTGTGTTGTAGGGCTGCCCGCCATATGGACCAATGCAGTAAACTACAAGAACTTGTCTTAGGCTTCTGCTCTTCTCCTCTGGCTTTGAAAACCTTGCTTCTCCTATGGATTACTGTTCATGCTTTGTTAGGTAGACTGAAGTCCACGCCCAGAGGCACCTCCCCCGAAGCATCTTTTCAGGCTGCAAGACATACTAGCTCATCTGCTGCCTGAGTCCCACCATAAGCAGCTGCTTTGGAGCTGGCAGAGTCTGGCCATCCTTAAATTTGTGCTCTACCAGTAGCTGTCTGATTTCTGAGCTCATCCATCTTTTTAATGAGGCAACCTTGTGTGCTGCTTGTGGGTGCACTTTAGGTCCCAGCAAAACCCGTGAGCTTTCTGAATGGTCATCACATTGAATTTTTCTCTGCAATGTGATAGCTTGATATGTTCTGTGTTAAGATGCATGTGATGTTACAGTGTGGTAGAGGGAAGACCTTGTTCTGACAGGCACAAGTGCTAGCCTTAACTGCTGGTGGTTGGCACTGTCCGTGCTAATAATAGCTTTCATTTATCATGCTCTTTACTGAAAGAGCATGAAGCAGTTTGAGCTGTGCTCCGAAAATGTATCCACCTTTGGGTTGAGATGAGACAGATGTATGATTTATGCAGCCCTCTCTCTGACAAAGCTTTGTGTTTTCTGGGTAAAAACACATGGATAAAATGATGAATGTTGGATAATTATTAAAAGCTTTTGAGGGAATCACAGAATGCCAGAATGGTTGAGATTAGAAGGGACTTCTACAGATCATCTAGTCCAACCTCCCTGCTCAAGCAGGGACAACCTGAGCATGGGCCACAGGGCGGCATCCAGGCGGGTTTGGAAGACCTCCAGAGAAGGAGACTCCACAACCTCCCTGGGCAGCCTGTGCCAGGGCTCTGTCACCCTCACAGGAAGGAAGTTCTTCCTCACCTGGAGATGGAACTTCCTGTGTTGCAACTTGTACCCGTTGCCCCTTGTCCTGTCACTGACCACCACTGAGTTTGGCCCCTTCCTTCCTACATTTTCCCTTCAAGTGCTATACATATTGATCAGATCTCTCAGTCTTTAGGCTAAACAGGCCCAGCTCACTTAGTCTTTCCTCATAAGATAGATGCTACAGTCCCTTAAACATCTTTGTTGCTCTACACTGGGCCCTCTGTAGAAGCTCCGCAAATGAGAAAATGAAAGACTTGTTACATGAAGGTGTAGATTCTGCTGGCCATGGAATTCTCTTTATTCCACACGGATTCCATGTGAGGAGTCTGCACAGGAGACTCTATGGCTTTCCATTCAGATCTAAATTAATAAAGGGAGAATAAGGTCTAAACTTTTGCTGTATATCCTAGCTCTGTCTGATAAGCAAAGTAGTGGAATCTGCTTCTGGCTCAGCTGCTCATATTTATGTGCCACCCAGAGTGAGATTAGAACTAAACTTGGCATATGGAATCCAAGAATGTTTCCTTTGCCAGGACAGAAGTGAAATGTTGGGAAGATAGGACATTTCAAAGGCATGAAATAGAAGATCTTTGCTAGACCTGGTTGCAGTATTATGAGTGTCAGGTCTAGGGCTTCTTTTTTGTCAGGGAGGATTACTTTTGTGTTTTCACAAGTCTTGCCTCCTTGCAAGGAAGATCAAAACAGGAGAGAACTTTGGGTTTCTTACTGGTAAATTCTTCTTTTTTAGTGCATTTATCTGGAGACAAAATCAGGATCTGCAAGCTCTTCAGTGGCGCAAAACCAGCACTAATTTTTCAGCTCAGAAGTGGTAGTTTCGTCCTTCAAAAAAGAGTATCTGAGTTGGAGAGAAATCCAAGAACAAATGCAAGAAATTTGGTCTTATGCTGGTTTGACTTTTTTAATTGTTTCCTTTCTGAAAGCTTTATTAAAATGTGTTCAGCAGATTGTAGCTCATGGGAGGAGCCCAGAGCCACATCTGGGCTCATGTAATCGGAGCATTTGACAGGTGTGAAACATCTGGACACATGTTTGATTCTGAGGCTGATAAGTTCTAGGTATTTATCTGCTGGAGGTTTTTTGTTTGTGGTCCCTTTGGGATCATTGGCATCTGTGACCTTGTTCAGTGCGTTAAGTGTCTGTCGGAAGAGTATTGAGGTGCATGGGATGGTGGTTTTTTTCAGTGCTATAATGAACTAATAGAATTAGTGCTAGGTGAATATGTGAAGTGGAGCTGATATACAGCAGAGCCCTTAGAGAAAACTTGTAGCTGTAGGTTAAACTAATAAAGCTGAGCAGGAACGGTCTCTCCTAAGCAATGTTTCTCCTTGTAAACAATCTCCTATGTCTTTTCCATGCCTTTTCTTTTGAGCTGCCTTAGTCTGAAAGCCTTTTCACAGATAGCAAGACAATGTGCAAGTGTTTTGTCATTGTGGGGTCCTTGAATTAGGAAAGGCTGGAAACTGGAGCAGTGGGATGTGGGCTGGGGTTCCTTTTACTGTAGAGAGCTGCTGAAGCATCTGTGAGTACAGAGCACCAACACCTTCAACAGGGCTTATAACCAGGCAGGAGCTGAAAGGCATGGGGAGCAGACTCCTGTGCATGAGGTTTGTTCAGCCCTCTCTGCTGTTCTTCATTTCCTCTCTCTGTAGGTAGAGCTGCTGCCTTTCTCTGGCTGCTCTGCATGTTAAACGGGGTCTTTTTGCTGCTTCCCGGTTTAGCCTGGTGGTGTTTTCACAGACTCACGGAGCATTTCTCATTCTGATGTGCCTATGACTTTCCACAGCCCTTCACAGTAGCTTCTGAGCTCGCTCTGTTTCTGTCTCATAGGAGAGATGAAAGAAGGATGGGCCTAATCCATTGGTGCTGCAGTCAGGGAATTTAGGGAAGAGAAAGTTTTGATAAACACTCTTTGGTGAGGGAAAAAAGGCATATGCTTCCACCCATTCAAGCCAGTGCAGAATGAATACCCTGAGGCTGTTAGAGGTTTCATCCATTTCAGGTGGTTGGAGATAGGCTTTTTGGATATCAGACTTGCTAAGGTGCTAATAACATTCAGACTGTCGAGACTCCACCAACGTTACAGTCACTGTGCTGCTGAAAAATTGGAGATTTTCTTTACCTAAGCATTAAAAGATAGTCTGTTCTAGTTTCTAATACATTGGGTCTATTTCAGAGCACCTATTCTCAGTTCAGTCTTAAATGTCTTTAATGAAGTCCATGGAAGAAGGCTGGAGCAGATGTTTGTCTCGCTCCCAAGTGGCCTGTAAAGTAGGAGTGAGCGTCTGGCTTGGTGGACAGCCCTGCACTCCTGGTGGGCTGGAGAGAAATGAATGTGTCACAGTTGGGTTGCTCAATATGCCTGCTCTCAACCTGCTGTGCAGCCGAATCTCTGCTTTAATGTACCTGCTTCACTACCAGTCATAATGTTACCTTTGAAATCTTTTCAAGTCCCTGGAATCAACTACAGAAAAATTTGGCTCTTCTCAGGCCTTTTCATGTCCAAGTGAAGATGAAAATTAGCCCTAGAAGGGATTGTTCAGGGCTCCAAGTGTCGAAAAGGAAAGTGTCCTGGAACCAAAAGTTCAGATCCCAGGAGGACTCATTTCTTCATTTTTTCTGCCCTAATGCTATTAGGGAAAGCTATTTCTCTTTTGGGGAATATATTTTGTAATTAGGAGAATTAAAACAGTATAATGTATGTGAGAGAAGAATTAGATTCTGTAGTTAGCTATTTCAAGGAGTTTATGATAGTGTATGTTTTTAGAAAAGATTTTAAAAGCTAGACCTGTACTGCAGAGTAAAATGCTGGTAGTCTTAATATGGCTGATGCTTTATTTGAGTAGTGGACAAAGGATTTTCTGTAGTTCTTAAAATGATTTGAGGGCAGAGAATATACTGCAGTCTTGCAGAGTAGATGATTGTGGATGTTCTTTGCTGTTGTTCCTATGTGATTATCGGTGCAGAGGGACAAGTAAAGCAGAATGGCTGATTTGAATAGAAATTTGAGGCTCCAAAAGGCCGTTCAGGGTTAGCTCTTGTAGCTGATCCGCTTTGCAAATGTTTCTTGTGGGAGGCCACAGGTTAGGGTCTGGAGTCTTTTCATCTTTTATACACAGTCTACCCTGTGCTGACAGGGGCAGTAAGATGAATAGCTATTTATTTCAGTTAACCAGAGCTAATCCATCATGGTGCGTGTAACAATTGCTCCAAAAAGCTTTTATTTCTGGAGATAAATAAATAGATGTAAGGAGCTCTCTTCCTTAGTCTTTTCCCCTCCCTTGCCTGCCATGTAATGAAGGGTTATTTGTTTTTTAAAATGTCTGTAATTTAAAAATTGCTTCATTTAGTCCATTGCAAACACCAAGTGATGGAAAGCAGCATTGTTTTTCTGTCTATTTTTTGTCAGTCATTTTAGACCTTCCTAGGAGGTTGCTCTCTCCCAAGCAGTCCATAGAATCAGCTGGCTTGAACTGGGAAAGTGGTAGCAGCAGCAGCAGTGTCAGGTGGGCTCTCTGTGGGTCAAGGCTGGAGCAGAGAGAGAGAGAGAGAGAGAAAAAGTCCTTTAGGTTCACTTGAAATGCAAGAAGGAAGAATAGTTTAAAAATACCACCCCATACCACAAAAGCTGCGCGTTCCCCAAAACCTTGCTCGTACCTTGAGATTGATTGGGTTGTTTGTAGCTTTGCTGCCTTCCTTCCTTTCCAGTTAATTATTCATGCACTTGGTACCAGCAGATGTGTTTTGTTTTCCTTTAGGTGTAATTGGAGCAATCAAAGGGTTTGTAATATTGTAATAGAAATGTACTTCTTACTTTGTTTTTTTTTCTTGTTCACCCCTTGTTCTTTCTGCCCATGTCTATCTGCTGACCTGTGTCTGCCTATCAGCCTTTCTGTCCATTTACTTATTTTTCTCTCTGTTTAATCTGAGTATATCTATTTTTTGTGCATTTGTAAATTTAAGAACCCAGCTGAAGACAAACTTCTAGACTGTAGGTTTTTGTAATTCTTGCAGGGAAAATTGGCCTTGCCATAATAGCTATCCACAGTGCTAATTCTGAAATGAACAAAATGAAATTACACCCCTGAGGACAATCATTTGTATACAGTGTATTTGAGCAGAAGGATAGCAGAGAGAGGTGACAGCATAGGTGAATTTTTAATATGGCTTATCTCTGCATTTTGTGGTAGATGGTGAGAAAAAACGGCCTCCGTGTTTAGCCAGCCAAAAATTGTTAGGGATTGGGTGTGGGTTTTCTTTTCTTCTCTCTACTTCCTGGTTTTAGAATCAAGATAGGAATTAAATCCTTTGTTGGATAATCTGCTATTGTTTGCTTATTTATTTATTTTAATCACAGTGTATTGGCATATGTAGGCCTGTAAATATGTTCTAATAACAATGTGTTTACACACAGGTGTGTGCATTTGTACAAATACATTTCTAGGTAAACCAAGGTTCTCTTTGTACAGTTGTTTTCTTGCATCCATCAGAGCTATTCAGAGTTTCTGCATAATTTATAGAATATATCCCAGTCCCTTCTTTGTGGCTGTTGGAGATGACCTGCGCACTGGTGTGTAATGAGGGAATCATCAAGGGACAAGATTCTCACTAGCTAGCAGTGACAAAAAGGGATGTCCAGAAATACTAAATGACTTAAAATACCTTTGGCTCATCACTGTCTGTACCTTCTTAAGCCAGCTGCTACCAGGCTCTTCTTTGGCTTTGATATTGTTATTATTTGTGTGATACTAGTAGTAACCGTGGGAGGAGAGAGCGTTTGTCAATGCCCAGCGTGTCGTCCCAGGGCTCCCGGCTGGCAGGGACAGTTGCCTGGTGGCAGAGGAGCCATGTGTGGGGCCACGTGCTGCAGTGATGGTCTCCAGGTGTCTGTGTCCCCAGTGTCCTCCCACGTGGTTGCCTGACTCCTCCTAGGCATTAGAGTGACCTCCCATCTTTGGGAGTATGTGAAATGTGAGAGGGCAGTAACTTGGCAGTGACTCTTTGGATGGAAAACCCTCATGAATAGGAAGAAAAACAAAAAAATACAATTGGTCCCTTGACAGGAGGCTTTGAGGGTAGCAGCCTTCTAAGGAGCTTTCCTCCTGCTCCCATTTCCTAAAGCTGCTCAGTGCCAGCCTCGACCCTGAGGGCAGTGGTGCTCTCTGTGCTCTTTGGCTGCAGCCTGTGCACTCCTAGCAGTGGCGATTTACCCTAGCAGTTTACAGGCAATGTGGCCACCAGCTCCCTGTTCCAGATTCGGGTTAAAAATCACGGAGGTGCCAAGTGCACTTGTTCTGAATGGACCAGGCAGAGCTGTTGGAAGGACTAACGCGGAGGGACCAGCCTCAAGGGATTTTTTTTCAGTAACAGTATAGAGCAGTTCCCATGTATAAAATCCTTCTTGCTTTAAAGCTGACATCTAAAAATAAAGTGTTGCTCTGTTTCTGGCTGTTTTTCTTGATGTCTATGTACTGCACTTTGTGCTGAACACTCGAGATGCTGCTGCTGCTCTCCATCTATGCAGACACCATTATATCATCCTGGAGGGGACCGGCAGGATTACTCTGATTTTTCACGTATGAGAAATGGCAGGGCTTGTCATGTCCAAAAAGCAGCAGCGGGCGAGGGGCTGCTGGTGAACATCAGCTCATTTCTTTCTCATGTCTTTCTGCTGACAGCCTACCAGTGCTGCCAGGAGCAGGTGAAGGTAAAGGGAAATGACAGTAAAGCTGCTCTCCAGCTGCAGGAGGGGACCATGCAGAGAGAGAGCCCCTCTGCAGCACTGGCCTGGTCCAGCTTTCGGGTGAGAGCTCCCAGAGCAGTGGGAAGACCCTGGCTTCTCTGCGCCAGGCTGCAGTTCTGCCTGTGCTTTGTGTTACTGCCTTGGGCTGCCGGGTGGACACTGAAGCCGAGGCCGGGCTCCTCAGATGGGAGAGGAAGAGAGCCTGCCCATCCAAAGGCAGCACTGCCCCAGGGGCTTCGTACCCCATGCTCATGCAGGACATATGAAGTTCCCGTTTTGATTTTCCTTGAAAAGATGCTACACACTGTTTTGGGCAGTTCATTAGGTCACAGGAATTAGTGTCATTATTCTAGCTATACAGCAAGGCCTCCTTAAATTTCTATCTTTACATCTCTTTTCTAGCTGTTTTACAGATTCTTTCACTTCCAATCCTAGTTATGATTTAACCTCTGTTGTCATATCCATATCGTCATATTCCTCTAAGACAAATGAGGACTGTGGGTTGTTTCTCCTGCCTTGCTCCAGTCCTTAGTTTCTGAGCATGTGGCTTTGAAGTTGGCCAGGCTTTCCTGGAACTATGTAGCTGCTTTCCTTCCAGTTTGATTCAGGAACTGCTCAGCCATCCAAAACCTCCTTCAGAGAAAACAACTTTGTTTAAAAACAGTAGCAACAGCAAAACAAACTGCCAGAAAACCACTTAACCTGTATGAGTCCTGTAACCTGCTGCATGCTTCACTCTACGGTCCTGGTGACTCCTATGGAGATGCACCAGGCATTCATTAGGGGGCCCTGAGAGACAAGGGAAGGGAAGCCAGTGCTGTGTCCTTCCAGTGAGTATTTACCCTATTCCATTCCTGATGAGAGAAATTTATTGTGCTTGTCTTGACAGAAGCATCCTTGAGTTGACATAATAGTATCAGTGAACAGCCCCAACCTGAGCAAGGTGGCTTGGCTGATGGATGGCTTTGCTGTTTGAATTTGCCGTGCTCCTCCCACAGCCTGTGGTGTTGAGCTGCAGCATCAGCCGCCTCGGGACACTGCGGGCTCCAACTCGGGGTTGGTCTTGTGCTCAGCTAAGGCGTGTGGGCTAAGGTGCCGGTGCAGGCCTTGCTGGAGCCAGAGAGCACCTCGCACGCATCATTCAGTGTGGAGAGGATTAAATGTGAAAGTTCTGATTGTGCTGCATATAGTAAGCCTCGCTTTGGTATGTGGCTGACTTTTTGAGTAATAAGTGCTGATTTTTCTAGGAAATCTGACAGGAGGGGCTTGATTCCTTCTGTTTCAGAAAATTCCAAACAGTTGATTTGCCAGTATTGCCAGAGAAGGTGGCTGCTCTGCCTACCCTTGGAGAAATGCTTTTCTCTTCTTTAGCAGGTGAAGCCCTAACTCCTCCCAAAACACATTTCAGGCTTTTCTCTTGTGCATGCCCTTCGCTTCTGGATGGAATTGGACCTGCTCTTCTGACTCACAGGGCCACCACAGCTAAAGCTGACAGAGGTTTCCATAGTTCACTTCTGGAGCAGGAGAAAATGAATCCTATTCTTGCTGCTAAAGAAGTTCTGGGTAGCCCAGATGGTACAGTAAAGGGAGTAGGTGGAAAAACCTACATGAGATGATGTCAACTGTTATCATTTTACCTTTACATCTTTGAATATTTTTTTTTCCTGGGGAGAGAAGGTCTGCTTTTTATATTTGGTAAACCACTAGCTCACCAAATAACAGCCCAAGTGATGAATGTTTAACTCTGTGAATGTTTATCCTCTATGAAACTGCATAGGTGTGCTAATGCACAAAAATCATGAATTCACACACACTGTGGATTCTTTCATGTACAATTAAATTTTGGATTGGGTGGTAAAGTGGTTGGATCTTCTTCTTCTTATTATTATTTTCCCGGGGGAAAAAAAAAAGAAATAAAAAGGGGTATTGAATGAAATAAAAAAGGAATATTTTCAGTATTGCAGTACAACAGACTGCATCTTTGAAAATCAGTAGTCCCTATCCTCATTACTGAATGTGTGAAACATCTTTGCCAATCTTGTACTGTCAAGAAATTAACTGTGTACTAACCCCTCCTGAAACCTTTTTGAAACACTAAGTGGAGAGGTTGAACTGGGTGGCATTTTCCTTCCCTGGAGTTTTGATGTCTGTTATTCTTTAAGTTGCCACTGGGAATAAAGCAGCAGTGCTTGTGCTCTGCCCTTAGGGTTTCCCGGTGTGCAAAGTGCAGCAGATGATTAAGTGCCCCTTTGGGTCCATTTGGCTGAGAATCTGCAGCTGTGGTTTTGACTATTGGGAAATGTCCAGGGACCTGCTGGCATCATCCAACTTGGATTTGGGAATGGTGGAGGCTCGGATTTTGCTGCCATGCCGCTTGCCCCAAAGTGGGACAAGATAATCAGAGTCGGAGGGCGAGGGAAGAGCAGGATCCTGCTCAGTAATGTTATGTCAGAACCTCCAGGCCATCTTTCCTCTCTCCAGGTGCCATGCTATTTTTGGGTCTGGCTTCGTAATGTCCACTGAACAAGCCCTGACTGTATTTCATGCTATATTACTGTTTACTGTAGCTAATCCTAATTTCTGTCTTTATATAATATAGCAATGCGGCAGCCCAGTCAGTGCGGATCAAAGGGATTAGTGCAGCTGTCGTGGGGATGAGCTCGCTCTGTGCCTTGCAACAGCACCCCGGGCACGCTGGAATCGCGCAC
Organism: Nothoprocta pentlandii; assembly: GCA_013398315.1. Classification (NCBI taxonomy): domain Eukaryota; kingdom Metazoa; phylum Chordata; class Aves; order Tinamiformes; family Tinamidae; genus Nothoprocta; species Nothoprocta pentlandii. Next base: position 328,425 of record VZSG01000063.1, read on the forward strand.
GCTCAGCGCTGCCCCGCTCTCAGCACGCAGATACAGCCGAGGATATGTAAATATAGGGGCTACGTATGGATGCTGTAGGTATTTACAGGCGCTTAGGCAGCTCTGCCTTGCAGTGCAGTTTATTATCTGGCCTTGACAGCCCGCTTGGATGGCAGGGATCGCTCTGCCGTCCGCGCGCTCCCCGAGGCTGTCAGCGGGGCTGGCGGGTGTCAGCTAAGCTCTCCTCTCCTGCAGGAACGTTGCTGCAGCAAAGCTGACAAGGGCCGTGACATCCTGGAGCGGGGACCCTGCGTGAGGTCTGGGCGGTTGGCGGCAGCCCCCGTTTGATGAGTTTTTCACAGCAGGGATTTTTTTTATTGTTTCTGTTCTTGTCAGCATCTGTCAAGGTCCTCAACTTAGCCTTTTCTCTTTTCAGTTCCTTTCTATTCCTTTTCCCTCTTTTCCCCCGTCTCTTCCTCTTGTAGCTCTCCTTGCATCCCCGATTGCAGTGCGCTGGATGTCTGGAGAGGCGGGAGCAGGAGCAGTGCAGTAGGTGGCACTCTGCTCCCTGTCACCTCAGCGCTGAGGTGACACAGCTCCATGCTGAGGGCTGCACGTGCCTGCCTTTGGCGCTGCCCCTTTTCGCATCAAGCGTGGATTTTGGTCTCCAGGGATGGTTAAAGTTCCCAGAGATATCTTGGCAGGAGCCAGCTCTTGGTGTGCCAGATCTCGCATTGTATAATGACATTTTACTTTCCTGAATTCCTCCTGTTTAATTTGATCATGGAATTATTCAAGTCTTCTGTGTAATTCAGTATGCCTTTTAGAAACTCCCAGTTCATCTCAGGGATTCACCTCAGCTGTTCAGCGATAGGAGAGGTATTATCAAGTATGCCGAGTAGGCTTCTTTTGTTGTTTTTTTGATTTTTTTTGCGAATGTCATTGCTTGCTCGAATATGAGCAGCAGTTGAGTGATATTTGTGTGGCTTTCACTCAAGTTTCTGCTCGTGTTTCTGTTGACCTCTCCACTGCTACTGGGAAAATCTGTTCCTTGAATTTCATTGCTATCCTGCATTCTTTGCCAGAGCCAGTTACAGTGATTCTTATTTGAGGAATAATTGCCTAGCGTATTCCGAGGAGCTTGTGTAATTGCTGCTTCCCAGAGCAGCTCTGGGTGCTTGTTTTCCTTCAGAGAGAGGCAGAGCATCTCAGCGATGCTTCTGCGTCTCCTGGACAGCTTCCATCTGCAGAAGTATTTGAGTAAGCGGGAACTGCGAGGAGATGGGAGTTGTAGGGAGACTACAGATAGTCCCATGCTCTAGTAGGGCATAACAACAGGAGAATCTTCCAGTGTTTTCACACACCTTTGAGCTTTGACCGGCTCGGAGCGTTCCTGAGGGGAGAGCGGAGGGGCGCAGACACGCCAGAGACCCCGCGGGTGTGCGAGACCGGCCGCTTTGCTGCGGTGCTAACCTGGCTGAGAGCAGCAGTGACGGCATCGCCTTCCCAGAGGGCAGCATCCCGTGGCTTTGAGTTGGGAAATATCCGTGGGATGTGCCAGCCTAGGACACCCAGCTGCATGTTGCTCAAGTTTAACGCCTAAGGAGCAGGGTAGCTAGCCCTATATATACTCCAAGAGGTATTGAAAACAATTTTCCATTTTCATTTTTTTTTATATCTTTATTAAGAGCAACAAGTTTCATTGTAATGAAAATGGATAAAGAATGAAAGGCCCAGAAAAACCTTTAGATGCACAAAATGGTAGTTTTTGAAGACAGTTGGAGGCCCCACTCTATGCTGTTGTCACTATGCCAACATATAGAATTATGTTTGAACTAGATTTTTTTTTATTGATGTAGTTGTTTCAATAAATATCACATAAAAATGAGCATAGTTAAATAAAAAACATGAGCTGACTTGGCCTTTAAGAGATGTGAATGGAGAAGGTAATTTGAAGGAAAATGTCAGGCCACGTTCTTTTGCCCTCCGAGCTAATGCAGAATTTGTTTGTTATTTCTTTGGAGTTGTAACAAGTAGGTGTTACTGCAGTTGGCTTTTCTGGAGTTCATGTTTATGTCAAGAATACATTGCAGTTTGTTATCTGGGTGAGGGCCGGGCTGGTACCTGCATTGAACTGACTTCTAGAGCAGCGCTGTGGCCTTCTGGAGGGTAACTTCTTGGAGCAGCAATTGCAAACTGCATTTTCCTTTCTCAGCTTCAGACTGAGAAATGCCTAGTCACATGGCAGGTGACATTTTTTGAGGTCACCTACAGCAGAGTTAACTTTTCCCTTGCTTCTGTCTCAGATAGTTGCCCTTTTCACAGCCAGCTGTGTGCCCAGGCATTCTTGGAGGGCAGCAAATCTCTTTAGTGCTAGATTCCTATAATGAGGCAGCTCTGCGCTTCTCATTTTTAGCTCTGAATCTCATTTACTGGGCTTGGTGGCCTGTGTCTCCGTCCTTTAATTAAGTTCTCCCTTTGTCTCTGTATGCTCATGTTGCCATTTTTCTTGCTGCAGCACTTAAGCATAATTTGGTGTCAAACACATGCTCCCTGATTGAGGTCCAACCAGATTTACTTGCAAACGTGCCTAGGTCAATAGCATTTGTTTCAATTAGGTTTACAAAGAGCCATTTTGGTGCTCTGGCATTTTAGACAAAGGGGAGATTGTGGGGCGAGTAGGAAGGTGGTGGTGATGGGGGCTTGGCCTTACTAGGCGTTTAACTAATTTATGACAAAAAAGAGAGGAGGTTAGAGAGGGAGGAGGAGGCAAGGGGGGAATTGGGTATCCCTGGCCTGGAGCCACACAGGGCTGTAGCAGTTGGTGCTATGGAGTAATCAATAATGAGGGCTCAGCTTGCTGAGTGCTCTGAGCACACGGTGCTGAGAGATGTGCCCAGCTTCCCGTTCAGAGGGTCTGTGACCAGAGCTGGCTAAAGAGTGAAGAGTGTTTGCAGCAGGACCGAGCCAAAGCCACAGCATTTGCTATTGCCTAGTTATTATTTATTTATCCATACATTTCCCTGGAAATTTAGGGGCAGTTTTTACACTCAAGGAACTTCGATTTAAACCTTTAAGTAAGGAGCTTTATTCACCTGCCTTGTTACCAGTGCTGCCACTCTGAGGCATGCGGCTTCCCCTCAAAGCTAAAAGGATTTGTGTGCTCAGGGCCTCTCATCATTGATGTGTGAAGGGGCTTGAACTGGGCTGAATGTTACTCTCAGAAAACGGGCTGGGGATCTGCAGGTTGTGTGAGCCCAACCTCTGGCACTCTGGATATATCGATGTTTTATAAACCCATAATTACCATTACCCATAAAGATCACTGAAGAATTGCATTGGGCCCAGAGAACGTTTATGGCTTTTTCCAAAGTTTCAAAGAATCTACTAAAGAGCCCCACTTAGCACTCTAGTTTTCTCCTGGGTCTGCTCTTTCTCCGCAAGATTGTTTTCCCTGACCTATGCTGTTTTTGAATGGTGTGAGAATCAAGCTACATTTTGCGTTTATTTCCCTGACTGATATGCTGAAGGAAACTTTCAATAATGTTTCAATAATAACAGCTTGCTGGGTTTGTTAACTCTTTGGTTTGCATGCACGCCTGCTGTTCAAGAACCATGTTTATAAAATAAATAATAACCAAAATTAAAGCTGGTGTGGTAGTCAAAAGAAGAATTGCACTGCTTTTACAGTGGTCCTGAAGTCTTTAAAATTTGGTTTCTTTAGAGCAGCTTAGTTATTGTTTTCTCTATGTAATTGTTTTGCGTTGGATTTTAGTGCCTCTAATCAGAGGGAGCTGCACCTTGGAAACCTCAGAGGCTTTGTGAGCAATAGGAGGAAAATGCTTTTCATCCTAAGGATATAAGTATTGGGCAATGCAAGAGTATGGTGCAAATTTTAATCATAATATGTCTTTAGGTATTGTTGCACTACATCCACCAAATATTCTGAATAAATTTCAATTTGGACATCAAAATATTTCCAGTATTTGAGAAAACATTAAAAGTTTAAAATATCTGGAATCAAGGGTAGGTCCATATATTATGTGTTTTTAGTATGTTTCTTTAATTCCATTAAATTTACCGTGCAGTCTACAGCCATCTCACGACCAGTTCTGCTGTCTTCCTCAGTGATTTTGAGAAAGGACTAGGCACCCAAATCCCACTTTCTACAAATGGATATAATCAGGCACAAATACACACTGTTGCTGTGTAGCTTTTTGGAATATGAAATAAAAAAATGCATGTAAACAAGTAGGGATATCACAGATGTGATCCCATTTTATCCGTTTGCGTGGCACTTGTGTGCTGCTCCAAGGGGTTAGATTTACTGCTTTGACAGAAGTGCAAGCCTGAGCCCCAGAGCTGGGGGCCTTGCCCTGTGCCTGCTGTGAATGCCCCGGTGCCACCAGCTGCGTTCCCAGCGCAGGACAGTGGTTGTGAGTGGTGACACAGGAGACGAAAGCCAGCACAGATCGGGTGTGAGGCTTCCGAGTGTCTGTCCAGACAATTTGATCTGGAATCACAAGAAGGATAAATAGGGAGCTCCACACTGTCATTTTGATCAGAGTTGCTTTTCAAAGCATGCTTTAAAAATATTGCAAGCTGTCAAAGGTCAGTGATCCACGGAGCTCGCCGCTGCCTGAGATGGAGGTGCTCTGACCCTCTAAACCTGAACCAAGGTAGGTGATTTATAGCAGTAAATTGCATGACCTCTCATCCCACTAGGATCACTGTGCCCTCAAATCTGGTCTAGACGCTGAGGAGGGAGCTCCACAACTCTTCAAAATTCAGTAAAGAGGGGATTTGTCTGCGAAAAAAAAAAAAAAAAACAGATTGGAGATTAAGAAAACAGCCTGTTCTCATGAAGAGAAGACCAGAAAGTGGCAGCAAGGTGTCCTCTGCTGCTTTAGTCATCGACTATCTCTTGACCTTCAATCCCTGACCTTGAGCAAGGGTGCATGACTGGCCCACTGAATGCCAGGGTGGCAAAAGTGAATAAAAAAGAGTAGAAAAAGAGCTGCTTCTTAGCAGAGGGCTCCAGGGCAAGTGTGGACCCGATTTAGCTTAGTGCTGAGGGGCTCTTAACTCCGGCTGACTTCACAAGTCTTCAGTACCTTGTGTAAACTCACAGATCACGGACAAACGCGGTCTCAGTTTGAAGAGGACTGCTTAACCTTGGCATCTTCTCCAGTGGCCAGGAAGAAAGGGTCCCTTCTTCAGAGGCCCTTGTTAGCACTGGGGTCTCGCCGGGGTGCTCTGCTGTGGCACAGGCTGCCGGGTGCCGGTTCCCGCCTGCTGCCCGTGCCACCTGCCTGCCTCCCCACTGCACAGCTGGGCCTTTGTGTGCCGTTCCTGCAAGGGCTCCTTAGCACATCTCTGTTTTCAGCACCCTTGGGACCCATCGCTTGCAGTCCTAGCTCCTTCTGTAGAATCACTGCCATAAATGTAACTTGCCTAAACTGCTGCTCAGTGAAAGAGTAGGAAAGATTCATGAGCAGAAGTTTGCCTTAGCAGCAGTGAAGTACTTGGTACCCTGAGCTCATCCAGTAGCACTGAGCTTATAGATTTCTTTCATTTAGCAGTTGAGCCAAAATGACATAAAAAATGAGAGCAAGTGCATGCACAAGCCTTCTGTAAAGAACAGAGCTGTCCTTGTGCTTTTGTTTTATTGCAGCAATTGAGTTCCTTAAAAGTAGTGAACAAATGGGCCTCTCTGAAGGGAGGAGCCCAGGGAAGACGGGCATATTGCCATCGCAAAGGTCAATATATGCTGATAGAGACTGCTAACTTGTTCTCTGTTCTTCAGCCAGTAGTCACATCAAGAGCTACGAGGATAGTTGGCCCAGTAGAAGTCATCAGGATGTGCACACACAAGCTGTTTCCAGCAGTGACTTGTCACATGTGTTGCTGCCTTCTGCACTTGGTCTTCTGGCTAGAAAGAAAGCTTGCTAATTTGAGAGAAAGTAAAGGGAGGAAATGGGGATATGGCATGAACAGTTTCTGCAAGCAGTCCTGTTGGAATTTCAAAGTGACCGTGCTGAGGTTAGGGGACTGCTGAGGGCTGACTGCAGGTTAAGGTGGACTCCAGAATCCCATCTCACTGAGGCCAGGTAGGATTTTCACTGTGCTTAGCACAGAAGTAAAGCAGTCATGTCCAGGCTTACATTTCAAGAATCAAAGTGAATATTGATATAGTGTAACGGAGTCCCAAAATTTCAGGGGTTTTGCTGTTACTATTATCAATCAAACATATCTTATTATCATATCTTTGAAGAACTTTTGCTAGATTCTCCAGATCATCTGACTGCATGCAGACTGGAAATGTAAAATAGTTAAAGTCTAAGTGAGAGAGACTTGTAGCTCCAAAACAACAAAAAAAAAAAAAAAAACAACAAAAAAAAAAAAAAAAAAAAAAAAAAAAAAAAAAAAAAAAAAAAAAAAAAAAAAAAAAAAAAAAAAAAAAAAAAACTATGCCAAAACTTACAAATAATTAACTATATACTTGAAAATGCCTAAGCTAAAGGCCATACTGAAATGGGCCTGAATTATCATACTAAATATTGTAATTTCCTAAACAGGTTACAATCACGTTGTTATTTATATTTGAAGAAAGCATTTTTCTTTTCTTTCTTTTCTCTCTCTAAGCTGGGCATCTATATGAGGCTGTCCTTTGCCTCTCAACTCACCCTGCAATTACACTTGAAACTGGCCTACATTTGCAAGGAGGGAGGAGTGTGAGACGCTCTCCATGAGCACAGAGCCCAGCGGAGCTCTCCTTGTCTCTGCTGGTGGGACTAGTCTTGATTGCTGGGTACCAGCACGGTTTTCAGCTCAACACACAAAGGGAAAATTAGAAATTGTGGGTTAGCATGAATACAGCTCACTGATTTTAGGGGCAGAGATTCCCCTCGAGGCAGATGATGTTGAACTGCAGAGAAGGAAAGGAATATTTGACTGTCATAAATCCCAACTGGGATTTATTTAAATCCTTTTGGAGAAAAAATCAGCAATGATTCTGAGTGCTTTTCTAGTTTTGTGTTTTATGAAGCTTGGCTTTCTGCTAACTGGCCCCTGAAATCTAGGGAACATGACAAACTCATATGTGTATTCAGCTGAAAAAAATTGAATATGATCTTAAATATAACTCATGGAAATCCTATTCCAAAGCACCTCCATATTATGGACTAAGACCAGTAGTATCAGTAGAATTATAGTGAAATGCCACCAAAGGATCTGTATGAAATGGTGTTAGTAGTGAGCGAAAGACAGTATTTCTTGCAATTGTTTGACACTTTGTCCCAGACTGAAAGACTCCATATAAAGGCTGTGGGAGTAGCAAGCTTTGTATCATTTAAACAGAGCAGTATAGTTTAGTAATCTGACTCAATGGCTTTTCCTTAGGAGGATGAAGCTTTACTGTAGAACACTGTCATTCATTTTAAAATGTAAGTCTAGTATTCAAATATATAGCATTAAAAAAAAAGGATGTAATGAGAGATGCCATGTATTCCATTTCCTGAAGGAATTTAGAGAAGTAAAATATGCTTTTATTTTTAATAATCAAGAGTGCCTCCTCTCAGATTGAGTAATGAATGGGCTGTAGGTTGTCTTAGCATTGTAATGAAAGAAAATAGACATAGTGCTAGTTCATTCCAGTGTCTGTATCGTACTTGTAATGGGAGGAAAAATGGTTCTACGGTCTGTGCAGAGTTGAATGATCCTGATACCAGCCTGAAATTTCAGAGACTTAGTTCAGTTTTCTTTTTGACTGCAGACATTGCTTGTGTGATGACAATTTTCCCAGTCTCTGCTGTGCTTCACTTTCTTGTTTGTAAAACTGGGATGGTGTTTCCCCACTTCAGAGAAACCTCCTGAGAGGCACCAGATTGCTGGGACACTGCGAACGCCTGCAGCTTCCAGGGAAGGCTCTGGTGCCCTCGCAGATCAGGCTGCGTTGGCCCCTTCAGCCCTTGAATGAACAAGTATCAGCCTGCGCCAGCTTTTATGCACGTGTGTTCTTAGCCTTCACTGAGTTCAGCTAGACTCAATTGTGTTTTTCCCTTTGCACTTGAGATTCATTTTCTCCAGGACCTCTGTCCTGACAATTTCTTTCTCACATTTGGCCAAGAAAACAACAACAGAAACAAAAATTTATTTCCTTGCTTTAGGGAACCCCAGCTCACATAGGCTCATTTTCTTTGAGCCAGCAGAGCGGGACTCAGATTTGTGTTCTTCCCTTGGTTAAACCAGTATCTCTTTCTCTGACTGAATTGAGAGTCTAGAGGTTGTCTGAGGAATTCAGCAAAACGTGAAGCCTGAACGTGAACACTGCCTCTATCTAAGAATGTTCCAGATTTTGACCTAGAAAAGTCATACTTGGGGCTTTAGCAAAAGGAAGGGTGTGTGTTAGCTGAGTTTTGGTGCTTACAGCAATGCTAGGCTATCTCATCACCTGTTTATTGCTTCCTTTTGCACTCACTTTCAGTACTTCCCCATCTTTTCTAACTAAGGTCAAATGCACATGTGTAGGTGACACCAATCATTTCATACAGTTTGTCCCTTTTTTCCTGGCTCAACCCTCTTGTGCCACTGCTGTTTGGCCGATGACAAATGGGACCTGGAGTGACATGGAAGTGAACTCAGGAGTGAGTTTATGGGACTTCAGGGGACCATCTGTTAACGTAAATGTTTCAGGTAAAAAGTGTTATGGCCTAAGAGCTGACGAGACATTTCATTTGCATCCTGCCTCTGGGATTATTTCTAGCTGATGCCTAAGGGCAGCAGAGTTCCAGGGCACATGAGTTGCTTTTGCTCTTCATCTTTCTGCTACTGCAAGTTTTAAATTATGGGTGAGATGCCAGTCCCTGAAATGTGGCACTTAGGTTCAAAATGTAGGTTTGGATTTAAAAATTAACAAGGCCTTTCCTTTCCCCAAAGAACTCATAGATGATATTTCATTTTTTTTATCTATTTATTTATAGAAAAAGAAATTTATGTACCATTATTTTTGGAAGTAGGAGAGGCTTCATTCTTTGGTATTCAAAATTTAAATGCAAGAGAGAGAGGTTAGTGAACAAGAAAGAGCAGCTGCTAAGGAGGAAGTGCATAGGATTGATATCATTTCTCTCTTGCTTGGCACATGTTTTTCATCTTGAAATCAATAACATCATCAGGAAAAGCAAAACTAGATTTTTGTAATGTGTTCTAATTTTCGTGAGTAACTTAGAGAAGGACAGTATAAAAGGTTGTGAAGGTATTCTGTGATTCTGTGGTGTGTTACTTATTCTCAGCAAGATATAGCACTTAATTTTAATCCTGACAGTGCCCATTTAAGACCGTGAAGAAGTTTTTGACCTTTCCAAACCTTAGGCAGGGAAATAAGTCAGTTGTAAGGCATGAAGTTTAAAGCACAACTCTTTTGCATTACACACTTGGAGTGCTCCTCACTGGAAGGGGGTGCGTTTCACTCTACGCTTCTCTTAGCACAAAATATTATAAATAGGGATAGAATTAATGTTACCTGACATTTCTGTCTTGGCATTTCTTTAGGAATGCAGATGCTGAGAATAGAGTGTGGAACATTGATCTCAACCCCAGGGACTCTACTAATTTTGAATTTATAGGCTAAAGTACAGCCAAGGTCATGCTTACTAATAAGCTGTCCGTTGATTGCCCAAGTCTTCCAAACTAGATATGTAAAGTCTGGAATATAATCAGAAATTATCTGTGCAATTTTTATTGCATGGATAAGTTGTTTATAGTGAGAAATGTAAATGTTTTATTGGAAACCACATAAGTCAGGTATAGTTTGAAGGAGTTATAGAGTCAGTGTTGTTTCTTATGAGGAGCCGTTAAGGAGAATGGTGTTTGGCCTATCTAAGCATAGAAAGGATTGGGAAGGATCAAGAATAGAAAGGATCCCTTTGCTCTTCGATTATCTTGGATAACAACTCCGCATATGGCTGTACGGCTTGGATGAGGCTGTCACTGGTATCAGCAGAGCAGAATTCTTGCCTGTCTTTGAGTCGTAAGAGTGGAAAGATATTTACATAATTCCCTTTTCTACCTGCAGTTTGGCAATTTAAGTCTCCGTGAATACCAAGAATGACATTGGCAGTCAAGGTTGATGAAGAACCTTGTGCTGAGGTCTTGTTAGCTTAGGGTACTTACTCTGCACTAATTCCGTGCGTGGGCACTGCCCTGAACATGCTTTTGTGTGGGTTAGAAGTGGATTAAGCTTAACTGCTAAAAGGAACTTGAGGTATAGAATAAGGGAATTAGAGCCAGAATGCTGTAAAGTCACATTCTTATTTGTTCCATAGTAATTTCCCTGGGCTGGCAAGCACTAAGGAAAAGCTTCTTGTCATTTTGTGGTGAGAGGAGAGAAAATCCAGTTTGGATCGAGCTTGCCCTTCTTTTCTCCTTCTCTTTTAACTCCAGTTTGCCCTCTGTGCTGGGTTGGAGACTCTCACGTTTACCTTCTTCTCCAGCTGAAGAAGATTGATGTGCAATTAAGATCACTAAGAAGATGTATTAAACCCTGCAAAGCCTCCGAATTCAGTCATGAATCTTCTTGCTTTTTTTTGTTGTTGTTTTGCCTTCCTGTCTTGTGTGTTACCATCTCCCCCTCTCCAGCACCATGGTGACCCTGGCTGATACTACGGTGAAAGCTGGGAGCTGAAAGCATTATGAAAGCTAATCAGGAAATCTGCTCCTAGTTGCAGAGCTCTCTGGAACTTGCTTGGTGTTGTGTCTTTATACCTCAGGCTTTTCTTCTTCCTGATGCTCTGCTAGGGTAAGATTCAATGAGTCAAAGTTGCTGATATCTGGCTGGGTTCAAATGCCATCCTAAAGCTTGAAATAATTTCTTTTTAAGGTTGAAAGAGCTTACGGAGCTTAGGAGGTTCTGTTCCATGGCCATTTCTTCCAGGAAAACTGCTAAGGAACATCAAGGGGTTTGTAACTTTTGGCTCACCACAAAATAGGGGAATTGTTAGAAAACCTCAATAGATTGAGTTTGTCATTGTGAACTATCCACATTTGTTTGCTGGATCCAGCTGTTCAGTTAGTGTGGATTCCAAATTAATTTGTGTTTAGCTTCTGACTGGTGTTTAAAGAGATCTTTCCTAATATTGTCACAGAGTTCCTTGCCAAAAATGAATATATTTCATTTCCTCATTTGCATCTTGTGCCTTCTGTTATTACATATATTGAAATACTTCCTTTAGCTTCTTCCAGGGTTTTTCTACCTACTTTCATGTATATCTTTCTTCCTGGTGGCTTTTATACAGGCAGTATTGCTTATACCTCCGTCCACTATGATTTCAAAAGGTTCTTTTGAGAGAAGGTATTTTTCTCTTTGTAGGAATATTTTCTCTTTAAAGGATTATCTTTGTAGGATAATCCAAAATTTAAAACCTCCTGGGTTATTTTTTTGCCATATGCACGATACTGGCGTTCTTTTGATATAATAAATTGTTTCTTGTTGTTGGTCAGTCTTATGATCCATCTAGACATACTCATTTAGACTGTGATGTCTAATGCCTCATAATACAATTTTGGGAATTATTTTTCTTCATAAAATAAAATTATTTTATACCTGAACACACTTTTTTTTTTATGAATTATTGTTTAACTGTGCTGTAACTGCTGAATCTCTGGTGGTATTATTTCCCTCGCACATACAAGATTCTGAGAAATGCTGTTTGTGTATTGAGTTTGCAACTATTTTTGTCTTCTATTACGGATTTTATTTGTAGCTAATGAAATTCAGAGGATATCTTTTCACTGAAATCTGTGGATTTGGAAATCAGGCCTTATATGATGGTGTAATAAATGAGAAGTAATGGAAGGGACCTTATCCTCTGTTCTTTTTTTACTTGCTTTTTGATGTATGGAAATCTTCTACTGTTCACAAAGCTTTTTTGAGAGCAGATCAAGAGCAAAAATGCCAGTAGGTTGCATGCTTTTCACTTGTAGAGGAGTCTCAGGATTGCAAACACTGATGAATTTTGACTCTAGTTTTATAAAATTAAATGAAAACAATTTCTTCAGGAATCATAAGCCAAAACTTGACCACTTGTGGTGGTCAAGTATGTTTAGCTAGACCAAAGCCGTAATTTCATCATTCTGAACAAATCATATTATAAATAATAAATAATTAGTGTTGTCTTGCAATTTCAATTGTATTGCTATTCTCCAGGTCCTTGCCATAAGGCTTAGAAAATATTTTTCTGGGCGTTAACCTCTAAAGCAGATTTTTGTCTCAGATTTTTGTTTCTCTGTACAATTTCAGCACTAGAGTCCTCTACAGTAAGATGCCCTATAATCCTAAGGTCCTATCGTAGTTCATTCTCTCTGATCAACACTTTGCATACAGCTGTTTCAGAAAGGAAATAAAAGAAGGCATTAAAAACTTTGAGAGAGCAAGAGCGAGTGTAAAGAGCAGAAAGAGAAAGGTAAGCACCTTGTCCCTCTCCCTTTCTCCTGTGTAAACGTTGGCTCTATGATTAATTTAGCAGTCTGTGCTCCTTGGGGAAGGTGTTACTCAAGCAGCACTTTGGCTGCTCAGAGTAGAGGGATTGTGATCGCTTGGTGCCTAGCAGTGATAGGACAAGGTCACAGAGATGTTAAAACCCAAACAAGAGCACAGAGGTTCTCTGCGCAGCGGCAGCAAGGAGAAGCAGAGTTCCAGCAGAAATCAGAGCCTCACATGCTAGATTGTGATTTTACCAGTCCCAGAAGCAGCTGACCAGCCAGATGAGTTGTACTGGTAGCCCCTTGACACTGCTGGTTATAAATGACTCCATAGTTGTGCTTTTCAGTTCCTCTGATGCAGCCAGCTTTGCTGAATCTGCACTGCTTGGGAAATGAGTTAACTCTTCTTTGTACTGCCTGACTGCTCCTGTACTGCTGTTACCATGTGTTTAGAGATGGCAAAGACCCATGTTGCAAGACAAATCAGTGGAGATACGAGGCTGTACAGCAGATGTGACAAGTTACGTGGTAGGCACATTTCTTTGTATAATTGATTTGCTATGCCTCTCTCAAGGGATGTGAATAGTTAGGTACCAAGTACACCAGAAGTAACTTTGAGTGCTGTCACGGGAGTTTGTGAGTGAATATGATGCTATGAAGAGCAGACATGCAGGAAAGAGTGGGAATATTTGAAACTGGATTGAGAATACTGCGTAGGTATGTGCTGTTGTAGGGAGAGATTAACATGTCTAGTTTATGCTTCACACTAACTCGTGCTCCTTTAGGAAGATGTGCTGACATAAACTAGACGAAACAAACTGACATTGATACAACTGTGACAAGATGTGACGTAAATGAATTAAACTAATAGGATAGCTAGGGATATATCTGAACTATGCAAACACCCTCAGCCGCAATGAACTTAGACAACATGGGCTCCACCCTGTAAGATGCTGAGTAATTTCAGCTCCTGTTAACTGTGGCAGAACTTGCAAATGCTCAACAGTTACAGTTTATGATGCAAGATGATAGAAAACTTTTAAACAGAAATGTACATGTTTTTTCTCTCTGTGGTGAGGACATAAAGGTCCTAAACTTTGGTACTAAAAACTTTGGTTTAGTACCTAAACTTTGGTACTAAACTTCCACCAGACACAAATACTTAATTTCTATTTGTTTTCTCAAGCATGAACTCACTGTAGCACGTGGTACACAGTGAAAAACAGTGTGTTGTGATGATGGAGTTTGCCTTGTTGCTGTTTAGGAGAGCAGAGCTGCTGCTGTTCATAGCTGATGAACTGTCTGAGTCCACAACAGGACTCTCAAGTAAAATGTTAGGGCTACCTTTGTCTTGCATCTTTGTGTTCTCCCGGTCTGAATATTTTGCTGGACTGGGCAGGAGAAACAGATGATACTCTTCATTGTGTCGTAAGTAAAGGAAGCAGTGATGAACTAAGAAACATTACAATTCTAGATGGAGCAACACTCTTAAACAAGTACCTAACTTTATTAATAGGAGTAATACTGATGCCCTCCTGAGAATATTTACCTTTGAGATAACCAATGCAAAAAATTCAAGTAAAAAAAATTTTTTTTTGGTAGCATTTGTATTATAAAAGCCTTCATAATTTCTTTTGTGGTTAAGATACTTTTTGTAGCCCGGGAAGTTTTATTTGATATGATTATGCAATTTCTTTTCCTTCAGCAAAGCACTATGAGTTAAACTGTAACTGCCCCAATGGAACAAAGTTAATAGCCATTTAAATTAAACTAGAGCCTCCAGTGGATATGACCTCACTCTCTTTGCTCTAAAATAGAGCCATTTTATCCCTTATTTTTCACAGTCTCTCCTTGTCCATCATGGGAATTTAAATGTGATTCATTATCCACAGGAGGGCTCCCTTATTGTTCCCTGAAGGTAACAGAAACATACTGAGAGTTTCAAGGGGAAATTTCAGTTTCAAAATGCAACTGCAAGCAATATAGAGAGTTCAAAAAAAGTGTTTTTTCCTAGTTCATACCAAGATGTGACTCCATCATAAATTTACAACAGACCAGCCACAGAACTACTTCTTTATTTTGCTTCTGAAACTAAAATCAAGTTTGGGAATTATGTTCCTGCTTATATCCATACATTTCCCAGTATCTTTTAAAGTGATTTTGTTTTCTGAGATATTAGTGTTAAGGCTGGAAAACTACAGAGGTGACTCACATTAGGGTGAAGGGAAAGAAGATAAATACAAACACTGTGTTGCAAATTAGTTGCTTTATTGAATATGATAGACATCTTCAGATGCTTCTTCAATTGTTTTATATATTGAATTTCTTTTTAAAGGAGAGTGTTGGGCAAGGAGCTGGATTGATACTCCTTGGTCCTAGCATCATATGCTAATCCATGAGAGAAATCCTCTGTGAAGTGCCATGTTTCCCCTCCACCTGCTCTGGCCTTTCACCTCTGAAATGGAAGAGTGGTAGTCTCTAGGCCGTGGACTGTCTTCTAAGGTTCCTGTGACAGGAAGCTCCTTGTTATGTGTTTGGGGAGTGAGATGTGAACATGTGTCTCATGAGGAACTATAGTTTGCCAGCTTATTTTAGCCGATTCTCTGAGTAGCCTTTGGTTGTTAATTGGCCATCACTTTGTTGAGAGATACTGTATCTGGTGATGCAAAAGTGAAAGAACTTGAGTGGAGGCCTCCCGAAGCATCTGTTCCACTTTCACATGTGTAAATTTGGGAGCATTGATTAACAGGGCCATTTTACCTCTTGATAATATGCAACTTGGATTAATGTCTGTTAGTTTTTATGTCTTACCTTATTTCTAGGCGGTTCTAAGAACCACCTAGAACCAGCCCCTCCTGGACTCCTTTCAGTCTATTGCTCACAACATAACTAAATATTACACACTATTTTACTTGTCCTACACAAAAAAAAAAAAAGCTACAAGAAGAAAATGTCAAATTACCTGTTGACCTTTGAGCTTATCTGCTAACTTTTAACCAGATGAGTTGGGCAAGAGAAATCTCAAATCTCAAAGATAAGTCTTAGGAGACAAGTCTTCACTCAGGAGAAAATTCTTGCCAACTAAGTTAGGAGAACAGGATTAGATTCCAGCTGTTTGTCTGAGAAATAACTAACTATTATCTGATAATGTTAAGTAACACTAGAAGAAAGATGCCAAGCTATCAGGGAGTAATTGGAAAGTGCCAGTGGCTATCTCCAGCCTAGATGATTTTGTTATATTTTTCTCAGTATTAGATTGACTTTTTCTATGCTGCTACCTGGAGAAAGAGCTTGAGAGGATAGTTGTATGTGGAAACTACAAAGTTGGCTGCTGAGCTTGGGAGATGAGCACTGAGAGGTGATATAACAGTGACAGTATGGATGTGGGGCTTTCAGGATTCCAGGTATTAATTTCTGGTTGTGGTCTTAAGTTCTAGGAAATCAATCCAGCCGTAAGTACAAAATCAATGATTAATGCTTCTTAACTTCATACAGTTATTGAAAGCTGTATTTAATATTTTCAGAGTTTTGAGATCTTTGGATTAGAAGTAGCAAGTAAACAATATTTTGGGTTAGTGTCAAGGTCTGTGTTTTGGGAACATGCTTTAGGTACTTTTTGAATGACAAAAAATGCAGTTTTATAAAGAGTTGTCATCTTTAGGATGTTCCCTCAGTTGCTTGGCTAGTTTGTGCAGGTGGAATTCTTTGTACCCTATGCTGTAGTCACTTTGCAATCATCTAATCAAGTTATGACAGAATTTAACGAAATGACAGAAAATGTAGCTAAAGCAATACATATTACATATATTAATGCAGCTAACATATTGTATGTATTAGTTTCAATTGAGATTTTAAGGTTTTAAAGTTAATATTGAAGTTTAAAGATGATTCAAAATAAAGTGTTTGCCTAATTCCCCTTCTTTCTTGCCCTGCACAAATTGAAAAATTTTTACTATGCAGTGCACTTCAGGAGCTTATTTAGCAAATGTTTCTTACTGAGTGAATTTCCTTTCTATCCTTTTCTCCATTGCATGGAGCTTATCTAAATTGGCATTGATCTATGCAACATGCCATTTGAAATGTGCATCTTGTCAACTCTGGAATATTCCTCTAATAAATCCCATTTGCTAGAGCATTTGCAAATGCAAAAAGGCTGCAAATATAATCAACCAACATGAGATGCCTATGAATATTACAGGAATTGGATGATACAGTGGTAAAAACATAATTCTTATCTATAGCTCTTCCTAGTATTGCTGTCATGCAGGTGTGCTGGTGATGATGGATGACCTTGAAATCAGTCCAGTTGGTAGAGAAGGGGCTAAAGCAAGATTAAAATCTCTGACTGTATATTTTAACATGATTTAGGAACCTTGTCTTCTAGCTGCAGTAGGTTTTCTTCTGAAAAATCTGCTTTGCAGTCACCCATGTGGTTCCTAACAGCAATTGTAATAACATGAACACAGGCCTCCTAAGTATTGTTTCACCTTTTCAGGGAAGGTTTGATAGACGTGTTCACATGCTATTGCCCTGGGTGTGGTGTTTCTCATGCCAGTGGAGATGCATATGCTGAGTATATTACTGATAGATTTTTCCATGAAGTCTACTGTGTAGGTGAAGTACGAAGATTTAGCGGGACTGGCTGAGACAAAACAATCCCCAGCATTCCTGTTCTGCATTGCTAATATTGACAAGTTGTCAGGCTAGAGTTAGTAGAAATATGGGTAAACTACAATAATTGTCAAAATAGGAAATGTAGATTTGTTGATTGTTCCCAGTTTAGCTATTTGACTTTGGTCATCTCCTTTGCTGCATCCTGGATCTGAGCATTAAATAAGAGATTCTGGGCCCCTGCTTTGTCAGACCCAAAATAAAGTAAATCTGTACACTTGCTCATGCCTGGCTTGTCTACTGAGCTACCCCTCAAAGTGCTTCAGAATGAAAAATCGGAATAAAATAGGAAAGAGGCACTTCCTACTGTCCTTATCTCTTTCTCTTCAGACATAGTCCTGAACACATCCCATTAATTCTTTCAAGCTGTTATGTACATTCACCAGTCATATTTCTTTGTTCCTGCATAAACATTGAGATGGAGATCTCTAGAAGTGACTCTTAAAGGCTGAGATTTGCCTCTGGTTCGTACCTAGGCAATGGAACTGGTAGGAACTTTGAGGAGTAAATGTGCACAGCAGTGGAGCTGGAGCCTGATATTGGTGTTGAGGGGCAGAGACCAACAGCTCCAGGCCAGGCTGGAATGAGAGCCTGGGCTTGGACTTACTGGGGGAGCCCAGAGGGGTGGTGGTGCCCTTGGGACCCTGGCACTGCCCTCAGTTCTCTGCTTCAATTTTTCATCTAAATTGAAAAAGTTCTCCTCTGATCATAGGACAGCATCTGTAGCATGTCCCTGAGTTTCTTACCCCCTCCTATGGCAAGGAATTTAGGAGGAACTTTGATAAATGCCTGCCTAGAAGTGCACTGTAGCTTTTCATGCCACTATATCCCTAGGGGACAGATTAAACTCTTGAGTGTACCCAGCTGTCACTTATTTGTGTGCAGTGGCCTTGTGCGGATGGGTGAAACTCGAATTCTTAGGTGCTTTATTTACCATGTTGCGATTTTTCTTTGCCTTGTGCGAAACCTTTTTCTCTCTCTCAGACATGTTGCCTTCCATTATTTATCCCTCTACCTGTTGCTCCTGCGAGGCTGCAGCTTGCTGATCTGCAGCTAACAGGGGCTTTTGCTTCAGCTGAAGTGAATTGGAGTGTGAAAGGGAAAGGCCACGGGAGGGCAATTCCCTCTTCCTGCAGGCCCCACAAAGACTGTCAGCACTTCTAGAGGGTGGACGTGTGTAAGTGTGGACAGAGCACCTGCCTATCCTCTTTAGTGGGGTTCTGTTAAGGAAAAGGCAGCATGGTTCCAAGGGACACTTTCCCTTATTTTTTGGCACTACTGCAGCCCCCCAGCTACGCTCTGCACTTGTCTACAAGTCGTCGGGTGCTTATCAAAGTGAAGGCATCGCTTCTACTTTGATGTGCTGGTATTGTATCAGCGTAGTTCTGCACTACATTCCAGTGCACTTTTGGCATATGGAAATGAGGATACCAAAAGTGACGGAATGGCTTTAAATATGAGAGACTTGAGGAGAGGAAAAGGCAAGTTCTTAGATTGATGAATTTTTATTGAAATTTCATTAAGCTTAATACATGTTTCTCAGCCGTGATCGTTTCATAAAGAGCAACAAATTCAGTGGAGTCTCTTCTTGGTTAGAAAATTGAGCACCTTAAGTTGAATGAGGTGCCTGTACCAGGCAGCTCTGCATACAAAGACTGGCTTTTCCTGCAAACTCTCCTTCCAGTTGCACAGCTGCATGGCCCGCGCAGAGTGGCTTGTTCCTTGCACTCAGCTACTGCTGCTGTGGGTCAGTTTGACCTTTCTGTAGTGCAGGAACTCCATGGAGATTTTTGTGGTGCCTGTTTCTCCCTGATTATTTGGCTACCATATGTTGATGCTGCTGTACTTGGGTGTGCTGGATATTAGTTATGGCTTGACCAGCTTGGGAAGTGACCATCTCATGCCTGTCCCATGCTTGGCAGGGTGACTCCTCCAGGAGCCTGATGGGTGGAAGATGATTCTGCAGGGTGGTGTCCTGGTTTGATAGCCTTTTTCCCATCTTTGCATGCTTTCCATTCCTGGTCTCTAAAAATATTAAACTAAAATCTAATGAGAAACAAATGCTTGGGAAAAAAAATCTGCTAAGAAGTTAGTGAAAAAGTAGTATACAGCAATGTTCTGTGTCAGAAATCCCAACCTCCTGTTGTTGTGAGACATTGGGGCATGGGGGGAGATGGGTTGTGTTTATTTTTCTCATGTCTTTTTTTTTTTTTTTTCCTTCTTTTTGCAGAGAGATAATTGTGCCTGATGATAGAGTTTGCTCACCCTGTTTTTTGATCCTGTAGTGTGGCTGCTGCTCTATTTTCTACATGGCTGGGCTTTACTGCAGACCTGTCGAGCCATAGCTCACTTTGATTGATTTTTTTTTTCTTTTTTTAAAGAAAAGCGATTGCCATAAGCCTGTGTTATGGCAGTGCAGCCCAAGTACATAATTATCAGGGGGAGCCCTGGACAGCCCGGGCTGTCTGCATTTGGCCCAGCTGCATTGCTTTACCTTTGCTGCTTCGCACAGAGGACCCAGGCTACTCCTTGCTGTGATGAGTTTACTTGATCTCTGCTGTGTCACCTTCCCACTTACCCCTCTTTTTGTGGCAGATGCTATAATGGTTGGTGAGTGCACAATGTACCCCTGAAGGGCTGCAAGGAAGGAGGAGGAGAACTGTAAGGGCAGCTGTTGTTGAAGTGGGATCACGGAGTTGAGTGGGCAGTGCAGGAGCTGTGTCAGGTATCACCCTCAGCAGATGTTCTTGCACTGTGGGGCAGGAATGTGCTGCCTTACAGCTTCACTGGTAGGGGTTTGGATACTGCATCACACAGTGTTGTGTGTTATGTGCGTTGCTGTAATTAACCGTTCGCATGCTCTTCATTGCAAAGGTAGCATAAAACTCATTAGCTTCAATCTCTTTTATGGTGTCTTGTTCAATCGCGGTAACATGGTGATACACATCGGAATAGTCTGCTGTAACTGTATCACATAGACTGTTCTTGTGTGCTTGTTGTCAAAGAAAGACTTCAAGTTGGAAAGGCTCAGAGCATTTACTGATTTTTCAGTTGAGGCATAAAAGAAGTAGACAACCTTTCTAGGTTCTGTGATAGATCTAGGGAAGAAGGGGAATGGGGCAGGAAGGGATATCTTTGACCTAGATGACACAGGGGCAGTAGTTAGGTTCTGACGTAACCCAGTGAGCCTGACGGTTGAGAATGCCTTGTCTCTGGGATGAAGGGAAGATGCACATGTGGGGAGAGCAGGACACATGCTGCAATATGTGCTCGTGTGTTTTAAGGGAACGTGTCTCACAGTCATATCCTTTTAAATGTGTGCCAGGCAGGTGGATGAGACTGTGGACAGGCTATAAGCAGTTGCTCTGAGGAACATGTTGACTGCTTCTGGTCATTGTAAGGGGACACAACTCCAGAATCTACTGATACTGACTTTAAACAGAGACATAACTCGCCCGTTGACAAATGATTGTAGAATTGATCAGCTGAACTGAACGTCATAAATTCCCCTTGTGGGTTTAATCCTCTGTTTTTGATGGTGCTTTGAAAACATTTAGAATAGTCCAGATAATTGTAAAGGTTTCTTTAAATCTCTCTCTCTCTCTCTCTTTTTTTTTTTTTTTTTTTTTTTTTTTTTTTTTTTTTTTTTTTTTTTTTTTTTTTTTTTTTTTTTTTTTTTTTTTTTNTTCTCCTGGTTCTGCAAGTTAGCCTGTCCAAATTAAATATTTGTTAGTACTTGATTCTTTTTGCTGTTGCAGCACTTCACTAACGTCAGCACCTAAATATGATCGTTATGGAGAAATAACTCTCGAGTTCAAGATCTTTTTATTTGGTAGATTTGTGGTAACAGTGATCTTAATATTAACGTTGCTTTTATGTTTATATTACCTATTTAGTCCTAAAGAGTCAAGAGTAATGAGGGGAGGAACTTTTTAAGCAGTATAATGGCACAGTAGAGGGTTCTGGATGCTGCTGTCTATTCTTCAGACTGTAATACTGGAAAGTGTAGACGAGGTTGCCTTATGCATAGAACTGGAGCTGCTTCAGTTTATTATCTTATGCAGGATGATTTCAGAGTAGTAACCATCAGTCACTGTCAGCAGTGTGCTCTTATTACGGTAATAGATGGTAGATTATTTATTGCTACTGCCTACCGATTGGAAATGGTGTCCCTTTTCATTATAGCAGCTAATCTAAAATTGGGATTAGTAATTTGGGGAAATGATGACCAAGTCCAATATCTGTAATGGATTTTTATTAATGTAAAAGCATGTATTAAGTCCTGCATTCTCAAACAAAATAAGATAGAGGAAATCAAAACCGTTCTCCCCACTTGATGGACCGATGCTCCGTGTGACAACTGCTCTGTGCCAAGGCCTCACCGTGCCAGCAGCCTGATCATCCTGAACTGAACTGGTCTTGGTGTCTCTGCCTGGAGAGCGTGTTCTGCTCTCGTGTCTTTGCCAAAGTCATTACCCAACTTTTTTTATTTTTTTTAATTATTCAAAATCTGAAATGTTATATTTCATTTTGTTTAGAATAAAAGGTAGTGTTTGGTCTCTTACCTTAAATGCCTTCACTGAAGCATGGTGATTAAATCTGCCACTTCCCATGAGATTTAGCCTCAACATATTATTTTAGGCAGACCTTTGTCCACCGTCTTCAATACTAAACCTTAAGTCCTTGGTCTCCATCACCGGAACATGCCTGAGTTCAGTTTAAGGTACTGTTTCCACTGAGCTTAGTTCAACGATTGAACTTACTTCAAATGAGTTTCACACCAATTTAGTTTAAATCAATTTTGAGCAATTTAAAAACAAGTAAGAGGTCAGTTATTAAAATAAGTTGTTATTTAATTGAAATATTTTACACGTCAATTTCTATTTTAATTTTAGATAGTTTTGTTCACAAGCATAGGTTTGATGTTTTAAAGGAGCAATGAAGATGAGATGGATAGGTAGGAAAGGGAACCGAGGGCAGAGAGGACAGCACAAAGATAGTATAAAAACAAGGTGGGGAGGATCATCAGGTGTTTTTTTAAGTGACTTTGTGCAAGTGCCTTTGCATATGGGCTCTTTATAGCAACTTGTTCCTGGTGTTAGCGCTTTCATATCATTTTCATATTAGAACTACCAGCAAAAATGATTTCACACAGTCTCCTTTCTGGAGTGGTAAAAGCGGGATGATAGTGAATTTCTGGGTTGGCTTTGTTTCTTGATCTTCACCCAAAGCAGGAGTCCCAGTGTCTTCTGAAAACTAAGAGTAGGTGAGTGTGTTAGAGAAAGAGAGATGAAAGGAGACCAGGCAGGGGCAGCTAAAATACTGCTTGTTTTTTTTCTTTTATTTAATTTCAGGAAGCATAAATCTCTGCTCTCCGAGAGGGACAGGCTGTATGTGCATAAGAGCGGGAGAGAGGAAGAGGGAGTGCAAACACTAATGCATCAAGGAGGACGGGTCATTCCGCGGAGCGCGGTTCCGCTCCCGAGTGGTTAGAGATTAGGGGCCGCCGTGATTTCTGGCCGCCCTGCTTCGTGTTAACGCGGCAGCCCGCGGGTGGCTGCCTCTGCTGACGTGGCCGTTTTTGTGATGCTTGGCTCCGACCGCAGTGGGAACAGCAAGAGTCCTCAGTATTGGCATTTGCCTCTTGCTAATTTAGCCAGACAGGGAAACAAATTGTATTTTTTTATTACTATTTAGTGTGGGGATTTAAAATTTGTTTCTTTTGAGTTTAATGGGGGAGTGACCTGGAAAGTGACCTGGAAGGAAGGAGCATCAATAGAGAATCTAGCTCTCCTTCTGGTTCAAATGGATGGCTGGGAACATTCTTCCAGGAACGTGCCTGTATCTGTCAACGCTAGAGCTTTTGCAATGCCACTGGTTTCCCATTTCAAACTCCAGCTCCCCTCTCATCCTGTGTACAGCCTGCAGTCTGTCCCGTGAGCAAACAGGGCACAGGCCAAAATTAAAGAACAGCCTGTGAAAAGACTCAAGTGAGTGTTTACTACTGAGTGAAGAAAATCCAGAGGAGCAAAAGAAAAATGTTGTAGGAGTTGAAAGAATTGTTCTAAGAGGGGAGACTGAAAGAATTTTATATTACTTGAATAGGTGATAGGTGGGAGAGAGGAGAAGAAATACAACTATTCCAGGATTGAGGACTGTAAGTACTATACAAGGAGACAAGATATTTAGATGATTGCAAGTAGAGAATAGGAAAATTTAAGATAAGCATTGTGGAGAACTTCCTGTCACTGAGAAATGTCTTTGCACAGTCAGGCTTTGGAATCATTTCCCAAGGGTATAAAATAGAAACTCCATGGCTTGACAGATTTTGAATTAGACTTGGAAAAATGTTGCTCCATGCGGCATGTAGAATAATTTTCCTCTGGCAGCAGGACAGCACATGGAAAGGAGGAAAAGATATCTTACAGAAGAAATTGTGGTCTAGTGATTTATTCACGGATGTGGGCGTCTGGACTTCTGATTCTTTTCTATAATTCATCACTGGTTTACTTTATAATACCGGGCAAATCATTTAATCTCTGTGTGTCTCTGCTGTCATCTGTAAAAGGAATATTACATCATCTCAAGAGTTTAGGCCCTGAACCCTGTTTTTTTAGCTAGATGGTATTTTGGAGTGTTGTGATTATTTTTTTGGAAATTATCAAAGTGTGGAGGTAACTGGAAACACCCTGTCTTGTGTGAGTGACTAGCTTGTTTCAGGACTAAAACAGTTGGTTAACCATTCAGGCTTTGATCTTCCTCCCCTTGACAGATTAAAATCTGCATGGAATAGCTGTGCACAATTTTTCTGTGTTGCTTTTGTTCTTTACGGTTCCTCTTATAACATAATATTGGCCTGAGAGACTAATGTGAGAGGAAGAAATCATTAGACTGGATTCATTTACACCCAGCAAGGTCCCCACCTTTGCAGCGTGCGGCTCAGACCCGGAACGGAGCACGACACAGAGGCACCGCTCATTACAGCGGATTGGTGCCATTCCTGTTGGCATCTAACGAGCTTGTTTCTCCAAATTACTGGCTCTGTCTCCTCAAGAAGCTATAAGCAATCACGCCGATTTCATCACTACCTTTCCCCTCAAGGATCTTTGCCTAATCCCGTGGTACTGCTGCTGTTCTCCACCACGCCTAGCCTGAATTCTCCACCATGGAAAGACAGAGGGAACTTCTCTCTACCTGGAGTAAAAGCTCCTGCTGCACATCACAAATGAGATGTGATCTGTGCTGTCAAAAGGCTGGCATCCCACGTGAGGCGCAGTAACCACATCTCTCACTGGACTCTCCAAGGGATTTTTCCTGGCATGCTCCGTGTGTAGCCTGCTGCCGGATTGTGAGACTATCAGGGCAGGTGTCTTCAGCAGGAAGCTCCAGCAGGACTTTAATGGTGCCCGTGGCCCCCAGGCAAAGTCAGCTAACAAACCTTTAGGGAATGTCTTGGGCTTATTTGAGAGCACCTGGGGCTACTGTTTGTTTGCATGAATAATATTCCAAACATAAGCAAGCCCAAAGATCTCATTATTCAAATTTGGTTTTGCTTCTGTTTATTTATTTATTTAAAATTATTTGCTGAGCCATTGAAGGGGCTACATTAATGCAAAGGCTGGTCTTCTCACCATGGACTTGACATTTTCTTTCACACTGTTGTGACTTCTCTGAGATCAGCAGCATTATTGCTTATTCATGCCAGTTTAATTGAGAAAACAAACAGACCCAGGCTATCGGTAATCCTGGAAGTGGAAAAAAATAGTTGATTAAATCCAGTGACTTTCAGCCGTATTAAAAAGCTTCCTGAAGGATCTGGAAAAGTATAAGGCATTGTAAAAAACTTTGTCTAGAGTTTGCAGTTGTCAGTCTGCTTATATCTGCCACAAATACTACTTAGACCTGCAGTGTAATACCAGGAGAGGGGGAAAATGAAGTCAGGAGATAGGGACCAAGAAAGATAAAGTAACACTATTATGTCCATCAAAGCATAAAAGTTTGGAGTACTTTGGACTTGACGTATCAGCTATTAAGTAAGTTAGCCCTGAGAACAAACTTGGTTTATGGAGTTGAGGATAAGATGCCTGATGTTGGGGAAATAGGAGGCAGAAAGACTATCTTAGATGTGTGAGGGGCAGAGATTGGAAAATAGCCAGCTTTCAGCTTCCTATTAATACATATTTTACTAGTAAAATCCAGTAGATTAAGTCAAACTATCAGAAGGGACCCTGCATTTTAATGGTACCAGGTACCTGTCTTCTGGCTCTGACAATAAGATGCTTCTATCCAATTTACCAAAGTACTCAAGCCACAAGCCAACTTTAGTACCAAATTTGCTATTTCATAATTGGAGATTAATTTGGAGATAAATGTAGTTACAGACCTAACTATTAGGTAGAATGGGCAGTACTAGTTACCAGAAGTAATGGACCAGAAAGCAAAGGACCTGCTCCCACATGCTTTGCAAAGCGAACGCGCTGTTATAGAGATCTCCTGGCCTGTCTTGCATAAGGCAGCAATATTTCTTAAATTGTATGTGGTAGAGGCCTCAAGCTGTTTGTCCCTGCCTTCTGTTACAGTACTTCACACCTCCTTTAAGCATGTGAAAGAAATAATGGCAGTAAAGGCTTCTGTTACTGTTTAAAGGCAAATACTTTTTGATAGAGGTTTGAATCAAGAACCCCTCATGGAATACCGTGAGAGATACATCTGTGGATATTTTTCCTGTCTTGAAGAAAAACTGGCAAAAAAATATAACATAACACATCCTTGAGAGCCTTGATAGGCTCGGGAAAACAGCTCAGCAATCTTGGTGTTTCTGAAGCACAGCTTCAGCAAGGAGACATCCCTGCAAAAGCGGTTTGTGTAGCACTGATTTCTCCAAGTCCTTCAAGGGCAGCACGTAGACCCGAACTGCATCCTCAGCTCCACCTGCTCTACCACTGCCTGCTGGAGTCTGATCCTCCCACTCACTGTTATCTGACTCATGTCACAGAATGCTTTGTTTAAAAAATAAAATTAAAAAAAGCGGCAGGCTTTGTTCCTTTGACATAAATAACAATTTCTTTTCCCACTGCTTGGTGACTTGGCAATTCCCATGTAAATAATTTATCAAAACAAGCGACAAGATAGTGCAAGGGTCCAAGTGGGAGGGAGCTAAATCTGAATCTTAAATGGGGGCATTATGTGTCCCTGTTTGAAAACGGGGCATTTCAAATGGATGTTGATCCTGAGTCTTTCTACTTGTCATGGGGTTTTGGGGATTCTCTTTGTCAGACATACCTGGCAAAATTTGAAGAAGGAGCAATTCTCAACCTTTTCTTCCTTAGCACCATCCCTCACCTCCATGCCTTGCCAGAGGTTTCAGTGGACCTTGTTAGTGTTAGGGTAACAGGTGTCACACTGACACCTGGTATGAAATTCATGCATTTCTTGTAACATTTATAATACAGATTTTCTAAAGTGCAAAAATTGCTTAACGGTTTTGTGGGAAAGTCTGTGACAGAGCAGCTACAGTAGGGAATAAATCTTCCAATTATAACCTGGCAAGGGCTTTGGAGAAACAATGTGAGAAGTAACTAAGGGGGAGGAGTGGGATAGGGCATAAGGAAAGGAGGTGGCTGCAGAGAGTCCATGGGATTGTGCTTTCCCTGGGCTGCTTTCTCGACAGCTCTGTAGATTTTGTCCAAGGCAAAGCTCAACAAGCATTTCAGGGATCCTCTGTCATAGTTATGCTTGTGTAATGACCGTGTCTTTCTTCTCTTGACAAGCCAACGGGATGAAAGATTTGCTGCTATCAATAAAAGTGGAGGGACTCTATAAGCAAGAAAATCATAGTGAGTGTCATTTCTGAGGCAGTTGTGATGTTTTGCTTATTTAAAACTGGACTGGCCAGTTGTCTTTAGAGAACAATTCTTTCAAGCTGAAGGAGGCCCTGACTAGCCATTCTGCCACAGTTTACCAGATTTCATAGCTAAGTAAGTGCTCCCTCACATACCTAAATGTTCATTATTGTAGTACTGAAGCCCTTTACAGCCTGTGATTTGGAGATGCTGTAAAGATAAGTGAGGTATAGCAAGGTGCTGTTATCCCCATTAAACAAATGGCTTTCAACAGATCTATAAAGTCTTGTTACTTATTTAAATTCCTTTTAAAACCTTGTCTTTAAAGATTTTTGGCATAGCACTAAAGAAATCTCTGATGTGGTAATGAACCGAATTTAGGTCTTCCAGTGCATTCTTTACCACAGCGTGTCACTGAGGCCAGGAACTTATCAAGATACAGAAGAAATGACATTGACACAGATAACTACTGTAACTTTGGATATTCTTGTTAATGTTAGTAAGAAAACTGGAAAAGGCATGGCAAAGGGAAGCATCTAAACTTCATGCTTGAGTCAAGACTAGAAGTTAGGGCTTTACTTTATGTGTGAGGATCAGATTCCCTGATTGCTGCCCACTGCCAAATCCCTGTGTGTTCACCTCACTGTTTGGGTTATTGTCAACCATGGCTTCATGATCCAGACTGGTGTGCTGAAAAACACCGGCCTCTGTGTTTGGGTCTCTCTTGAGGTCCATGTTTGTAGATTACTGGTTGCCTACTCAGTAGATTATCCTTTTCCTTCCTCTTCTCTCTGCTTCCTGCAGGTGTAGATTATAACTTTTCCTTGCTGTTACTCATTCTTTTCCTATTCTTCTGCGTAGGAAGTAGATTTGTTCCTTTGTAGCTAATGGTATATGTACAGGTGAAGTAGCATCTGATAGCCGACATGTTAAAATGACCATTTCCCCCACTTTTCATGCAGTTTACTGCATTTTCATACTTCACTGCATTTCTGTAGTTTTAGTTGCAGTAGATGATTCCCCCCTCCACAAAATACTTAAAATATAAATACTGAGGTAGTTATTTTAAAGGTAAATACAGATTATTTTATGTATTTAAAAACTGTGTCACTGACTAATTAACCTGTAGGTGCTTTGACAATCACAGTAATAAAAGTATTTATGAAGATACAGCCTGGAATTGGGGAGAATTAATCAGGTTTAGAAATAAAATCTATATGGCTGGAGGGACCACCTTTCCTGTTTCTCAGAGAAAAAAAAAAAGGATGGTGCTAGTGGGGAGAGACATCTCTATAGTCATTTAAAAATCAAAGGGCGTATTTAAGGCTGAAATGAAAATAAATCGGACCTAAAAGCACTGCTACTGCTTGGACTATGCCTGTTCCACAGATAACATAGGACACAGTCTGCAGGGCTGTCAATCTGAGATGTTTTTTGTGGGTAGCAATCTCAGTAGAAAATAATTAAATTGACAAAGCCACCAGGGTGGATTATTTCAGTGTCTGGAAGCCTCTCACCTCTGCTGAGCCAGGTTCACTTAAGCCCTTGATTATGGGCGAAAAATGAGAGAAAATAAATGTGTTGGTCTCTTTCTGCCTAGTCCCCATTCCTGCACTTAATAAAGCTGCTGTGGTATTTCAGAATGTTAAGTTCTGATAGTGGAAAAGGAAAAAAAATATATATATAATAGTAGCAAATGCTTCTGGTTGTGTGAGGTCCCAGCTTCTGCACAAGTCTGAGGTACTGAGGATTGAGAGCAACAGCTTGTGAAAGGCAGATGATAACCCTGCTGCAGTAGCAGGGCCTGGGGAAGCATTGTCAGTGACAGCAGTGAGGATTCAGCCGTGATTCACTAACATAATAACCGGAGGAAGGGTGTAGCTTTGGTAGAGAACGTGACTGAAGTCAGCAGAGATGCTTCTGAAACCCGCCTGTAGTACCAAGTTAGTGTATGCCAGCAGTAATTCACTTTGCTTATCTCTATTTGTGTTTCCACATCTATGGAATGGTGTAATAGAGGCCTGCTTCCTCAAGGAGCAGGAAAGGAAACAGAACGTGTTTATAGGATAATTTCTCAGGTCTTGAAGAGGGTACAGAGGAGCAGAACAGGTGTAATGGTTCCATAGATGAGTAGAATTTGGTAACAAGAGGCAAGGATAACCTTTAAAGGCATTTTAATTGGTTGCTGTGTAAAGCCGGGCACTACCTTCCCAATCCAGATGTGAGAGACACGTTATTGTGATAAAGATTTTACTTGATCATCCCAGATAAAACTAATTGGGAAGCAAAATTCTTCCAACTTTTCTGTTCCGTGGAGTTTGCCTATGCCAAAAAACAAATGTACTGTAAAGAAATTTTCTTAGTCCGTATGTCCAAAACCAAAATATTTAGAAGGTGCATAAGAGACTTTAAATTACTTAATTTGAGTTGTATCAATACGTAGTATAAAAGGAAAGAGCAGTTTAAGAAGTGAGATTGAGAGTTGTATTACGAGATTACCTGTCTAAATTCTGCTTTCACAAACGGTGTCTGAAAAAATCCCAGTCAACTTCCTCGTGAGTTGGTGGATCTCAGTGTAGATCAAAAGAAGACATGACTCTAAATCATGAAGCTTAAGAGAGCAATTGACTCCCTTTTGGGAATCTTAGCAGTTAGGATAATTAAGCAGTTAGGAAAATTAAGATGACTTGAAGTGAATTAATCAGAGTAACTTTCAAAGTTTTAATATACACCCCCATCAGTACCAAAAAAGCCCCTGCCTACTGGCCATAGTGCTCATCTCCAACCCACGCACGTGCTGAGAGATATGGAAGCTGATTACAGTCTGTATGAATATTATTTTCAATGGTTATAATAGTCCACTTCTGAATAATCATTAATTGCACTTTTTTTTTTTAATCTAGAATCTATGGAGGTGACTAAAATATCAACAGTTCCTTCCTTCCCACGCACACTATTATTCTTAAACATTCCCAGTGAAGGTGTCTGCGGCAGATCACAAGTGGGATTTTAACCAGTCTCTTGTTTCATCGCATTGCTCTGTTCACTCCCTTGTGGCGTGGGGAAGGGGTTGCCAAGGTAAAATTTTCAAATGCTTATTAAATTGGCTTGGAATAATTGAAGACTCCTTCTCTGGATGGTCCAAAGATTTCTGTATGACACTAATCCAGGCTGTTTTTAGAATTTTCTATCAGCCCATCATCTTTTTTATCTGAACACTGCTCAGGTTAATGGTTTGGCACTCTTCCTGCATCTGAGTGCTGTGCAGGCCAGGGAAATGAAAGAAGGCTGTTAAGAAGCTGAGTAACAAAGAGAATGTGAAATGTACCCTAAAATGATTTGACTGTGGACTGAGCTGGGAAAGAGAGGATAAGAGTGAGTGGAAGAAAGTCTTATCATAGCAGTGCATCTCCTCTGTTGTGTGTCTCGTTTTGTGGAGTATATTTATATCCAGCGTTGTTTACTTCCATATCGTGGAGACGATTAACAATTATAGAATGTTTCCTTAGTGAAACTCTGCTTTCCACACATTGAGTTTTTAGCAGAAGATTGTATTGTTTTATATATACAGCTACAGAAAAGGTAATGAGAGTGGTTGGGGCTCTTTTGGGGGGAGGTATAATACCCCTAAATAATTATCTTGAGTATAATCTTTTTGTGTGTTGCATGGGGTGCATTTTAGCTCAACCAAGTCTTTTCACAAGTAAATATCTTCATATTTGGAGGGGAGGCTCCGCAGCCTTTGCTCCTGCATGCAGATGCACTTCTGCAGCTGTGCTCAAGCTGGTGGACGCTGCTGTGACTCAGCAGATCCGTGCCAGCACTTGGGCAACACCATCTAACAGTCAGCTGGAACAGAGAGGCCAGAGGGAGTCACTGGCTGTGAAATCCTTTGAACAAGTATCTCTGCAGGTCCTTAATTCTCTATTGCTCTTGTTATGCCCCTCTGTAGCTCCCATTTCAAACTGGAATGGCTCAAAAATGACCATTCTGTTTTGTTCTGCCAGGCTGACACACGTGGGCCCCTTAAGCCCCAGCTTCTCTTGTTGGCGTTCTCAAGACTAATGTAAGTTGATGGAGAGATGTGAGCTTGGCTCTGGCTCTGAATGCCAAGCAAACAGCTGACTGGTTTTTACCTAATGTCTTTAAAACAAGAAAAAAAGTAACTGTTTTTAATGGTTTGTGTGTTCTAAGTAGTGCTTTTTCTCTGTACTTTTCTGGGATGTTCATCTCTGGATTGAAATACAGAGCAAGAATGAGTGCAATTAAGTGCTGTACATAAAAGCATTTCATAGAGACACTGGAGTGAAATAGGAATTTCTGACCTAATTAGCCTTGCAGAAGAAAAAGTCCCAGGTTTCCTGTGCCACAGTGGGTGAGTGTGATTGTGGCCGGCCTAACAAAGCCAGTATGACAGGCACGGGCAAAGAGAGTCTCACTGGCACTAATGGTAAAGAGCGGAGTACTTGGAGCCATGCTACAGTATGCAGGAAAATGGGACCTTTCCCTGCTGTTCTCTCCCCATTTCCCCTCACACGTACACAAACAAAGCCTTTTGGATAGGAAAGAGCAAGACAAGCCTGCTGCCTCCCTAACCTCTCCATGGAGGGTGGAGAGGATGGAGTGGTCAAGTGATTCAGCCGCAGTTAGAAACAGAGTGTTTTCTCTCTTCCCCTTGGTTTTCAATGTGGAAATTCTCTGCCTGACATTTCCTGTAAGGTCACTATTGTGAGCACCTGCATGAGGAATGGTGTAAGGTTTGTGAAGTACAATGTCCCATGCATCTGATGTAAAATTAAGAAAAGCCTCTGTTTTTTTGTCTTGATTTTACTTTTAGATGTGATGCAGCTCCAAACTTTTGAGGAAGCAGGAGATGTTTGCAAACTCCTGATAGCTGTAACTAAATAAAATATTCCAGAAAAACTGTTTATCCAGCTCCTCACAGTTGCAGCTTTTCTTTATTTTAAGCCTCTTCCCAGGGGCAGACATTTGAGTCACACGGAGGGTTATCAGTGACAGATTAGAGAAAAGAATGGGGCCCTCAAATTGATGCGCTGCCTCCACTCCAGCGTGGCCGTTGGGATGAGTTATTTGTGTGTCAGCTGAGGAAGGATCGATGGGAAAAGAGAATTCCTGTCAACAGGAGACCTTGAAAGGAACCTTGTCTCCTAGCAAAGCAAAGTGAGTCCAAGGTGTTCAAGGCTTCTGCCAGTAGACAATGCATTTGGTAATTACAAATTCAGAGCTGAGGTTTAAGTCAAAGTCTTGGATCATGGAGAGAGGTTGAGAGAGCACCTCACTGTTGGGTTTCAGTTGTTTCTTCTGGTTTTCTTTATAGTCCATTCTTAATTGTTTCAGTCTCTGAGAAAGGGGCAACTGTTACTTTGTGATCCAGGCTTGAGGTTGTGTGGCAAACATTGCAAAGAATAAGTTCCATAGCATTTTCTAACTTTCTGGAAGATTTTCATGATCTTCAGTCTAAATTTTCCTGCTTTAAATTTGATCTGATCTCTCACATGTTTGTAGAATTCTCTCATTTCTCTCCTTAGTCAGTGTTTGTGAGGGATTTTCATTTTCAAGTTTGAAACTGTCTCCCTACATCAGCCTAAGATGAGCACAGATGTTCTTTGTGTGTGCTCCTGCTTGACATTGTCCACTGGAGCTTGTGATATGTGGTAGGGCGTCTGTTGAAGAATAAAGAGGAAAAAGTCAAACCCTCTAGCTAAGTAAAAGTGAATGATCAATCATTTAGATACTTTACTAGCCTTCCGTGTTCAAAAGGGGACTGGGGCTCTGTAGAGAGATCAGGTTTTTGTGTAAAGTTTCCAAAACTTCCTTCTTTTTGTCAAAGCCTGAATATTACATAGGTAAATTTTGAGTGGCATGATGGATGCTCAGTAGACAGAGCAAATTTTTCTTTTAATAATGAAAAATTACAAATAAACTATACTTGTTGTGTCTGTAACATAAATGTTTTTAATATCTATGTTTATATATATGTAGTATTTTGTTACATTTTTGTATTTCAATCATAAGTCACATTATTCATCCAAAGTCTGAGTCGTTCTATCACAAATATGGGGGAAAAATACAATACAAAGTCATTTTTAATGACTTCGGTATTGTAAATATCTTTCAGTGTAAAATTAAGCACTAGTAGAATTCTAAATTTAATGAACATGGAACATACCCTGGATCTGATTATCTTGAAATCTGGATTAACATTCGCTTGTAATGCCATGGGGGGCACGACATTTCTTTTTCCTTCTGAGAGCTCCTTGCAGAGCTTTACAAACAACGTTTCTTTATCACCACAAAACAAAACATTCTGGATAATCATGGCTAAATAAGAAATGTGTCTGCATGTGAAACCATGGGGAATTCTGTAAAACCAAAAATATATTGCCCAAAGAGGATTTTAGTTGGACCACTGAAGGTTTTCCGCTGTAATTACACTAGGTCACAGATACTGGATTTATTGTTTTGTCCTGTTTTGTGCTCTTTGTGATCAGTTTTGAATGCTGCATTCCTGACTGTTCTGGCTGTCTTTGGAAGTCCTTCCTGAAGAAGTTTCTGATTGGTAGGGTCAGGAACCCAGGCCTCGTTGCGTCTCCTTTAGCTTTGGTTTACTTGTATTTTCAGCAGAGTATATTCAGTGATCAGGCAGAACAAGCCCTTGGGAGCTCTTGGGGTTCCCTCTGGAGCCAGCCCCCTCAAGGGAATCCCACAACAAGTCTTAGTGAAAAAGGTTTTCCAGAGAGTAAATATTATTCCCTTCCTCTTGACAAATGCTGCCTTGGTTTGTAGGTGAAACATTCACTTTTGCTGTAATGTCTTATACCCTCTGACTCCTTTGCAGACCCCAGCATCTTTGCTTTTGTTGGTCATAGAGTAGGTGTTTGGCCAGATCTGCCAAACTGTTCATTTTCTCATGCTCTATATTAAGACAATCAAAGGCTTCTTGCCTTTAGTTTTCTGTAAGTACTCTATTAAAATTAATAAAAAATAAAGCACAGGAGTTCATGTTATTTTTGGAATAAGTGTTCGTTTATTTTTCGTTTTCCTCAGCAAGCTGTGTAGTTGGACACATGGTTACTAAGAAAGTCTGGCTTTACAGCTGGAGCGATATAAAAATAGTTTGAATTAAAAAGATGTGAAAAATATAAAAGTATCACAAACATTCAGTTTTTGTAATAAAAGTGTGAAATTTACAGAGGAGGATGATACAATTGGGTATAAAGATTTTGCTTCTGGTTGGTTTATATGACCTTCATGAATCACTCTGGGCTTTTCTAGTCATGAATAATACCTTTATCTAACTCAAACCAATAAAACCTTTATATCACATCCCACAATATTTTGTTGTCTTTCCATAATTAAATGATAAACTGTGCACCTAAAATATTCCGCAGATTTCTCCATCTGGACCCTGTTACCAGGGTAGCTGGAAATGATTCACTGTCTTCAAAGGTTTCGTAACGCTCTGAAGTAGGGAGCTGTGATCCATCCGCATCTTGTAAGCAGGGAGGAGGCACAACGGGGTCTGGTGACACCCAAGGTCTCATTCCAAACCTGTGAAGGGTCCCCCCTGTGTGGGCTGGTAGCCTAATTACAGAAACGTCCTTCCACCAGGCGGGGTTTGTGACCTAGCTGAGCACATTGGGTGCATCTGGCAGCACTTCAGCCCGCTTTGTGCTGGGCACATCTGTAATCTTTGGCTGTCTTGCAGGTGTTTTGCCTCTGCGCACATCTGGAAAGCTGGCAGGTATGCAAATGTAGCAACTGTGGCTTTTGTGGGATTTTTGTGGGAACAGGTATCAACCAACGGGTGAGGTTTAAGGGAGCTGTGCATTATAATATCTTTGCAGAACAGAGCTGGGTTTCCAGCAGTAGCTACAGTGAGTATCTGGAGGGCTTTGGTTCATGGAAATCTGCCATAAGCTGCACTGCCACCAGGTAGGAAAGGTCAGCTGGGTATTTGGTTGGAGAAGGAAAGTTGTGGTAAAGGTCAGAGGGATTAAAACATTTTTAGTCTGCCTCAATCTTGCAGTTCCTCTGAATTTCCACTTCTTTACTGCAGTGAATGGTTTATGATCTGCAGTATCTAATTAGAGAGCTGAGAAACTCAGCACTGAGAGCCTATCTCCAAGGTTTTATCTTTAGCTCTTCAAGATGGGATTAAATTAAGGAAAGAGATTAATATTAAAAATAAAAGAGAGAAAGAAAGGAAAAGACAAAAAAAGAAAAAAAGGTTATGAAAAGGTTATGGGGCACAGTGTGCTGGTGATAACTTATGTAATGTTACCTTGGTGTGAAACATCATTTCTGTTATCAAGCGCAGCTCTCCATAATTGAATATTGAAATCACAGCCCTGGCTTCATTCTGCAGAGCATTATGAACTTCTCTGAGAGAGAGTGGATTTACTTCTATTTTCTTATAAGTAATGTCCTTCAGATATGTTATCTACATATATTTAATAAATGAAAGGGGACTTCCTGTTGTCTAATGCAAAGCTCTGATAAAATAAATAGAGGCTATAGACACAATTCCCACTTATATATTTTCAGGGGGTCCCAAAGAAATTAAAAAACATGTATGCTGAAACCTAAGAGGTCTAGTACTTTTCTGTGCATAACCAAGCTCTGCAAGTCACTGCTGTGCAGTGCTGTTGAAGTCTAACATTGTTAGAGAAATGTTATGCAGAATATTATATGTAAGTAGTAAGCAAATTCTCCATAATGAAACAATCTCTGATACTTTATACAATATAAAAAACCCAGTGAGTTAGAG
Organism: Nothoprocta pentlandii; assembly: GCA_013398315.1. Lineage (NCBI taxonomy): Eukaryota > Metazoa > Chordata > Aves > Tinamiformes > Tinamidae > Nothoprocta > Nothoprocta pentlandii. The sequence continues at coordinate 364,185 of VZSG01000063.1, forward strand.
GAAAATATATGTGCAGGCCAAATAATCTTTAGCCACCTACTTTAGCCACCACCTTGCAGTGCAGTATCTGTATTTTTGCAGTGAAGTATCTGTTAGCAGTATTGCCAAAGCACGTTGTGGGTAATGCTGCTGTCTGCTGAGTGGTGATTCTGGTCTCCTCTGCCTGATCTGCACTTTCACCGGCCCTAGGCCCTGGGGCAGAATCAAATGCTGGACATTAGCACCAGGACTTCACTCAAAGCCTAGACAAAATTTCAAACCACTTGTTTTCAATACTCTCTTGCTTTGATCAGCTAACAATTGTCTGTGCATTTACTGGAACTGATATTAGCTAGTGAGTCTTTTTCTTCTTTTCTCTTTCCTTTCTTTGCTTCCTTACAGTGATACTCTTCTAAACAGTGAAGCGCATGATATTTATTTTTTTTTCTGTAGCTATTTGCCTCTGTGAAGGGGGAGGCAGCGCTCTTGGGGTGCAATCAGAAAGGCACAGTGTTTGTCAGGATAACGGGGTTGTCGTGAAGAGCATCATGTGCCTAACGCAGATCCGGCGTGACGGTCCCGCCGCAAGCAGCCGCTCTCAGCAGCAGCAGAGGCATCTGCAGCAGCACAGAGGGAATGATAAGAGCTAATGAAAGAAGAAAATCAGTTTCAGAAATGCCAGGTCTCAAGTTGATGGTGTAGTCCTTAGGAGTCAGACAGGGTTTTGCTTAGTGAGAGAAAGATTTACTGTGTTAAGTTACAAGGTTGGGAATATGTATGGCAGAAGGATCTGAGACTTCATCCTTGACGTTTTGGTATGGTCCTCCCCACACCTGAGTCTGATACTCTTCTTGCTGGGATGTTCTAATGCAGCTTTCATTGGAGTCCTCCCATGGAGAAGTCTGCAAAATTAAGCACAGAGTTATAAGTGCAAGCACTTGCTATGAAGTACCTGGAATTGGCATTGCTTTGTGAATGACAGTATCCTGGGAATTTGTGCCAGGCAGAAATGCTAACATTTGCAGGCTTTAGGGCCTTTAGGGCCTACCCAGCTTCCTCTATCTTGGGCATTAATTTCTAGTTTCTCTACTCCAGTAGACCGAGCAGTTGTGTGTATGTGTTTCCCTTTAATTTCCCTAAGCTGAAGATTTTGACATCCGTTTCACAAGATGTTACTGAATTTTGCTTGGTAACATTTAAGTAAACAGATATACCCTATTCACATGTTTAATAAATATGAGTGGCATTGATAAAATATTGGGCTTACTTTCCTTATGTTGTATAGATTTACAAACTGAAATAAGCGGTCATGGGAGGATTACTGTGACAGAGAGAGGGAGCTCTTAATGTGGCTGGTGTGACCTTAGGTTGATTCCGTCCTTTTTATGGCCACTACGGAGGGTGAGGTAAAGGAAATCATGGTCAGGTCAGCTGCCACAGCGGTTCCCCGGGTCCTTTTGGAAGTCACGGTGATTTTCTGTCATAAATACCACCGGGAAATGGGTCAAAAAGGACGATGAGTTCCTTTGTGATCTGTCTCTGAGCAGGGTAAGGCTCTTCACAGCTCCAGCTGGAGATCTGGGCCAATTAGTAGAGTCCATTTCTTGAGACCGTTGTGTATTTCTGGTGGATTATAGCAAATCTTTCGTCTTTACAGTCAGGATTTTAGATGCCTAAACTTAGGCTCTTGAATCCATTTTCAAACACCTAAAGAACTGGCTTGGCTTTCAGGTTTTGAGCCTGTTACAGCTCTCGGCAATTTAAGCATTTGTGAGAATGAGGCTGCTTCTCTAGACGCTTAAATATGGATTTCGGAATGCCTAACTTGGGATGTCTATTTTTGAAAATTTGGCCTACATTTGTGGAGAAAATTTAATCATGAAAAGAGTCCCATTATAAAATTCTCATTAGGCAGGTGCGTGCACAGATACGCATGTGCCTGCCTAAGCACTTGGCACTGCAGGCAGGTTCCCATTGCTAGCCCTAGTTTGTCTGTGCCTGGTGCTAACTCAGCCCCTTCTCTAACCCCTTCGCTGACTTAGTTGGCAGCTAAGGTTGACTGCTTCTGAGTCTGAGTCAGCAGCAAATGAGAGATATTGTGCCTGTAGATAAGCAATGAGAGAATTAAGGTCAGGAAATGGGAGTGACGTTGTAGTAAGTGTCCATTGGCCTTCGCTTAACTAACTCTCTCGTTGGAGATCTTGCTTGCAAAGTCCGTCTAACACCCTCTTGTGAGTATAGCCAAGTAATTTGCCAGCTATTGAGTTAGTGCACTGTCGTGAGGAAGTCATTGCATGCAGACATTCAAAATTTGCCTGTCTTCAGACAGCAATAATCCAAATGAAATCTCTGTTCGAAAGAACTTGGAACTTGCATTGCTTAAATCCCCTTTTCCTTCCTCAAATGTTGCACTAAAAATCCTGTCACTTATGAAGACCTGACTTACATGACTGAGAGTTGCTTCCTGAGGGCAACTTTGTAAGAGAAAAAATAAGGGCACCTCTATCTTTCTGTTGCACATCTGTTAATACCTTACTATATTTTGAGACTATGTGCTTCTATTCAGACACTATCTGAACTGTTTTGAGTGCTCACACTCATTGAGGTCAAAATGTCAACATTTTTGAGATTTAAAAATTCTGAGTATTTTCACTATTAATTCCTCTTCTTCTGGAAGAAGTCTCCCTGAAATTTGCGTCAAAAAAAGTAGATGGCAGAGTAGGTGCTTCTACAGCATCAATTTCAGTCTGAGATAGAAACTATGGTGATTTTTTTTTTCCAGTCCATAAGGCTATCTATAAATATACAAAAAATATATACTTTTTAACTAGACAGATTTTTTTCCATCGTATCTGATGACTTAGGTGTGTCTGTAACACCACTGGAGAAACATCTTTTTTAATTCTTGCCCCTTATAACCTTTCTTAGAAGCCAGAGATCTTAGTAAGTATAACAGTTCTTCCTTTCTAATAATTGTGTGCGTGCTTATAAATAATAAGATAATGGCAAATACTGACTTCATGCTGAAAAATACCTGTAATATATACAGCATATAAGTGAGTGTGTAGCAAAATGACCTGTAACAACTGTATATCTATCGCTAAGAAATGCAATGTGCGCTTCATCCTCTATCCGTTCCTGTGGCTTCCTGCGCTCCTGGCTCTTTCATGCTCATTGCTGGCCCTGTTGCTGCATGCCCTTCTATGCGAGGAGGAGGAGGAGGAGGAGGGAGAGTGTGTGACGGCACCTCTGGGCAGCGCTGATGGGCGGACTGAGCGCGCTGAGTTTGCCTGCATCATCATTTTCTGCTTTGACGGGGGAGTGTCTTAGACTTCTTCCATTTGCCCGGGGTTCTGACATGGCATCCTCTTAAATCAAGCTTGAAAGGAAATTGATTGAAAAGAAAACACTATTATGGGAAAACAATTTATTCCCTTCCCCTTGACAGAAGGCAGAGTTTTGTCTATATAGTGGAATAAATATTAGCTGGCTGTTTGTTTTAAGAAGTGGAAGCTACTCATTCCCCTATGATGGCTTTGAGCAGTGTTTGAAATGGGATTTTGCTTCTACTCTAGACAGTTATTTAATGGCAGGACCACATGCTAAGCCTAGAATACCCCACACCTGCTGAATACCCACCCGTTTTTCCTGTCTTCCGGATGCAAACACATGGATACACCTGCATATATGTATGTCTACACGTAGGAGAGAGTGTTTTCCACTCAGGAATTTTCCAGTCACCTGTTTGCTGGTTGAGGCCACTCATCTCCTCAGGCCTCTGATCCAGCCGCTTCTGCCAGCCGTAGAGGCTGGTTGCTACCGCAACTAGTGCTTGACGAAGTAATTATGCAAGATTGCACATTACTGCAATTTTGCCAATAATGGCTCCTTGTGATCAGATCAAGTGTCCTAGCAAAGAGGTCATGAGATGAAAATGAAGCTTCTGCTCTGCCTGTAGAGCATGAGGAGGCAGGTGAGCCGGTGGGTGCTGTGTCCAGGGACTGAAGAATGATCAAGAGCACTGAGCAGTCTCAGGGCAGGTGGAAGGTGAAGGGGTTCAACTCAGAGGGAATACTTTCCTTGAGGAGTTGCTCACAGAGGTGGCAGCAAGGGCTCCATATCAGAGACAAGAAGATTAAGGTCAGTGTGCCAACCTGAAAAGCCAGGCATCTCTTATCAGGATGGAGGTAGCAAATCCCCCTCTCCTCTCCCATGCTGGTGTGAAGATGCGTGAGATAGATATGCAAAGGGAACTTGTAAATACTTGGACAACCTGGGAAAGGGAGCTTGAGGCACCGCTGTACCCCAATCCCCACCAGAGCTCACAGCACTGAGTGCTCTTCTATCAATGACCGTGCAAGTCCAGCGTGTTTTCTCCCTCTTTCTTTGAGCAAAAGTCTGAGTCTGAGCGATGACTGCTCATAGGCTGCCTATCCCAGAGTGTTTCTGCTGGGTGGCTCTGCTGTAATTCTCCTCACTGTTTGCAGAGTATCAGTGGTAATTTCTATGTAAATTTGCTCGGGGCAGCAATTTAGCAGCTTTTCTGTTGACAAATGAAGGAACATCTTACTAGCGGAGAGGCTGCTTAAATCTCTTCAGAGAGAGCTAAAGTGGCATCTTGAAGGTCATGGGAAACTCCAGCTACCGTAATGTGACCAAGGGGAGCCCTCTTTGTGGAACATCTCATTTGGCTTGGTGCTGTCATTTCCACGTCTGGTTTCTGCTGGGCCTCCTTTGCTTTAACATTCAGCATGCGCAAGGTAATGGCTGGCATAAACCTGTCTGTCTGCCCTGACCCTCTAGAAGAGTGAAAAGCTTCAGCTGCTGAGAAGAATATGAAGGGGGCTGAACTTTTGCTCCCTGAAATTAATCGAGGGGGAACTGCTGGCTGGGTTCTTTGTAAGCAGAAGCTTCAGTGGAAAGAGCAGTTTCACCTGTAAAGGTGAGCTCTAAATCTGCTCAGAATAGACAAATTGTCTTGCTTTTAGGATAGATGCTCTATCTTTATTTTTTTTTTTTTATGGAAATAACAGTAGGAAAACAATATATGTGTATGTACACTTCTGCATAATCTCTGAGGATTTTACTGATCACCTGAGCATAATATGCCATACTTTTGTTTCCTGTCTTATTTTGGGGTGAAATTTTAGATGCTAAAAATTCAAAGGGAAGCTCCCATTCACATTCTCTATTGAAGTAGGAGCTATCTTAATTTTTATCAAGCGGCCTAACCCGTTCAGGTTCAACCTCACCTGGGCCTTTCCTCTCGGGAATTTGCATGCTGATTGGTATGTATACCTACTAAGATGAAACTTTAGAAACTGGAAAGGTGTAGATGTCTCAGTTCTCAGACCATTATGTCAACTTCTACTACTCTGTACATTGTTAGATGGAGGCTCAACAGCACCTTGTTCCTATGCTAGTCTGACACTTAAACGTATTGTTTTAATTTCAGCTAAACTAACGTCGTTTATATCAGCAAGCTCTTTTTCCTTTAAACCTACAGGGAAGGCCTGTCTCCTTGCAGGCCTGTTCAGTTAACATCACTATGTTACATTTAGCACCTTAATTTTTTATTTTGGACTATTCCTTATCCTAAGTAAGGATTTCCATGCCCACCAACCCTTGCTTGATACTGTGTTTGAGGTTCCACATCCTTTAGGTTAGGCAGAGCCGTAAGAGATGGGGGAGAGCACACGTGGCCTGTAGAGTCTGTAAGAGAGGGGATGTGGAAGATACCTTGGATGTTCGATTGCATCCTCATGATGATGCAGATAATCAGCAGTAAGAGTATTGCTGATTAAGTACGTCCAAGAGCTTATTGTCAGTAAGAGCTCTTAGCACCAGCCTTCTGGCCCGGGGGCGCTGCGGGCTGCTTCTGAGGGCCCTGGTGCTCTGACCAGAGCTAGACCTGGACCTGGAACCAACGCAGATGGGGACGTGGCCTGGAGGTGCCTCGGGGGGCAGGCAGCGGTGCCAGGCCCCATACCCGCCCCATGGACCTGGCAACCCCCAGCTGACCTCCCAGCCAAGCTGCTGCGGGCAGCCTGCCCGCTGCCTTGCCTAGCACCATGTCTCTCTCTAAAATCAGCTTTCTTTAAAAAACTGGCATCTTTGTAAAGCTCTGGAAAGGTGTAAAGATACAACTTTGCTTTTGTTTTGCTTCCAACAAGAAAATTGAGATTGAGACCGTGTAATTCTTTAATGTTCTTAAAAGCAGCTCAAGTTGTTTTAGATGCTTAAGAAGAATCTTTTGTTTCCCTAATCATTTTGAGAGAAGTAAATGAAATGAAACACAAAGCGCTGGCTTTGTGTTTGACAAGGGTTTAGCCATTGCCTCAATACCATGTCATGAATCTGCGCTCAGATGCCCTGGAAATGCTGGCAGGGAGCAGTTCACCTGGTATGGCCTGGGAGCTGGCCACTTTTTTTCACCTCCTTATTTTGTGCTGGATATTAAAGTCTTGACAAAACTCTGAATTTATGAAAGAGCAGATTGCTGCTCTCTCAGGGCTGGAATGATGGTGAATGCTGCACGCCAGCTCCTAAATGCATCGAAAGGGCAGTGCTGATGCCAGGAACCAGGTTACCTCTACTAAGTATTAGAATAGCTTAAAAATCCTTTCAGCAATGGTCCTTCAGCTCCACATCGTCCACCTCCACTACACATATAAGAGAACAAATGTCCAATGTAAGATTTCTTTTGTCCTTCCTGTAAGTTGTCTCAAGATTTATTAATTTATCAGATGAGAGATACGTGCCTTTTATTAGCATTTAGCACTGTAAAGACTAACTTTTCTGTAACATAAGCTAGGTGAGAACTGCCGGGGTTGGTGTGGATCTGCAGCTCTCACTCTCTGTCTGTGTTTCCCACCCTCATTTACTTTATTTATAAAACAAAAATGTCAACTGACTCAGAGACAAACTGTTCGGCATTCTTTGCATCTCTATAAAAGCTGCCTTGATTATTCATCAAGGCACAGCGAGTGCAAGAAGAGAACTGATGGCATGTCACCCGTGTGGAAGCACCTAGCACATTCCCTTTGAAGTTAGCGTTGAATCAAAGTCCCCATCAGCCCTGAAGCTCACAGTCAGCTCCTTGCTGGGGAAAAAATAGAAGAATAAAAAATATTGATCACAAGAAAGAGGGGGTGAGCACTGCCTTAACAAATGAATGAGAAGGAAGATTTGATGGCTGTGGGGTAGGGTAGCTAGGCTTGAGGGGGTAGACAGTTAGCTGCCTTACAATGTCTTGGTTTTTAGCTAACTTTTGAAATTGGCTCTAGCAGTGCTTTTTATGTGTGTATTTATTACATCAAGTTCAAAATAAAGATGAAAAAAATAACTTGGAAGGAACAGGCTGTGTTTCTATAGATGGCTAAAGTGGCACCGATTATATCTGTGTCTTCTGTAACTTATGTCAGTGCAAACGACTCCTTCTCTTCTTGCTCTTATAAATTCTAAGTCCCGCAAGGCGAAGTCACGGCACAGCCACCCTGTCAGTGAGCTCTGCAAAAGCAGCCCATCAGCCAGCCACCCAATTGTCACTGTGCAAACATGATGACACTGCAACACACCCATGTCTGCAGAATGCTGTTATCCACTAACTAAATAATATAGTAGAGCCCCTCTCCTCCGCTGGCATGGAAATAACCAACCTTAGCTACTGAGGTTGTCACCACCAGATTTTTGGCCATCGCAGTTCATGATTATCATTATGCTTTCCACTGTAATCAGATAGGACGCTGCAATGATGAGTTATCAGGTAGCATGGGGAAAAGAAAAAGAGAGAGGAGGAGGAAAGATTTAGTATCACAGTTATGGGAGGAAGGTGAAGCTACTCACACGTGTACAATATGCGAAGAGGGAAAAGAAAAGGGTATTGATTGCCAGCAGCAAAGGTGCTGAACCTGCATAAAAAATACTGAGTTTTGTTGGATATAGAAGAATTGTTTGGCTGCTTTTTCCATTTGAAAAAATGTAATGAACCTTTGGGTATAAGCATTACATCTTGTAGTGCAGCTCAACTAATGCTTATTTCTTGCAGTGTCACTGAGAGTTTAAAATGTTCGCTCTCTAATATTAAAATTGGCTGCCTAATACAAAAAGCAATTCATAAATACTTTCTCGAATAAAAGTGCCGAGTATGATTGCTGCTATATCTGAGTTCAAATTATCCCTTTCTTGTAGGTATTTGGAAAGCACTAGGTGTTTGTGAAAATGTTTCTGTATTTTGTGAATTCCAAAGGTTTTATTATCAGTGTTTAATCCCAAAGTCACCTATCTTAGAAAGCAGTATATGAACAATGATGTAGCATTTGCTGCTTTTTCCTTCCCGTTTAGAAAAGTTTTATTCCTCCAATCAGGAACTGGAAAGAATACCATGTTACCAATCACACACTGGGAGTAGAGAATAATTGAAGTGAGCAGTTTGCAAGTGTTCTGGAGGCGGAAATGTGCTCAGATGAACTATTTGGTAGATGTTTCTGAATAACAAATCCATTCACAAAAATCTGGTTCAGCCCATTAAGAAGGAAAAGAGGTCAAATTCCTCCTGAATTGTGTTTTCAGGTAATTATTTATCTAGTAATAACTATTTTTTTTTTCATATTTAATAGATAGTACCACTGATGACAAAAGGCTTTGCAGAAGTGAGTTGGAAACAATGCCTTCAGCAGGGAGTCTACAACCTTTATCAGTCATAAGCAAGAGTGAATGATAAGGCAGAGTTCACTGTCACGTGTTTCTACTCATGACTTGCAGCTCGTACTAGGGAGAAACTCTGGATGCAGCTAGGGATGAATTCTGAGAAAAGAGCTGAACTGTGAGATGAAGATCCAGCTTTTCAACCGTTTATCCCTCTCTCAAAATAGCATGGTGATGGCTTGAAATTGGACTGAGGTCAAAGCATAGCTGTGTATTTGCTTTCAGCAGTATTTGCTTGCTGCCTGCACGTTGACAATAGATCCCAAAACTTTTGAGGCTGATTTGGTAACAAGGATGCAGAAGTCCAGAGGTTCATCCTTACCATAACTGGACCATCACCACTTGGAAAACTGGACAAGAAAAACTGCTCTACCAGATTTCTGGTACTTTGTACCAGCTTGTGCTGTACAAATGCCGAGCTGTGGTCATTCTGCTCTTTTGTTTCACAAAGAGCAACAGAAATCATTTAAGCAGCTGCAAAAATAGCATAAGTTGTTAGAGGTTTACTAAACAACTCTACTCCAACAATAAACCACCTTAAACAATCTGATCTATAGAGTTTGGAATATTGATCTTGGTTTGTCACAAATATGACACCTGTTCTACATAGTGAGATCAATTTGTTGCTGAAATTTTGGAAAAGTAAGTTCACATAAAAACTGAATGTCTGTGTTTTCATATAACTTCACAAAATTGTCTTCAGATTGAGCTTAGAGTGTCTCTGGTTGTAAAAACGGTCACTTCATGCTCTGAGGGTTAGAAGAGGTTGAGATGGAATGGTTTCCCAAGAGCAAATTGACAGGGAGGCTCTTTTTCAGAATCTGACAGTTCATTGAATGCGGACCAAAACACATCTTTTAGGTGGGAAGAAAACTTTGGTTTATGAGCTTAATGCAAAAACCCGCCAATTGTCTCAGCCAATCCTAGAGCTTTTAATTTAGAAACTTAATGGCCATAGTTCTTTCCACTGCTAATGAATTTGATGAAGAAAAATAAAACGTGTCATTGTGATCAGATTATGCCACCGTATGACTGATGTTCGTGCAAAAGTCTAGTAGCATCAGTCTTCTGTTCTGGGAGAGAAGTGGTTGTGGACAGAGCCTTGAGGTGCTCCTGTTTTCAATTTCTGCAATGTTTCAGCACTGTGGTTTACATGCAGTTTCTGTGATACTTTCTTTCCTCACTTGGAATTTTTACTTGTGCTCTGGCAAAATTATTCCATTCATTAACATGTATCAATACTGTGAATGTAATGGAAGTGACATGAGCATAATGAGGCAGGGGGTGAGGAAAGGAGATTTCCAGCTCCTTCTCTTCCCCACTCACCTCTGCCCATAAAAATAAAATTACTTCATGGAGCAGAGCTTGGCATTAATGCTTAAACAGATGGCTGTGATGATAGGACTGCAGGCACCAGCAAGTCAAGGTAGAGCGGACAGAGAATATTTGTTTTGTACATGTGCAGGATAAGTGGGAGCAGTCATATCACTTGTTCTTTTTATAATGTGACTCATGACAAAATTACTTTAGCTTTCAGGAATTTGAAGGAGAATGAGGGGAAGAAAACACTTGGCATCTGCAATTTAATGCTTTTAACTGGAGAAAGAGAGCTAAGCTAATACTCAAGCCTTTCACGTGTTGCAGGCAGGCGCTAATATACCCAGAGGGTAGTTAAAGACTCCTTAGAGAAATCTCACAGCCACCTCATTCTCGCCTCATCACGACAGCATCACTTCCTACAGCTTAAAAATAATAAAAAAAGTCACCCTGAGTTGCCAGTAAGGTGGGAGATGTGTGGATCATTTTTCAGTTCTGCTATTCTCAATAGCTCTCCTACTGTTCTTTCTCTTTAACTTGGCCCTTGGATATTTAAGTCATTACCTGATAATTTTCACTGTCAGTGAGTCTTCATTTGCAATTGCTGTCAGGCCGGAAGAAATCCAAGGTGAGTTCCCGTCTTGCTACCCTGCACCAAAAGACCCTTCAAAACAGCATAAGGGCATTGGAAATGAGTCTGGCCCTCGTCTTCCTCCAAAACCCAGTAACTATCACACACTGCATTGAAGGAGACTGTGCTCATAGTGTGCTCAGTGCGTGAGTCCTGTCGGCCACTAAAGCAGTTCTCATTCCATCCATAGGAGCAGACATGTAGGCGTGTAGGTATGCACACCAATTGCAGATTAATGGGTTAAAGAATATAACAAAACAAAACAAAAGGAACGTAGTTGCTATTTTGCTGAAGAAGATGTAGAAGTAAAAGATGGGAAAGTCCTACCAAATTTCATTAAGCATGTTCACCTAAATGCCAAGCAGAATTGCTCCTTATCAGTATGTTCTGCAGGGATGTTTTCTGTTATGTATAAAGATAGCATGTATTATATATTTATTACTGCAGCATCACTGGGATTTTCATATTACTACTCAGACCAGCGAAGTGGCACAAGCTCTGCCCTAAGGTGTGAACTAAGCAACTTCTTTGGCTCTTGTCTTTTTTTTTCCTTTCTACCAAATTATCACTGGTGAAATTTGCTGAACTTAAAGTGCTGCTCCTGGACCCAAAAGTACTGGAGGAAAGTCTTATGTGGATGAGAAGAAAGAAAGAATGAGGAGAGGAAAAGAGTTTATGTGCTGGAAAATATATCCCCAAAGGTAGCTGCTGAGGTATTTCCCTGTTCATTGGCAAACAATGATTTGGTATTGTGAATAGAGCACCTGCAAATTCCTTTAAATGGGGTGCTTGTTGACTTGTGACATTGAGTCTGTGGTACTGAGCTTCGTAAGCTTTGACTCTTAGCAGTTCTTAGAGGGTTTGTGGGTGGGTGGCAAGCAGGGCCATTCAGGGTTCCTCCTGACAGAGGCTGCCTCTCTGCCTGTACACCAACAGGGTCTCTCCCTGCCACCATTAAGGGGCAGTTTTCATGACATAGTTGAACCAGCTTGCGGACATCTCAGATAAGATGAGGAAATGCAGACTGCACAACAGCAATGCGCTTGTTATGCTGATTCAGATTTTCCCCAGCTTTGGTTTGTAGTTGAGCAGACTTTGGGCTGGATCTTGGACTGCCTGCTTTGCATCTCTTGGCATTAGGCAGGATGTGGTTGACTCATCCCCAGCTGCTGTGATGCTGCCCTGCACTCCCTATCATCCTCTCTAGCTAATTAACTGAGGGCCCAGCTGCAGGCCCTTATCCTATCTGCAACCAATTAGTACTGCCAAGCAGGAGGGGTAGTTACAATAACACAGTTGTGCTGTTGGGTCAGAAACAATGGGCGCCCAGCCATGGGATCAAGTGTGAGAGGAAAGTGACTGCCATCCTGCCTTCAAGGTAAGGGATTATCTCAGGTGCTTGGCTTTGCTCTAGTTGTGTGCAGATGTTGCTGCTGCTTTTGGCTTCCTTGCTTTGCCTTGCGTCTGTATGATCTGTGTGAGAAACTGTATCCCCTGGCTTGATGTCCTCAGGGAGAGCACGGCTGGGGGGAGTAGGCTGGGCCCTGTGTCTGCTCCCACATGTTTCCAGAGCCACCCTCTGGTCTCACAGCACTTTGAGGGGCTTTCTTGTCCTTGTTTCTTAGGAAGGAGGTGCATGTGTAAAGGATATCTCTGAGGGGAGCAAGAAAAAAAAGGCACTTTTAGTTACTGCAGGGAAGTATCAGGTGTATTTGATCGGACTGTGGCTTGATTTAGTTGATGGTTTCCATGCAAACTGCAGCTGTGGCTTTTTAAGCCACTGAAATAGTCTGTTAGTTTATCAGACTGGGCTAGTCCTGGCCTTTAGGAAGCTGCTTTGAAAGAGGGGAGGTGCAGATCCCAGCAGAGCTGAGCTTGTGCCCGTGCTCACTGGCAGTGGGCTGCAGGGTGACCTGTCTGTGAGGGGCTGAGTGTCACTTTGGGCCTGTTCCAACCAGCCCCGTAATGGATGGACACAACCCCCAAGTGCAGTGGTGTTTCAGCAAGGGCTGTAACTCACGGGCCTGGGTGGAGAGAGAGAGAGGAATCTGAGGGCCCTGAGGTCTGGGAGATACTTGCAGGGTGGCCGTGGCCCCTACGAGGAGTGCTGGTGATGTGTTGGACCTGAGGTGAGCCTGGGGAAGGAAAGGCCTTTCCCGAAGGGTTTGTTCCATTGCATGTTCCATTCCATTATTGATTGCATTAATAACTGAATGTTTTGCTAATTGATAATAAATTAAGTGTGCTCAAGTTTTCCCAGTCAAGACTGTCTGCAGGAGTGTGAGAGCCAAGAGCGGTGCCAGGAGTTGTGCTGAGCCTCGCTGGGCTCAGCTCAGTTCTGAAATGAAGGTTGTCTTATTTCAGGTGTTTGCCCCTTCCTTCTTTTTTAGAGAACTTGGAAGTTTGTGAGTAAGGTCTACTGTGTGATATCATTAATACGAGTTGTTTTCCAGGTTCCGCTACGGCAGTAAAAATACAGTAAATGATACATGATAGCCGTTGAAATGCCACATTCAGCAACAACAAAATGCTTCAATTTGGAATTTGGAGGTTCATGTGTTTTGTTACCTAAAGTTCCTGTGTCATTTTTTCTCTGTGGTCTTCTAAACTCTGTGAGTTCATTTCTAGAACTAACCACCTGCCACACACACAGAGCAGCCTTTTTCTCTCTACTTGCTGCTAGCTAAGTTTGCTTGATTTTTCATATGCTTGCAGACCTCTTTCCTACACTTCCAAATGGAGAAGTGGTGATTAATTCTTTCAGAGCTTCCCCTCCTCCCCAAACTGCTAGAGGTTTCACCTGTGTTTCATTAGGTACACAGGGCAGGGAGTGAAGACAGTAGAAACCCCATTAGAGGACAGAGGGTATACAGGAGGAGAAGAGATTTGTTGTTTCTTCCTTCAAGAAGCTTTCTTCTAGAACTGGAAAACTTGCTCCCTGTTACATGCCAAGGATGGAGAAATTGCCCGGGCTTGCTGAGATTTTTTTTGTCACTCTGGTTCATCCTGCAGTATTCAAGGCTTTGCTTGAGACGAGATGTTTATGGTGTTTTCCTGCTTTCTGAAGGCATAGAAGAAATAGTTTGTTCTCTGAATGTCATTTTGTTTGTAATGGAAAAGCTCTCTGAATCCAGTGGGGTCAAGCATTTCTTTAAGTTCTCGGGAGCTCGTCCTTCTATGCTCTGTTTTCAGTACGCATGCAGGAAGCCTTGGCACCCAGGAGGCAAGAGGTGTGCCCTGGAAATGTAATCCTCAGACTTGCATGCTTATAAAGCTGCTGCCTGGAGTCATGAATAGAGAGGGAGAGAGAGAGAATTGGCGACGGTCCCAGTGGGAGATGAGAGCGCAGGGAATGTGGTCTGTGAGAAGCCCACTCACATGGCAGAGGTCGCTGGCTGTCTTGTCTTCCCTTCCTTTCTGTGGTGCAGAGGGAACAGGGATGGGTCATCAGAGGACCAGTGTCTTGGAATGAATTTGTATGGGGAGTTGACCTCTTCTCCATTGTTTTCTTTCCTTACTCTCCACTTCCCATTTTCTTCCATTATTTAATTTTCTAAGCAAACGTCCCCCAGTGTGCGCTGTGTAAATATTGTCACTGAATTACTGTCTGCTTGCTTAGCTCATTAGAGAAAGCCATGATAAGCTTTTTAATTACAAAATTAGCTTCGCCAAATCAATTTCTTTCACTTAATGAACTGAAGAAAACTGCAAATGGGAGGGGTAACATTCCCCTTTCCCCTGAAGCATAAATTCACTGTCATCAACCCCCAACTTTCTAAAAAAATCAAGGTAACCAAAAAAAAAAAAAACCCAACCCTGTGTTTTAAAAAGTTGTGAGTTGAAGAGAGATCTCAGTTGCACCTGAGATCTCAAAGCTTTTCTTTTTCTCTATTTTAATAGAGAAATTGATTTGTGCCCTCTCCTCTTTTTCTTTTTTCTTTTTTTTTTTTTTCTTACTGTTTTACTCTATACATTTATTTTATCTCAGAACAGCAGTCACCAAGCTGGATGTGCTGAAAGCAAAACCATTCTTGTAAACTATTGCTGTGCTTTTTGGTGAACCATTGCTCCTGTGTGATAGGAAAGCACCTGTAGAAGGAAACTCTTGCCATTCTAGAAGGAACTGCTTGGATGGGATGAGATGATCAGTACCTTTATAAGGATTCATACTGGACCTGAAGTACTTGCAGAGTTTAGAGTTTACAAAGCATGGGAGAAAGGACTACATGTGATAGTTATCAGTCAAATTGCTTTATGCGCTGCCTCATGACTCATGCTGTAGTTTTGACGTAGATCTTGAATACAATAGAGTAAAATGTCAAAGATGGGATAGCAAGTGATCTTTGGATGATCAGCAGGTCAAACTGAGGTGTGTTGAATACTGTAATTCTCAGCTCTGATCTTAAGTCTTGTGCATATGATTATGGCTGTGGCAGTTGAGGTGGCAGTGTGAGCAGTGTCCCTGCGTTTTCATGACTAATTCACAATCTAGCAACTCTTCACAGACTCGTCAGAGAAGATGAGTTTGCGCTCGCAGGTTACACGGGGAGTTTGTGGTGATGTTCAGAACCTATGTGGATACAATCCTGTGCAAAGTGCCCTAGGTGACCCTCCTTGAGCAAGGGGGAGGGACTAGGTGACCTACAGAGGTTCCATGCATCCTTATTCTCTGATTGTGTGCTAGGATGTGTAAACCTGCACAAACTGTTTTTTGTTTTAGGTCAAAAAAATGTGCTATTTTCCAAAGCTTGCTTTTGGAACTTCTAAAATTGGCACTGGTAGCAAGAGAAAAGGTGCTCCGGCCATTTGTGCAAGTCTTCTACTGTTCTTGTTTTAAGAATATTGCCAGAATGATGTTTCAGAAACTTTGGGCTAGAGTTGGGCAGAAAGTAGGTGGTATTATTTCCAAGTTCTGCCTTCAGATCATGTTAGTGGGAATATCTAATTGTTCTTAGACTGAAGCAATTCACAAAGCTACCATTTAACTTGTCACCTTTACACTTCAGTGCCAGTGCTCTGCAGCACTGAGTGGGGACAACCCCCACCTCTGGTAGCCTGCTCATGCTCAGCTGTCTGTGGGCTCTTTTCAGATGGCTCTGCCACTGGGACAGATTTTCTTAACAAGTCTCTGACTTCAGCCTCGTTATTCCCTCCTCAGTTTATGAACTGTGTAATAATAGCACATAGCACCATGACATGGAAATAAACAAAACCACACAAAAAAACCCAAAACAAAACACACACAAAAAAAGGGGGCCAAAAAACCACCCCCAAAACCCAAAGAGCGTTTGTGAATCCTTAAGGAAGGTCTTTGAAGAGTGGGAATAAGTATGAAGAGTAGGGGCAGTTCCTTATCATCCAAATAATCTCTTTGGAGCTCACTTTCTCATGCTTGGATGAGAGAGCACAGGGACAAGCACAGAACTTAAAGAAATGGGAAGGGGCTAAACCCAAGTATTTGAAGCTTCTCGAAAGGTTTGGTGTATACAGGGGAACTCCTTTCACTGGGCTACTAGTGCTTAGTGGATATAGGACGTTGATGATGCTGTTATTGCAAATCAGTTCTGTTTCCTGCTGTTGGGAAAGCTTCATCATGAACATCAGGAAAGCCTGCTGATCTTCTGATTAGTGTTGCGTTGGGCTTGTTCTTAAGTACAAGGGAGTAAACTTCTGGCTACATCAGGCTAGCATCTCTCAGCTGCCTGATAATGTGAAGTAAGCGTGTACTTGTAGTTATCTACCATAAAATTCCCTTGTCATAATGCTGTTATCTGTCTGGGACCAATGCGGAGGTACTGCTCTGGAAGATGTAGATGTAAACTTTTTTTTTTTCATTTCACATCCTGTTAATAGGATAAGAGCAATCAAAACAGCTTCTTGGAGACTGAAGGGCAACATTTAACCATTTCTGCCTTCCATGCTCAGCCCATGCTAAGCATAGCTCTTCTGCTACTCATAGTAGAAGCTGCGTGTGTTTACCAAGTAAAATTTGTGTGTTGGAGACAAACAGGTGTCTCTTGTGTCATTATAAAACATCCTAGAGCTGAAAAGCGCATGAACTCCTGGGGAGCAATAATGAAAGAAAACCTAATCTTCTGTATTTAAACAGTAATAAGTGTCCTCAGTGAAGCAGAACCCTTTTCAGTGCCTCTCTTCTGCTACCTGCTGTTTTGCATAATGATTATACCTGCTGAGATGCAGCACCCAGGACTTATTATAGTAGTCTGGCTATTCTGTGGTGATTCCAGGCTGGATTCTTGCTTTTGTCCCTTGCTTTGCTGCACTTTCTAGTAATCTAGTGATCGGAGCACCTTTCACAAATGCCCAAGCACAGGCATGTTCATGGCATGTACCTGAACTTCAGTTTCTTGATTAATAAAACAAGTTGTTGTTTCACATAACAGAGGGCTTGCTGAAAAGATACTGCTAAAGTGACTCTGATTTTTTTTTTTTTTTTTCCTACTTGTTTTGCTGGGGACCCATGCCTCCTGATAGTAAGATTCCTGGCTCAGTGACATGTTCTAGGAATCATTTTAGGTGCAAGTGAGAAGATATGCCAAAAAAAAAAAGGTAATAGGCTAGTTGAGCCACCCTGAACTCTAGCAGCAAGCTTAGTCTTGTTTCTTTCTATTCAGGGTAGGCATTATCTACTAGGAACTGACATGGTGCCATTAGCCATTGCTTAAGAGCAAATTTGTAAATGCCCACGACCACTTTTGTTGGGAACACTCCATCAAGGATTTTGACTAGTGCGTCTTTGCAATGGGCCCATATAATCATAGGTGGCATAATAGGTTCCATTGCCATTGAAAGCCCATGAGTTGATCTCCTGAAGGATGCAGGAGGAGGAGGGCATGCAGCAGCCCTCCGCTCTGCTAGTCTGAGCTTGTCTGCCGGTGCCTCCTTCTGTAACCCTGCATCTTTTCCTCCTGTTATCCTGACTGCTGATCCGTGCCTGATGGCTGTGTCAGGTCTCCAACACCATGAGCTCCCTGATTGCTGCACTCTGTGCTCTTTTACATGACAATTAAAAGTGATTTACAAATGGTCCTTTCTGTTCCAAACAGAGAACAGCAAGAGGCTGCGATGCGTGCTGTGGTATCGGGGACAGCCAGCCATCTCAGCAGCTGCTCCCTCCGCATTCCCTGCTTGTTCCTCTCCTACGTGGTGCCTAATGTGCCTGTTCTTGAGGGGCTGCGTTGTTAAGATCCCTCTGCATGGCTGGTGGAGTCAGTGGAGCAGAGTCAGTCCCTTTGAGATGGGGCCTTATTCCAGTAAGGACATCTCCATTTTATAGATTTTGTTGGTTTTCTGAGCTGTTACCTGAATGTCCCTACAAGAAGGAAGAAGATTGCAAGAGGGCAATGGTTGACCTGGAGGACTGCTCAGTAACCCTCCATCAGGGAAGACTGAGCAGTATTTACTGTTTGTAACTGTTAGTCTTTCAGTACAAAGCAAGTTGAGCCGGAGGCTGATGCGCGAGTTTTCTGGAGGGTATTCGTGCAACCTAGTTGTGAGTGACTGAACTTGGAGGTTGAAATCCTCTAACTTATATTTTGTACTAATATTTCTATAGCATATTTCAGAGCACCAGAGTTAGGTTTCCATCTTGAATCACCTTCTGGAAAAAGGCTTCAAGGCTCTATCAATGCAGAATTCCTATTCCTTCCTTCCCCTGATTTTGTGGAGCAGCTTTGTCTCTCAGTGGGGCTGCGGCTAAGTCTGGCCTTAGGTAGGCCCACTTCCCAAATCTGAGGATCTGGCGCTTCCGTTAGATGTTTTTGGTTAGCTGGTGCAAATCATATTTCTAGTGCGTCTCAGGCTGTTCTAAACAAGTGCTGTGTGTGTCTACTCTGAAGCAACCGAGCAGTTTCTCAATGGCAGACACCAACCAGCATTTGTGTTTGTGCTGCTGCCTGGTGTGGTGATAGTTCATTTACCTCTGGGAATGGTATTAACAAACGGGACCAAGGACAACTGATTTGCACCAAAGGGAGGTGGAATTTGGGAAGTGGTTCCCAGGCTGGTGACGCAGCAAAGGAAAGGTCCTTCTTACCCCCTTGCTAGCTAGAGGTATGTCAGATGAAGTTGTAGTTTCAACATATTCGGTCAAAAATAACATTTTCCTATAGCAATGTTTCTGCTGCCCTTATGCTGTGCAGGAAGGGGCATCTCTACAATAGTACTGTGTATGTAGACACCAGCATGGCAGCGTTTCAGTTTTGTTGAGTCCTTAACTGCTTAAACTGCTCTGAGCAAGAGTTAAGCTGCCTCAACTTCAGCAACAGAGCTGCCTGTTGCTCACATGAGAGGAGGTAATTAATTTGGAGAACGACTCATTTCTCTGCTCCTCCCATCCCAGCAACATGAAAACAAGATCTGTCTGCAGAGCTGAGGCACTCGCTGCTTTCACAAGTGAAAAGTTGTCAGACACGGAAGTGCAGGTAAATGCTTCTGAAATTACCCTTAATTACAGTGTTGTGCATGTCTGTATCATACACTGTTCCCTCCCCTCCAGCCTCCTCCCTCCCCTATCCTAGCTGTGCTTGCTGACTTCTGAAAGCTGAGTTATGTGCACCGCAGCCAACAGAGCCTTTCCCAGCTGCCTAGCTTAAGGCAGAGACTAAGGGATGAGGCTGAGCATCACGGGCCGTGTTAGCCAGACATGGAATGAGAGAACCAGAAACTGCTCCAGGGCATGTGTTTGTCCTGCAGCTGTGATGCAGAATCTTCTTTTATAGCTGTTAGGGACGGATCTTGTCTTTTTTTACCATGCTGATATCTCAGGTTTTCTATCCATTCTGTAAACGCCCTCTCATGAAATGACAAATATACCATGAGGAAAAAGACCAAACTATTTAGTTTTTGCCATGTGTTGGCATCATACAGGGCAAGGATCCGAATTCCAGGCTCTCCTGGTCGGGACCTCTGCTTGCCTATTGCCTCATATTGCTCTTTGGCAACGGACTTTGAAGGAGGAAGGATGTTGTTCTGCTAGCAAGTTTGATCTTGGAAATAGGACAAGCTTTGATAAGATTTAATGGGACTGATATCAGAGTTTCACCCTGGGCATCTGAAATTGTCATACAATTGGATCTCGAATATTTCCAAAGCTCCTACTCCTGGTGTTATAACTAAGCCTCAAGAAGGGCTTTTATCTATTTGTAGGAGCAGATACTGTGGGGAAGAGCTGTTCTGTTCAAACCCACAATGGGGTGGATAATATCTAAAAACATGTGCAGAAGAGACTTTAGCAGCGTCACATCTCATTTCAGGCTGCCTTATAAACCCAGGAGTTGCAATCTACACTGTAAAATCAGTCTTGACTTGGGACCCAAGCTCTCTTTTTGAGGGAGACTTCAGTAGATTTGGATTTACTTCTACACTGAGATG
The DNA here is from genome assembly GCA_013398315.1 of Nothoprocta pentlandii. Classification (NCBI taxonomy): domain Eukaryota; kingdom Metazoa; phylum Chordata; class Aves; order Tinamiformes; family Tinamidae; genus Nothoprocta; species Nothoprocta pentlandii. Next base: position 384,211 of record VZSG01000063.1, read on the forward strand.
CATGAGATGGTTGAGGGAACTGGGCCTAAGCACAGGGGGAGCCCCAAGGCAGGTGGAGAGTGTTGCAGCACTGTAACATTCATGTGCCTGATGCACAAAGCAAAGGTGGTTCAAGGAACTCTTATTTTCTTCTGTCTTAATTATCTCTGGACTCCTGGTCAACCCCACAGCCTGTGGATGGCATTTCTGACTACGTATGAGCTGATAAGTGTGATTCACACACGAGATTCTCTTAAAACAGACCCATCCACTCACTCACTGACATCAGGGTTTTTTCTTTTTCGGAAGTGTGAAATGAGAGCAACTTTAAAATTAGTGAGCATGTCATTGGGACTTTTATTAGCCCTCGGAGGAAAATAAATAACCTCTCAAGATGTGAGAATGGATTTAACTAATGCCCTTATTTATTTATTTTTGCATTGCATTTAGAATGCTTCCTTATTTCTTATATCGATTCCTCTAAAAAAGTGAGTAATAACTATAATGGATGTCAGAAAACACTGTCATCTCAACAGAGCCTAGTTCTCCCCTGTCTCCTGAGATCCTTAAGTGTAGTTTGGGGGGGATTACTTTTGCATCTGGTATAAACGCAAATTATTTTGTTGGGAAGAACAGAGGGGAGAAATGATGATCCTTTCTGGTATGTGCTTTTCTCGAACGCTTGCATTTAAAAAGCAGGCAATACTGTGTGCTTTTTGGAGTGGGTGAGTTTCTTAGAGGGGGGGAAAAACTGGGAGCTTTAATTGCCAAATTTTTGCAGGAAAGAAATAAGCAAGGAGAAATAGCAATATGCTCTTTTTGTTTGTTGTTTTTTCGAGTGTGTAGCCTATGAGTTTTTATTTCTAATAGATTTCTAGGACTAAAGCATGTGCTGAAAGATGGGCTGAAGGATTGTCTACTCACGAAAACAGTACGCCTTGGCAGCACAGGGTAGTGATGCTGCAGATCTTAACAGGTTTCCCATAGAGCTATGGCTTGAATGGGAGATCAAATTTTTTCTTTTTTGCAGGTAGTGACGACTGTAGACAGTGTCCTGCCCTCAGAAGGAGCGATTCCACTGCCGTTTGAGATAAAACATATAGGCCTATTTCCTGACTGTCTGTGTTCGTAAAGATCTTCTGTCAGTTTTCACAATTGTAGCTATGTTAACTCTGGGCTTCTGGTCTCACTCCAATTTCAGGAGCTATTTTGTGCTTAGTTTCTGCAGCAGATTTGTATTGGCTGCAGTCTCCTCCTCCACTTGCTGTCATACGTTTTCATGTTTGCTGAGCTGTCTTAAACAGCCACCACATTCCCCTTCTGTGTGTATTAGCAGCTGCTTCTGGAGTGGAACATGCCAGTACAATATTATACTTTTTAAGAGTAGATGTGATAATGCTATACCAAATGAAAGCCCCAGGAAGAGATTTAAGGTAGGCAGAAACTAATTACTGAACTGGAACTTTGCCAGTGTAGTGGGATTAGTAAGCTTACATGGAAAGGTTAGGAAGTGCTTGTGGATGAAGCGAAAGATGCCTTAGCCATAAAAGTGGCAAACACGTGTGCTGTCCTGTGGCATTTGTTGCATGCTTGTTTTGTGGGCTACGTTCACCAGTAAGACATCTGGTCTAATTGTAAGTGACTACAGGAAATAAATATAGGAATACAGGCAATATAAATTCTACCATGACTCTGTGCAGGATGTTGCAGTAGATGCTTTCAAAAAAAAAAAAAAAACCCATGATGTTCCATCTGCACATTTTTCTTAAACACACAACCAGAAGTTGCTTTTGTCAGTTTATTTTATCTGTCCTTGCTCCAGTCTTCAAACTTCATGCTCTTTGGGGAACAGAGACATTTAATGTAGCAGACTCCCTTCTTGGAGGAAGCCTTTCCAAACATCAGGCACGTTTTCTCAAACAGCTTCTGCGACTGCTTGTAGCCTCATCTGTGTGCAGCTGGAGCTGTAACATTCACTTGAAATCCCTACTTCCATTGCATACCTGAGTCACTAAACATGTAAACTGTAAGGCCAGGAGGGAGTTCGTGAAGCACAGGAAGGATCATATTCCCAGCAAGTTAAAATCAGTTCTTCACTGGCACTGGTTCCTTTTTGGATAGGTGTGGCTCATACAAGCTGACATAGACCTGTTAGACCACTTCACAAGAAGCAGACTTTATTAATAGCAAATGATGTGGAGATTTCTTGAGGATTTTGTTGACCCCAGAGTTTAGCTTGAAATTTCTTAGCTGTGCATGTTAGTGGAAGAATGTTCTCTCTGATCTGTAGCTATTGGCACTTCTCTTCTACAGCAAGAATATAAATAGTTTTGATTAGAGATTGGAAATACGTTTTAGATCCATGAAGTTGGAATGGTTCACAGAAAGGTTTAGAGTATTTCAGGAAGACTGTTAATCTTTGTGTGTTTTCTTGTCTTGGACTGTATTCTCTTTCTCATGTATGCATATGATGCCTATTATCATTATTTGTGTATGGTGATAACTTCAGTTTATGGAAGGTGGCCGTATTTTCAGGTTTGTTTGGGTGACTTTTTCTTCTAATGCATGCAAAATACAGATAGAGGGGAAACTAGTGTTTTTCAGTGTGCATTGATCAAAGTGCTTGAGCCTATTGAATCCAAAAACACCTGCATTTTGTGGGATCAATCATGTTGTCCACTATGTCAGGCCTTGCTCCTGCCTACAGCTGTTTAGAAGACACCTCTACATCTGCAGGTATTAGTAGCTGCAAGGTCCTTATAGTAAGAGTTTACTATGTAATTACCTGTGCTTTATGAATTAAATATACCCCAAACACATGCCTGATATTATTTTGGGAAGAAAAGAATGGTCTGTTTCACTTTAGTATTGTTACTATTAATTTTAGAACAGATTTGACTTGGATAATCATTTCTCCTCTCAAAAAGAAAGAGGCTGCAATTATTAAAGAATAAACAAAAATGATTTTGATTGCTGTTCCTGACACATTTCTCAAACAGAACTTGAAAGTCAGAATAGATCAGATAATCTGACAGAGTGCCAAAATGGAACAGATTGCTGGCTTTGTTCGCAAAGGGTTTGTATTCATGTTCAGAGTGTATGTGATTGAGTGGGATGGGTCAGGAGCAGAGGGAAAGAGGGAGCCCAGGTCCTTAAAGGAAGAAAATGAAAGCTTTCCAAGTGTCTGGAAAAGAGCTCCTGAGACGCAAGGAAATGGTACAAGGCGTTCCTGGCAAGCCTAAGGGAATCCTAGCAAAACTAGACTGTTAGAGCATCCTCGGGTTTTATGTTACAACAGTGTTATCAGACCTTGCTGAAACCCCAGGAGGAAAACTTTTGACATTATGTTGCTTGGAGGTATGTCCTATATTGTTGTTTAGGTTTGTTTTTCTACCTCTGTCATTAATAGTTAGCATATTTCTATCTAAAAGACTTTGTGTTCTGCAGCTGGAGCTGTCAGTCAATCTGGTATCAGAGGCTTGTTGCAGAAATGTTAGGCAACTGGGGTGCAATTATCTATTATGCAGTGCGAGTTAGACAAATAAAGGTGCAAGTTACAGTTAATCTTTCCTGAGCGAATGAGGGTTTTATGAGGAAAGACGTTGTTTGGTTTCAGATGAGCAAGGGAATATGAAGGCAGATATGAAAGGTTCTGGGATATATGCTATCGGAACACAGTTGTCTTTCCTTAGGATGTAGTCAGACTCTTCTCCTTTCAGGGGTGTGTGTGTGTGTTTATTTTTATTTTTTTTAATTGTGTTTGTATTTATAAGGAAAGTGTTAAAGCTGCTTCAAGTAATTTGTTCTTGCTTTGCTTTCTGCATACGTCAGTGCAAAGTGTATCGCTGCAGTACCAATGCAGGATACTTCCTGCCTTAGGATTATCTGTATGATGCACTTCAAGAGAATGATGAAGATTATCAGTCATCAAGAAATGATTGATACTGTATTCAGGAGTTAGACTGGTGGTGTAACTGTAATAGAATTATTTCTTTATGAAAGTTGAGCTTCTAACAGCAACTGTGTCATACTAATCAATGTGGGAACCTTGTCTAAATTGACTCATTCAGAAACAAGCTTTTATTTTGTATTAGTTTATTTGCATACTTTTAAGTAATATTACTGTACATGATATCTGAGAGAAGCAAATCAATGAGTAACATTCTAGAACAAATACAGTAGTTGCATTTCTTTTTTAAGAAAAGGTAGGCTGCAGAATGGTGATTCACATCTGAGCATTCACAAGCAAGCCAGCTAACAACATATTTATCTTCAATGTATTTAATTACAAATTTTCGTTTTTTATGGCTTTTAGGAAGACATTCCCATTGCACCTACCATAGTATAAGTCTCAAGTTATCTGTTCAACTTTGTACCCTCAGCTGCCATCCCATGATGCTGGGAATCCTGGAAGTTGTTCTTGTATAGCCACTCCATGTCTTCTGAATCTCAAAGAAATCTGTGAAACAACTAATGAAAATAGACTTGAACACAGACAACCTCTTTTCTGCGCAGTTTTGAACATATACGTGAATCTTTTTCTTAGATGTCTTCAGCTCTGTTGTTCCCAACTGAAGGTTTTGTGGGATCCGAGATGCCAGCATCTCACCCCCACAAGACTGGGTGAATCTGCAGCTTTTCCTGGCGTGGTTCTTTGTTTTTGTTATGAAGTTTTCAGATTGTGGTATTTGTAGCTAGAAGTTACAAAGACCTTCCATCATCTCAACTCCCAGGTGAGCCATCAGTTTGATACTCATGGTTGGAGGTGTGTACATTAAACCTCACGACTCTGACTTCCTGACGACTTGTAGAGATTGTATCCCAACATGATCTGATATCTCCAGGGCCTTGTTTATGGGCCTGTCCCCTGGAAAAAAGAATGGCTCATGCTGGCGGTCTTCTCCATCTTGCCTGTCTACACAGGTGTAGTGTGCAGATAGCACACACTAAAATCAGTGTGTCCAGGTAGGTGAGCCCAATATGTACAAAAGAAGTACAAGCTTTTACCTTCATTTTTTGTTCCTTTTCTGTTTTTATCCCTTTCCCTCTTCAATCCATATCCATCCTTTTTGTCTGTCCTTTGTTTTTTCCCTATTTCCACTAATATTTGTATTGAGGCAGTAGTGGTGCACGCCTGCTATGCATTAGATGGACACTGTGTCCTGAACATGAGGTGACCAAAGCGTTAGTTGCCTTATATTCCTTGGTTTATCCTTATTCACTTGCCTCCACTCTGATACTATGGTTCACTTGATGGTCAGAATGACTATATGTGAGAGCACTCAGATAACACATTCTGAATAATCCGTTATTGTTGGTGGTATGCAAAAGCATTTTCTTGCTTAATGTGGTGTTTAAGTCATGCTTTAATGATGTTATTGTGAACCGTTTAATATGTTAGCAAGAAGACATAGGTGTTCATATGTGATAGTGGGATTTTTTAATTATGTTTTACAGGAAAAAAAACCAGCATAACTAATAGTTGAAGGTATTTTGGAGCTGTGGCTGCCTCTTTCTCTCCCATTTTCTTTCTGTTTTTTCACTTTCCCTCTTCCTGATTTTTTTCCCTCCTGCCTTTTGCAAGTTTTTTTCTTTTTCTTTTCCCTTCCCTCCTTCCATCCCAGACTGAAAATGTTTGCTGCTTATGGGGTATTGATTGTGTATTATCAGTGAGGCTCACGCGTTGACAATGCCACGTAGTGCCAAGGTAGCCGTGACAATGAGGATGGGTTGCCATGGCAGTGAGAGCGGCCTGTTACCGCTACCAGGCGCCTGCTCTATAGCGATAATCGTGCCGCTCATTTCACTTTAATTGAAATTTGAAATCATATTCTCTGGGAAGAAGCAAATGGGCCTCTTCTTGGTGGTGGGTATAAAAAAAAAAATAGGGAGAAGTACAAATGTGAAAGATTTGCACACTTCTTAAAGCATAATATTAACTCGCCGGCAGTCAACACTGCAAGTCTGGAGTCAATACAGAGCTTTGTGAAGGTTTTTCTATCTATCTTATTCTGCTTGTAATTAATTCTATTTTTTTCCTCTGACATTGTATTCTATTTGCTGTGCTGTGAGTTTTTTTTGCTTACCAGCTCTGGGTTTTTTGCTTAGCAGCTGACCATCAGCTGGTTCTTCTGCAAAGTTACTGTTTGTAGCAAACTATAAACTTCCTTCCTAAGAATATACTGTAGGAAACCTTACTCTGGATGGTATTAACCCAGGCATGAAGGCTCAAAAACACTTGTCATAATTAAATGCTGTGTGGTTTCCACCTGCCTCCGCAACCAGTGGAGAAGCTCCATTTTGCAACCCATTGGAATTGCATCTTGGCTTCACTTGATAGTACCAATTCCTGAAAAATAGCCTTCTCTGTAGTGACACTCGGTTCTTAGCCCTAACGCAGAAGGTAAAACTAGAGCAAAACACGCTGCTCTGAAGTTATATGCTGCAATGATCCCGGTTGAGCTTATGAGGATAGTGTAGTGTCATTCAGAAAACGTTGGTGGGAAACATTCAGAAATAGTTGGTCTGAACTATTAACAAAAAAGTTAATAGTTCAGAAAACTATTAACTTTATAGTGAATGGCAAGTTATTCTAGAAGAAGTACTATCCATTTAATAAGGGGGAAGGAAAAAGTGAAGCAAGTGGCTAGAGACAGATCAAGTGTGAAGTAACAGTAAAATTGGAAGATGATTTTGGACACTGAGGGAGGTGGAGGTCCCTTTGTGCCAGGAGATCTAAGAATCCGTGTTCTGTATTGAATCTCCAGAAGTTCCGTTGCCCAACATCTCCCCCCTATTCCCTGAAACCTCACAGACCAGCAGAGTTCTTAATTAAGTGTCAAAGAATTGATTAGCTAGAGCTCTTGCAATGCAATTCCATTGATGAAACCATTTTGTCAGAGTAGCTGTTATAATTAGACCAAACAAGATGTGAAATCTTTGGTGTTTTGGGCTGCAGCCTTCTAACTCTTTAATTTGTAATAAAAAGAGCTGGGGAGGGAGATGAAGTACACAGCAGAAGTACCTTTTTAGAGAGGGAAGAAAAGGTGTGAGGTTATAAAATGCTTTGCTTTTCCTACCTCCTCAATGTTTTCTCAGGGGAGTTTGTTTGCAAAAAAAAACTTCTTAATGTACATGCAGAGGAAGTCTTGGTGAGCTATCAGCACTTGTCCATTCCTCTTGAGACATCATTCTGCCTTCGTTGCAGCTCATCCGACTGCCAGGACTGATTTAGTCGGGCTAAACATACTATTGCTGCTGGGATGATCGTCATTATTGAGGTTGGGTTGTTCATTTGCTAAGCTGCTGCTAGTGTATCTGAAAGAGGTAGTGCAGGAACATTATTTTTTAACAATAATTAGCACTTAGCTGGCAAACTTCTGCAGATCCTTGTGCCCTATGGAAGAGAGGCAGTACAGCCCCATTTGGCAGATAGAGAAATTGAGTAGTACTATTTTACCGTAGCATAAGTACTGTAGCAGCTGCTGAGTGGTATTCCTGGCTTGATTGCACTTGCCTGTTGTAACTCACCATCTAAGAGTTCCTTTTTGCTGCACCATATTTACCCAATGCACTTGATCATGCTCTATCATAAAGGCTTGGTGCTTTTTTTGATTGTTTTTTGGAGGTACATGCAACAGATTCTTTTTGCCAAAACCAACTGTCTGAAAAATGTCACTAAGATTTTACTGCAGAAGATGACCAGCAGAATAGATCTGTTCTTCCATCTGCCTGAGATTTGGCTTATTTTAGATGCTTGCCTGAAATAGTATTATATTTTTATTCATTTTTTTTAATGTTTGCTTAGTTTTATTTTCTTTCTTTTCAATATAAAGGAATATTTGATTGTCTAGTGAAAATAACATTCCAAAGATGTTGTGTCTCTTGCAGTGTTATCTTTATTCTTTGTCATGATTAATGGCTATAGTTAGTTCTAGTGCAGCTCCATCTCCTACATACCTTCTTTATACTAACACAAAACAGACAATATAGGCTGCCTTCTTCCACTTCCTGTTTCCCATTTCTTGTTCTTTTGAGGCAGAGGGAGGTCTGTGTTATGTGTACTGGGAAGAAATGAGGGTGATGGAATCAGTGGCTGAACAGAAGTATCAGCTGTGTTGCAGATGCTAGTAAGTTACAACAGATCCACGTGTGCGTTTTGGGAAGTGATGCACCAGCCTCTTAGAAGCAAGAGGCTTGAAGTTCTAGTCCTTCCACCCTTTTATTTTTCACAGGGCAAGGAAAATTATGTTGTCTAAACTGTGCATGAAGACAAGGTGGAAGGTGAAAAATGCATTTTTGCAGGAGAAAGCCACAGTAAGGCTGAAACAAAACTGAGCTAGTATAAAGTGATGTGTAGGCCAAGCTGTAGGGAGGAGCAATGAGTTGTCATCTGTCCCCCAGAATTTTCAGGGACTGAAATAATAATATTTCAGGGACTGAAATAAGGAGCACAGCAGGGACTCCTGTGCTCCTTATCAAGACAGAAGGCAGTCCCCCGTGGAAATGTAAAGCTGGTGTCTTACAGTAACGGAATCTAAAGTCGAGCAGCATCCAACAGTTGAATAATTATCTTGGAGATCTTAGGTACAGAAATATAAGCTGTTAGGGTACTGTAATAAGGACGAAGTGTATGTGTGGTGGTGGTTTTTTTTGTTGTTGTTTTGTTCAATAGATCTAGTTGGTCCTCGAGGGCAGTGGTTTTCAGCTGTCAATGTAGGAACTCCACCTTTTTTTTGTGGATAACATACTGGCTGTGGCTTTGCATTTTTTATGGGTATAGGACTATACTTGACAAGGATGTAATCAATTTTGGGGTGTTGTGAAGCAAAGGTTATATACACCCCCACACAGAAGGTGTATGTGAATATTTAACACCTTTATATACATGAATCAAATATATGTTGGATCATCTGAACATCCTTTCTGAGACTCAGCTTAGTGTTTATGAGGTGGGACACTCCATCTGCCTCTGGGTGCTTGTGTTTCGTTGTCATGGAATCTAGCTCATCACAAGAGGCCCTGGAGAATCCCGATACGTTCCGATTCACCTGGTGCTGCCATCTGATGCCATGCTATCCCTTAGTAATATCTTTATGATATGTGATGATATGTGAAACAGCTTGAGGATTAGATGGTGGGATGTGTGTGTGTTTTGCATTAGCTTCAATGAAGACAAGTCTGGGCTTTCTTGCTGTCTTCATCTTTGCGACTGGCCAGACAACTTCTGATATAAAAAGAATAAAATACCAGTTGCTCCTTTCTCTTTGCTGATATCTGTGAGAACCATACGTCTCCTTGCTGTTTCTACCACATTGCTGGTATCTTTGTGTCTCTACAAAGGCCGTGGCTCTTTAATTGAGAGTTTGACTGCAATCTGCAGCCACTGCCCCGGAGTTTGTTCTGCTTTCTGGTTTCTGAAGTCCATGCACATCTCAAGCAGTGCACCTAGAGATCTTTGTTTCTTTCTGTTTAGGTAAATGAAATACATCAAATGCTGAAAGCCATTAAAAGTACTTTAAACTGGGGACGCTACTGATTAAAGGGCGTTAACAAAGCACAACTCATGGTGTTTGGCAGTACCAATTTTAGTGTTGGGTAGCTGTTAAAAACACTAAGCATCTGATGTGATGAACACTTTACCAGCCTAAGAAGAGTGAAAATAAACATCTGAACCAAAGCCGCATGGCATAAGCTTTGAGGTTGCTTTTGCAGGTATTAGCTCTGGGGGATGCATTTCTCTTTGGCCTTAAGTTTCTTTTGGGCTTATGATCTCACATCTGCTACAGGGAATATTGAGAAAATGACTGCTGCTCTGCATGGAAGAGCCGCAAGGTACCATCAGATGGTGACAGTATCAGGTCTACGGGATACAATAGTAAAATCTCTTACCTCCTTGCAAATGTGTTGGCATGTTACCTTTTGTCAATTAAACACTTAAATCAAGTGATTATTTTGGTTTTCCAATGTGGAAGGGCTTTCTTGTTCCTTTTTTTAGTATTTCTGGCTCGTGTTTGGGTAATTGAAGCATTTTGATTTCTTAGATGTATATATTTTACTTTTCAGTTTTGTGGGTAGCTGTATTGAGTTAGGAATATGGAAGAATAATGCATAAGAATCCAAGGTGTATTACAACATCTAAAGCATTTGGTATTTGGTTTGGATTTTCTCTTTTTTTGGGGGGAGGGGAGGTGGGAATCAAGATGAGATGCTGGAAGACTTTCCTGTGTATTATGAACTGTGCATTGGTATTCAGCACCCTTTGCCTGATGGACTGGAAGTTTGTCTGCTGTGTTGTAACTCCTCCTTTGATGGAGGCTCTCCATTATTTCAAACCTAAAGAAACAGACATGTCAAAGGGTGTTTTGAATTTACCCATGACAAAATAGAAAGTGTCTTCATCAACAAGCTGTGAAATACATTTTATATGTGCTGTTCTTTAGGGCTCTGAGAGAGCTATGGGACACACAGGAGAGGGATCACAGTGCTAGGCACGGGCAGAAGCTGTCGCTGTGTAGCCTAGGCAGCCCTAGGATTCCAGTGGGTGCAGTATGCTCAAGCTCTGAGCTAAGATGTCACTCATTATGACTGATGGCTTCATGTGATTAAGGGGAAATGTTGTCAGGCTTCATTGGCAGGTCAGGGAGACCTGCCAGTGTCAATAGCTTGGCACCTTATCTGGAAAGGGTAGAGCATGGATATCTACAAGGAGGGTTGAAGGGAAAAGTAAGTTTCCTTTTTCTTTGCTTGAGAGTAGATTTGGGTGGCTTGAGAAAGGAATTGATTTGAGTGAGGCAGATCTTCAGAGATACAGGGGACTTGAGCACTAGCTGTATGGAGGGGTGCTCAAACTCAGAGTACAAGAAAAACAGATGTGAAATAGTGGCCTTTCCAAATGACTTTGCCTGAGCTCAACAAATAAAGTGTCTTGAGGGGGGGAAAGATGGGCCCGTAGTATGAACATGTGCTTTCTCTTCTTTAAGTTGCAGGTTAGAAACTGTTGAAGTTGCGACTATTTAAAAAATCTTTGCATTTTTTTTCCTCTCAGGATTTTACACACATCCTAATTTTTGCTTTGTGTGAAGTTCTGATAAAACAGGTATGATTGTTCTGCATGAAAAGTGGTGCTGAAAGCAATGAATTATAAAACTTCTGGAGCAAGTTCACCTTTATTGTAAAATGTGTATGTGTGGGTTTATTTTGTAGGTTCTTTTTTTGTTTTGTTTTAGGATAGTAAGCACGCTTTGGGGAGGATTTTCCTGTGGGGAAACTTTCGTTGTTTTAGGGACTGTGAAGATCCTTGCTTAACAGACCAGGTCCTTTCTTCTGGTTACCGGAGAGTTCCCAACTTGGGAGCGTTTCGTGGGTCCTAGGCCTCTGGCTGTCTGGACTATGCAAGTGTTAGGAAAGTGACCTGGTATTTAATTGTGATTGTCATCAGTTGGTCTAATCCCCACTCAACCATTTTTGAAAGTAATTTTAGTACTAATGAATGTGGGATGAGTGGTTTCCAGTAGCTGCCCCTATGATTGAAAACTGTTGGAACATAATCTCAAGTCTCTTTGCTGAAATAATAATGAGAAGAATTTTAACCCTTTGGCTGTAGAATTCAGTAAACTGAATTTATGGGCTTAGATATATTTAAAATATTTTTCACTGTGGTTAAAGCCAACACAACTTGGAGAAAAGTGTCTTATATAATAGATATATTAATTAGTTTAAAAGGACCAGAATTACCTTCCTCATTTGAGATGATATGGGAGCTGGAAAGGTATGAAATTCAGATTACAGGCTCATGATTGACAACTGGTTTCCAAGGCTGGCAATTTGGAAAAGAGGGAAGTGTGTGTGGCTGTTTTGTTTTTGTTTCAGTTTTCCCCCCGCTTTGCTTGCAGCCTAGGTGAGCTTTCTGTTACTTTCTGAGCATAATTGCTCTCTAAATTTTTTCAATAATAACTAAGAAGATAGCAAGTATTGACAGCTTTAGAAAACACAGGAGGTTTTTCGAAGTCTTTATCAACTGATGAAGTTGATATCAGCTGAAAAAACAGTTAAATATGGCTTATGCTGGGAAATATTTCCATCTTCTCTGCAACCATCTCACTTTGACACAACAGAATTGTTCTCACAGCCTTTACGTGCAGCTCGGGTGTTGGCAGCTCCATCTGAAGCCTGCATCGTTCCCCGCAGTGCCCCCGTTACAGCAGGCACCTCCGGAGGGTCTGAGGCCCCGAGCGGCAGCGCAGAGGGGGACGGGGAGCAGGGCTGGGCGGCTGTGAAGCTCTCTGGCTGTAGCCTGCAGGCCTTTGGGATCCAGCTTTACTGCCTGCCTCGCTGAGCTGATGTCTCGCACAAGTTGTGCTTGCTCCGTGCATACACAGCTATGAAATTCACCCTCTGCTCGCATTCACCGTCACTGCCAAGTCTGGTAATTAATCAAGACTGTATTATGGTCGACTCTTTCTTATTTTCCTTTCCCCCTTTGTGAAGTGAATAATGAAGAATGATGTCTTCACTTCTTCACCTCCGTGTCTCCTCGCCTGCTGAATGCTTGAGCTAGTCCCTCTGACAAGGAGCCTGCACCAGGGAGAAAGTGCCACAGATGACAAATGTGGCTTTGGAGTTTGGCAAGCGTGAGGCTGGCTTTGTGACACTTCTCCATTTGCCACCATCAATCTTTCTCTGTCAAAGGCCTTTCTGCCCTGTCATTGTTGCTGTGTTTTTCTCATTATGCGTCGAGTCCTACCTCTACACGGGCTGGCTGGAGAGTGTAGTTGCTCAGTACAGTGAGGAGAAGAAAGAATCTCCTAACCAGTGGGGCAAAGTGCCATAATGATGGTTGATGGGGGTCAGTGCTGCAGGTCTGAAGTGGTTATTAAGAAGGAAGGGAGGAGGTTCTGTGTGAGTTTCAGGTTCTTTATGAGCTCCTGCCCTCAATCTTATTTCCTGACACAATAAAGTTAAAAGGACTTTGAAGGTTAAAATTGAGTCACAATGTAAGGTCTGGTATAGAAACCTAGAGTGTGGTGAGGCTTTTTTTTCTCTTTTACGTGGAAAATTAGATTTGAAAATGTAAGACGTTGTCACTGTAATAGCAACATCTGCTGATCAGTCATAATTTCTTCCAGAGGATCAAAGCACTTGGTGTCATTTGAGGATTAATCCTCAGAGTCTTGAGGTAAAAACCAACTTTATACTGCAATATGAATATAAGGGAAACAAGTACTGCAAATGAAAGAGACTCTTCTTCAATCCACAAAGAATCACTAGACAATCTAGGATGGCAAAGGAGGTCTTAGGACCACAGAACTATTCTGTATGCAGTGGGTAGCTGAAGTATAAGGAAATACAAGTATCAGTTTTATAACTGATCCCTGATACATCACAATGTATCAATGAGGTGGGAGCAGGAGAGCTTGTACTGGGCTACTGTTGAAAATCGCTGTTTATAAACTCTTACTAAGGCATTTAGGGACACTCTTGGGTGAGGAAATCATGATTTGATGCACAATGAAGGCCTTTATTGCCATATATTTACCAGACTAAAGTGAATTTAATTGCATTCTAGTAATATGAACTGTAATTTGTGCACAACTGTTAACTGACTAGAGTAACTGCAAAATCAGGGAGCTGTTCACGTCCAAGTGCAGCGTGTAATCCAATTACCAAGGTCCAGAGAGAATGCTGCTTGTGTGCAGCACAAGAGCATTGTGTGCAGCAAAGAGTACTTGTACTTCCCTATATAGCTAAGTAGTAAAGAAGAAGATCCAGTTCCTGTCTAGGTAATTTTCCCAGGATGGTCTTTGTTCCGATTCCCATTTTAATGATGAGTTCGAAAGGCAGGACTTGATAAATAGACACAAATGCGCCAATTGTAGCTGTTACCTTTAACTACGGTTGAAGAATCTTACACTAGTGGAAAGAAGGGAATGATTCTTCAACCGTAGTTAAAGGTAACAGCTACAATACTAAGAAATACTATGTAGCATTGTTATTTCTACCTCACAATAACAGAAAGGAATAAAAAAAAGAAATCCAACAAGATAACAAACAAGGGACACAAAAGCATTTATGCAGGTTACTCTTCCTGAACATTTTAATCTCCTATGATCACAAGCATAATTCACTTCTAAAAATGAAAAATCTTGCCACCTTTAATATATGGCTAATAATTATGCAAAATATACATTTTTTTCTGAAGTTTGAGAATCCCAAGATTGGATTTGGCAAAGATGCTTTAGGGAAAAGCCTTGTTTGTTTGTGTTGCTCACTTGCTACCTAGTATTTCGTAGCATTTTGTTTTATTTGTCTTCAATGTTTCTCTTTTATGGTCAACTTGTTACTTTCTCCCTTTTAATTTCCTTCAAGCAGCAAAAACGCTTTTAGTAAGAAAACGTGGGCCAAGTTAGAGTGCTGGTCCATGGGTTTACAGTTTTTCTATGTAGTAACTCATAAAATTCAAAACTAGTTTAGTAGCTTCTTCAACTTCAAACCCAAAAGGTATCTCATCTGTGTAGCACAGACTTTGGAATTTTAACCAGTCACCCTTGTGTATTCACCTTACTGAGTCTTGTAGCTTGTGTTGGTAGAACATATCCAGCCAGAAGATCCAGTCTTGCCTTCAAGATTTTAAGATGCAGTGTGAATCTTGATCGTTCCCTCAAGTGGTGGTTTAATCTCCTTGGCGTTGAGCCTTGTCATGTAAATATTTGTGCGGCTTGAATGTCCAGCTCTCAGCCAGTTCTTGTTAATTCATGTTTTTATTAACCAAAAAACAGTTTCTAATGTTTTCAGCCACTCACTAATGGATATAAATAGTTGATGTTAACAGTGGCAGGCAGTCAATGCAAGTAAAACATCAAGCTGTGTGTGGACCTGTTTCTACTAGGTAAGGTAGTATGGTGCAGAGATTGCTGAGCTAGTTAGTCTTAGCACACAGTCTACTGAGTCAACGTGGCACAAGGTTCATGTCCGTGCTTATGTTATGCATTGCATGTTCAGAGCTTTGAAAAGGCCTTTAGAAAGCTGAAAAGATGGAGCAGAGATGTCTTCATCCAGATAAGCAAGTGAGCTGAGCTTTTTCCTTTGTAATTCTGACTCCTGAGCACTTAATACGTGTTGCCTGTCCTGTTTGAATTATGTTGTGAGTCTTGTGAACTGTTTCCCACATATTTGGAATCTATTTGCCAATATGTGCAGCCGACATACAACATTCAGAAACTGGCTTCTTTTTCTCTGTTCTTATTCTTGGGGCATATGGCCTCATACAGTAAATACTCTGCCATGTGCCAGAACATACAGTGTGTGCGCGCGCACGCACACTGCACATTGAGGGACAATCTGTCATTTTTCTCCTTTCATGCTTTACTTTTCACATATCTTAAGAGAGTAAAAAAGTTATGTAGATTTATAGGAACAAACTAAATATGTACAACTTGGCCAATTCGTGACTAAATAGGAATGAGATAATTATTTAAAATTAGGAAGTGAGAAAAGCCTTCTTACAGCTTAATATGATTTGTAGCTAAAGAAGGTATAGAAGGGAAAACAGAAATCTTGACAAAGGAAGTTTACACATGAATATGGGTAGGGAGAGGAATCTCATGGCAAAAAGATCCAGTGTGTGGAAATGATGGTAGTTTTATTGGTAGTTTACACGGACAAAACTGCTGGAGACTTTTTTCCATCAGTACTCTGCTGTAACTCTCCTGTTGTAGGGATTCCCCACTAGCCTAAGCCCATGGAGGGGGAAGATGAGAGTCAATGGGGTGAACCACACAGAGAATATATTTGCTTATTTTGACGTGGGGTTATAAATAACACGTAGCTGTTGCATAAGTAGAGTTGCATTATGACTCTCTTCCTGTTATCACAAATAAAAGCAGGTAACCTCTTTGGCTGGAGCTGACAGCAGTCAGGAAACACATTTTGACTAGGCCTGCTGTGAGGTGCTGATAGCATTTGGGTGCTAGCGTATGACCACATGCCTTGATAGTCATTGACAATAGTTGGGAGACAGCTCCTGCGCACATTGACTGAAAGGTGTTGACAGTATTCCGGAGGTGATTCCTGACAGTAATTGCTGTAGGCGCTGACATCAGTCAGGACCCAGCAGTTGTTTTCAGGGCCTTTTTTCTTTTTTTTTTTTCTTTTTTTTTTTCCAGTTAAGTTAAAAGGCATGAGTGGTGGTGAACTCGGGTTGAGTAGTTCTAGGCTACCAGGCGAAACTGGGCTTTCCTTCCTTCGTTCCTTCCTTCCTTTCCGTAGCTCCTGAGGTTGATGAGCAAGGATACCCGATATTTAGAGGGACAGAGGGTGCCTTGAAGTGAGGCTCAGCAGTGTTGCTTACCTCATGAGAAGCTGAAATGAGGGAGGAGAACAGATGGTTGCAGATATTTGGATCTGCTCACCTCTATTCTTGTTTCATATGCACTGAAGTTGAAAACAGTACACTTTCTTGGGTGGCAGAATTGTACATAATTTTACATTTTCTAGTCTCTCCGGGACTGGTGTATGAGGGTAAATCAGAGACTTTGTGGGAGCTGATATGCTGTTATTGGAAAAGGTTTTTCCTCCTGGGTGTGTTTCTTGGAGACTTCCCTTAAGACTATTTAGTGTATGAGCTTGTTTGTTTTTTGTTTTTGTGTTTTTTTGGTAATCATTTTGTAATCTTTTTTTTACCCTTAAATTCCTTAAGTGATTTGCAAAATGTAGGGAAGAAGGTGACACCATTTATTTGCAGTAGTTCATAAATTTGTGACTTGCGTAATAAGTATTCTGAAGAGCAGTAGCGTGTCTATATCTATCTTCCTATATAACAAAAGAATATAGAGACATGCTTTTAACTGTACCCTTGTTTTTGCGCTCTTCGTGACTGTGTTCCAGCTTGACAGTCTCATGTGTGAATGTGAGTCATTGTGCTCTTGAAGATGCTACACATTGTTCTCAATCTAATTTTATCTTTGGTCCTTATATAATCCAGTGAATGGTGCCTCCTAGATGGACAAACGCCAGCCGTGTTTGCTCCAAAACTCTTTGCACTATGATTTTTATTTTTGAGAAGTAAAAACTTTTATGAGATATCAAGCCAAACGTGTATAGGATTTTAATTATCAGTGCTGTGGCTAACATAGCTTTCTGATACTCTTCCTTCGTGACTGTTATTTCTTTATTGATGTTGCAGCCTTTTGCCAATAAACATGTTTGTCTCTGTCTGAGAGATGCCGTTACAAACACAGGACGAAGGCAGAGATGATCAGGAGACATGGACAGCGTGGAGTAATGTGTCGGTTTTGACCAGCATGGCACGCTATAACCACAGTGCACCCACTTTTCCAAAACTAATGTAAAAATGGCTAGTTTGTGGTAATGTGCTGCTATCTGGAAAGGCTCCTTACATAAAAAGGGAGACATGAGAAAAGGCAAGTAGCATTTCACTTCCAGTGCTTAGAAACCCTAGCCATGAAGGCAGTGTCTGTAACAGAATAGGATTAGTGTGTTTGATGTCAACAGCTGTGGGCACTGCAGGTAACCTAGGGCAGTTGGATTCTTGTTAGGTACGATTGCTGGTGGATGAGAGGATATGTGCAATAAGTGCAATGTTCTTTTCTAGATGCCTGAACACCAAAGGTGAGGTGCTTGGAGAAGAAACGTGATCTCCCCATGGGAAAGAGCACTTGTAACAAGCTTTCTTTTGGCAGCCAACTGTGTTAACACTATTAATATGAACCATATTAAAGTGGGGTGCAATATTCTGCAATGGTGTTTCATCTTCAAATGGTGCTCATGCTATACTGAAGAGGGTTGTAGTGTTATTTCTACAAAGGCATCTCTACTCATGAGTGTTGGAAGGTGCTTTGTAAGAGCCCTTCAACAAGCATTGAAGATGTCAGGCAAGAACTGGCTTTTTGCAACAACAGAACTGCATTTTCAGACTGGAGTTATTTTTCTTCATAATTGTAGAATGCAAACAGTTGGAGATAAACATGTGTATATCTATGTATATCTTTGTCGATAAGAGGGAAGGGGTTTTGTTGGACTTGAAAATACTGCTACTAACTTCTGTTCGGTTTTACAAAGACTCTTTTTTTCTAATCAAGTGAAATATAGTAAAAATAATTGCACTGTTATGGTGAGATGCCAAAGTGAAATAACAAACAAGTTGTTTCAGAAGCATTTACAGTTCTGTGCCTTGTACCAGATACTCTTAGAGCTTTGCTACAAAGTGCTCTCCCATCTGTGAAGTAAGTTACGTATAGAAGTGGTACAGATGCTGCTGCCATCTCCCAAAATGCCGCGTTATCAGCATGTACAGGGTCATAGCCCAGTCTTATGTTCCTAGTCTTTATTCCAGACCTGGGAATTAAAAAGAACAGAGCTTCTGTTATCCATTCTTTTCTTACCATTTTTTTTGCTGCACTGTGGCCATTGTGTATAACGTAGTGTTTTTAATAGTGTTTTTTTATAGTCTTTCTTCTCTGTGTATCTGTTACTGTCTTAGTATCTGTAGGCCTTATGAGCACTTGGGAACAAAAGAGCCAACACTGGATAATATTTCTGTTGTCTGAATGTAATATTGTTTACCTCAGTATTATTTGCCTCTACCTATCTGCCTCTGCTGAGGTGGAAGACTGCCCCACTACTGCTGTATAGTGGGGCTGATTGCTCTGTCAGTCCTTGTGAGGGAGTTTTGAAGCAGGTGGAAGAGTGGAGCAAATATCCTTCCAAAGGTGCCTGGTTACATTTGGAGTTCACTTTGACTTCTAAAAATTAGCTCTTCTACTGGGAGAAAGGAATCCATTCTCCAGGCTCCGTGGTCCAGCTTCTGTGCAGCTGGACCTTGTCTTCCTTATGAGCAGTTAGTGCAGCACCTTTCGTCCCTGATTCCTGCTGTCCTCTGGGAGCATTTCAGCTTGTTTGGCTTGTTCCTCAGTAGTGGCTGCCAGTAGTTTAGAACTTGTAAGAGAAAGTCAAGTTCTTCATATGCCGTGTACACATGCCACGTAAAAGGAAGCAATTTAAGGATTAGGCTATTGGAGAGTTCAGTGTAAAAAGTCTAACGTAAGTGGAAAAATGTTCTACCTCGCTGGACTTTAAAATCATCTTTTTTATTCTTTTAATGAAATATCATGTTCTCTTTATCTGCAAGACAGCTGTGACTTAGGCCTCAAGTGCAAATAAGCTAGCACAATCAAAATTCATTTTCTATGAGCAGTTTCTGGTAAAAATTGTTCCTTTTACCAGTCTCTCCATTTTTTTCTCCCGTTCCACATCACATGTCACTTGCTATAACATTCACAGAAGGAGAACACAGAAGGGATTGAATGCAGCCAACTCAATTTTTGTCTTTCTGAATATTAATAAAATTCACTTGTTTGTCTAGCCGTGTATATAATAGTAAAATATTATAAGGGGCTTTTGCCATTTTGGAAATATCTCAGAGCACTTATCCCCAGTAACAGCTGTGAATCTTAAGGCCCCAAGAAAGGTTCTGTGAAATGGCAGTAGCTGGACACTTGGTAGAAAATAGAGGTGAAGACAGGATCTGTGCTGAAAACTCTTGGGACGTTCTGTCTTCCTCACTGCAACAAGCGGCTGGATGAGTTACCTCTTCTCCCTTGTCCCTGTGGCTCCAAGTCAAGAATTGGGGATTTAGACTTGAGGAGCTGGCAGCACTTGTGAGGCCTCCTGAGCTGAAGCCTTGTTCTGCAGTTAGCACCGCCTCAGCAAGCAAGCCCCAGGCAAAACCATGAGAGACCCTTCCAAAATGCAGTTGTTGGCTCTGTAGACTCTGCTCACAGTCCTGGGAGCACCAAGTAGCAATAGGATCCCAAGAGCTGCAGACGGAGGCAAATTCTGTGGTGTCGCTCAGGAGCAGCCGTCCCAAAAGGATACCTCATCACTGGGTAGATCATCCAAACGTCACAGTATTGTCTTAGTGTTATGGAGTGCAGTGCAGCAATGTGGTTGTACATTGCACCAGTTAATACTGATGCTATGGAGAAGATCTATTGGATTGTTTAAGTTTTTTTGCTTAGACAGGTGGGTGGGTTACGCTTAAGGTAGGTTAGAAAGTCTGTCATTTGGCTTAAATTTGATGTACAAAAGTCTTTCAAATAGGTCTGAAAAATGCTTGTGCAGAGTGCAAAGTTTGAAAAGGATTGTAGTTAAATCACCCATTTTACTGAGGAATGTAAGATAGTGTCTTTGCAATTGCAGAAGTCTAACGTTAATGAACTATTTATCTGCTGATGTGAGTGAGATTGTCTGCATGGCAATGAACTATAGTAGCTGCCTGTCAACTCCACGGCTGTGCTCTGCTTGTGGCCTTTGGAGAGCCCTTTGGGGAGACTGAAGTCCTATGGCTGAGTACCAAGGATTCAATAGTGTGCGAGGGAGAGCTGTGCAGCTCCCTCGTTCCTTGATCAGGTATCTTGTTCCACCATCACTGCTTGTGACTGGGGCTCTAGCAAGACTGAAGGTGTATAGACTTGTATCAGGCACATACTGCTTTTAGGTTCTGTTTAACAGCAAATAGTTAGACAGAACAGCGTTGTCAAAGCATGACAGATTATTAGCTGCTTGAAAGACAGTGTCTGAAATTTCCTAGCTGAGAAGAGAAAAGCAGAGCATACACACATGCATTTTAATATGATTAGTTGTACTTCCACTCCAAACACTGAGCGTTGCAGTTATTTATTGCAGTGGGGAGTCCAAAGCTTTAAATTTTCAAGATTTGACTCTATTCTTCATTGTATTTTGCAATCCAGATGGTATTACATATTTTCACTTGTTTGGTTGCTATTCATTAAAAAATAATATTCATTCCACTTTCTTTGCTTCTCTTCTCAGGTACATTTGTTTCTGCAGAGTGGTGGACTTAGTCAAGTCTAATTTGCTGTAGATAAATTACTAATGGCCAATTTGATACCTTAAAGAGAACTTCTTCCATCACAGGAGTTTGGAGTTCAAAATATATTGGTCAACTGAGGCATGCATATTCTTCAAAGAAATACTGATGGCTAGAGGGGAAAAAAAATATGGCTAGTAGTTACTCTTGCATAATGCAATAAATGGATTTTCACAAGTCTCATGTTTTGGTAACTTTACTGAGATTTTACATATCTTTTGAGTCTCAAATGTAGGACAGTAGGATAACCTAAGACTGTTAAAGCATAATTGTTTGTTAGCTTTATGATATGTGAGAATTTGTTGTAGTTATTAAGGCAGAGTAGGAGAGTCTAGAGAAAGAGAGATCACAGGTACATTCCTGCACAAGTATTACTTGGGATATTATTACTTCATGGCTTTCAAGGTATTCCAAAACTTAGAACATTAACTCTTCCAAGCTGGTTGTCCTGTCTGATCACAGACTGGGATCAGGAGGACTTGAACAGTGCAGGCTATAATGTGAGTGGCAGAGGGGGGAATTCATTATCTTTTTGCAGAAACACTTGGCACTCGTCACAGTTAGACACAGGATTCAATGAGCCATTGATTTTATTGAGTAGGGAAGTTCTGCTTTATTTTTCTGTTCCTCCAAGTTGGAGGGGAAAAAAAATCACCAGATGATGGAAGTAGAGATGACTGGTAAATCAAAGAGGTGGGTGGTTTTTTGGTGTATAGTGTGGGGTGTGTGTGATTTTTCTTTTTTTTTTTTTTTTTTGTTTGTCTGAGCAGTTGGATTTTGATCATATATCTACCTCAGTCTCTTCAAAAGTGGTATTTACTAAGAGCATGTTGAAACTTGTCTTTGCTGGGTATATCTTGACCCATGTAAAGTAACATCATAATCTCTTGTAGCCCTTTCGCAGAAGGAGGATTGCAAGGAAGGAAAATTAAACTAATTGGATTTGTGATCATAATTCAGCAATTGGTTTCTGGTCTTACTCCTTTGGGGGTAGAAAAGTCTTCTATCTGAAGCTAAATACCACATTGCAAACGGCTGCAGCTGTGCCCACTAAAAAGTTAGCCATCTACGTGATCTGTAGTGTTTATGATACTCACCACTAGTGAAGAATACAGAAATGAATCATCATTTTTAAGTCAATTACCTCCTTTCTATAGGAATGTACTTGGGAAAGGGTGTGATAACATGGACTGGTTAATATGCAATAATCAGACCTAGCTAGAGAAGATGCAACACTTAACCTTAGTGTGGAGCTCATCTGGGTGTCAGAAAGGCCTGCCCGTTATATTGACAGTGTTTCCATAGCAGCAAATGCACTTCAGAAAAGAGGGAGACAGGAATTAAACTCGTGACTAACATGGCTGTCCCAAGTTCGTGCTGATGGAAACTTTGTGGCACCCACGTTGTCACGTATCTTGCAGTGTGTGGTATGTCTAGGGAAGTCACTGAATAGTACACTAGAGTAATTAAACGCTCTACTTTTTTTCCCTAGGAGACTGTTCTGATTAGTCACTGCTAGCAGCCTTTTCTTCATTGAAGTTGGGAGAACAAATGGGGTTTGCAATTTGAGTCCTTGCAGTCAGGATCAGATCTCACTTATATGGTTTGAAGTTCTGGTCATGTCTTGTTGAAATTATTTTGGTTGTAGTCACAGGATTTGACCCAATAATGACCTCTTGATCTGTTGCATTGACTGGTTGGTGTGTACACAACACTTCCACCTCCTTGCACACATGCTGGCATTGAGCTCGGTGCAGATTATGTACCACTTTGCTCCTGGCAGTGTGCGGAGATGCAGGAGGATGCCTTTGGAGTATGTTGTCATTGCTCGTCATCATGGTGCTTCCTTATCTTCTGTTGAAACCACAAGGGATCTCTTGTAGTCCCTCGTTTTAGTTCTGCCTACTTGGATTTTTACTGTAATCTAAATAAATCTTCAGCTATCACCTGTTGATTTGAGATCCGTTTTAAAGGTTAAGTGTAGTATATGTTTCATTATATACATCCAAGTTTGACTGTTTCTGCCTGAGGTTCAGAGTGTGTGGGGAAGATGGTCTTGGTAACTCTTCTTGGTCTGGAATGAGTATCTGGAGCATGCCACGTGATACTGACCTTGGAAATGCCCCTGTGGACTCCAAAGGGAATCTGGCTAACTAGCTCAGATGGAGAGGCCAACCTGTGAGCAACTGAGTTCTAGTCTAAGCCTGTGACTCTGTGCTGCCTTGAATTGGACCACTGGCAGTGGTGACCCCCTGTGTTTGTGACGTTGCTATTGGCAAGTCAAACTGCGAGCTATCTGCTGTAATCTGTAAAGAGCAAGTCAGAATGGTAGAGTGGTTTATCAGACTCTGTATGTGTGCTAGCATTTTATGGCTTTTTCAAGGTATTCATATATTCATGCTGCATGATTGCTAGAACTAGTTCCACTAAATCTTTCAGGAAAAGAGGTTTCCAGTGTGCGCCTTCTGAATTTTTTTTCACGGTCCTGTGTATGTCTCACCTATCTACAGTTTTTTCTTGTGCTTGTTTTATAAAGCACACAGAGAGAGGGTAGTGGGCTGACACCTGCAAGATCCCTTCATACTTGCAGCTCAGCAGCTGCGTGCTGTTTGATGTTGGCCTGATTATTTCACATTTCTTCCCTTTAATTTTGTCTTAACGAAGAAACTACTTTCCCCTTTTCACGCTAAAAGATGCTCTCTAAGCGTTACCATCGCTCTACCCTGGACCGGTCTGCAGAGGACAGTTTCCCATACCAGCATTTGTGGTGACACAGATGCGACAGGTGAGGTTTTTTGAAAGGGAGAGGAGTGTTGGAGTACTACAATTTCAGTTCTTAGTTTTTGTTCATATTTTCTGCTTTCTGGTATCTGCTTTTTTCTTCCTTTTTCTTTTTTTTTTTTTTCCCCTTCATCCATCCCAAAACAACCCAATTACACCAATTCAACAGATACTAGAGCCAAAACAGACTGCAGAATTTCCCTGGGGCTTAAAGGCAGGTAGAAGAGCCATTTTTCACCTGACAGTGCTAGCACAGCAGGAGGCTGGAAGTGAATGAAAGGAGTACTGAGGTGAAGCAGACAGTCAGTAGTGAATATTGACACAAGCCCCTCAGGCCTTGTGGCTCACATATATATTCCCTTGTTTTCCCAGTAGGTTATTGGACTGTGGTGTCCAGGACAACTGTCTCTGTAAAAATCTCAATTACATCATTGCTTTTGCAGCACAGATTGCCCCTCTGCAGAGTAGTCCCAATGGCTTTTTATTTTTATTCATTTGTTTATTTTCTTCTAGTTTCATTTCTGGCAGTGAGTTTTGCAGCATATTGGCTCTTGGGGTTGGGGCAATATCCCCTCCCTACGCAGAGCAGATTCCTTGCTGCTGAGCAGTGCCTGGTTGCTCTGCATTATTTTTTTCTGTGCCCAGGTGTGCCACAAGAGGCTGCCCCGCTCCTGTCCATCGCAGGGTGTTGAGTTCCCCGGCACATCCTGCCCTGTCTGGCTGTTCAGAAACACAGTTATGGTCAGCTCAGGAAAAGCCTCAGGACAGCTGTTGGCTTTTATCAGGAATTAGACCCACTGTGTGAGTAGTAGTATGTAGCTGCTTCCTGCATTTGTCTGAGCTGATGCTTCACTGAATGATGTGACTCATTATTTGCATGCTGTATTAGAAATAGATCTTTGTCTGGTACCTGTGGTTAAGACGCAGCGGTAGAATTGCCATGCCTTGCATCTTGAAATAGTCTTCGTCATCTCCAGACGATGCCAGCACTTAGTTGTATGAAAATAGGCAACTACACTGAAAGTTGTCAACTTCTGTGAAATATTTTAACAAATACAAGGCTGCTGCAAATGAACCCAATATGCCCCCCAAAAAGCTTTCTTATGATAGAGCATCCTGTCTTGTAAGGAGAGGACCTGAAGGGAGGCGTGGCAGCAGCTACCTGTGGTACACATCTCGCTGGTGGTACATGTGGCCACCTCGCTGGGGCCACGGCCTTGTGCTAGCCAGTTTGCCACCAAGCACCACAGAATCTCCCTCTGCTCAAATCCCCTGAAGACTGGATAGTGTTTGTGATCAGAAAGCAACCTCCAAAATGCCACTTGTGAGTACAGAAGACAGGTTAGTGAAGGAAAAAAGTCTTCCTCTAAGGAGGAAGAGGGCAGGAAAAAGAGGAAGGCAAGAAAAAAAAAATACATGCAGAGAATCATCTTTGGAGGTAGGGGAGAAATTGGAAGGTACAGCCTGACTGCGCAGGGAAACACATTTCCCAGGGCTGTTAGAATCACTGTCCCAGTGGGCAGCAGCGTGTCTGGGCTTGCTTGTAATTTGCTAGCAGTCTGTCTTGCCCTTCCAGCCTCTTATTTTCTTCTCTCCCTTTAGTTTTCCCTGCTGATCTTTAGCATGTTCTCTGGAGCTAACGCTGCAACGGGGTCTGTAATATGACTGAAGAGCTACTGGAACCAAACTCATTGGGAAATTATTTTTAATGAGCAAAAGCCATGGCACTGAAGCAGTGAATTCCATCTCTAACACAACAGAGATAGATCTTTGCAGTGGAAATCCTGCAGTGAAACCTCTTCAAATGAATAGCTTGTTAAAGGATAAAGCAGTTAGGTGAATAAAAGCCTGATTATGTACCTGGAGGTAGAATGTAATAAGAATCAGAATAACTAAAGGAATAATTTGGCTGCTGCTCTTGTCTGTGGGCTGTGCCTGAACAGTCTTATCCAATACCCGCTTCCAAAAAAAGCAGAGGAATTACAAGAGGCAGAGTGTTCATGAGATGATTTTGATCTGCGTTTGACTGGCTGCTCGTGTGTCGCTGAGCCGGGAGTGTGCAGCGGGAAGGAGGAATTTAAAGCTATCAGCCATCGAGTGGTCAAGGGGGACAGGACACATGAAATGCCTGGTCACAGTGAGCCTCTCTGGTAACGTGGCAGTGACATGACATGTCAGTACAGCCGCGCAGCACTGCCCAAGGTGGATGCAATATGGGTGTGGGAATGGAGTACGTGCCCCCTTTTTGGGAGGGAACATAGTGTTTCCTTCAGTCACATGGGGAGAGTGCTTGGAAGTACACACTGCATTAGCAGCCTCCAAGTGCTTCCTCCCCTCTGCAGCTTTGAGCAACTCCTGCCTCCCCCAGGCTGCCTGTTCTAATCGCAGTCCCCAGGCTGGGTTTATTCAGCTTGGATTAAGTGGTTAGTGTTCACCTCGCACAGACTCAAGTGCTGCTTACGCATTGCTTCCCGTTTATTTATTCCTTTTTCTCATTACAATCTAGCTCCATTTCCCCTGGGCTTTCTTGCTGGCTTTTTTTTTTTTTAATTATTTTTTATTGTTAAAGACTTTCTCCCTGAACCAGAAGTTGGAAAGAGAAAGCCAGGCATAAGAGTGAAGAGCTCATGTACCTTGGAAGCCATTACTTTGGGATATGCTCATTGGATGACTACTGAACATCCCCATCAGTACTGATAAAGGAGAAGTCCCAGAATCCCTTCCCAGATTTGAAAATACACCCTTGCCACCCTTGCCATCTGGCAACAGAAGTCAAACTTTCATCTGATTCCATAAGAAGAAATTATCAACTGAGATGACCTCCCTTAGGACACTTGGCTTCCTATAGTCATCACAGGCACTTTGCATCACCAACCTGCTAGATCCTCCAGATCAGGGATGGCACTGCCACCTTTCCCAAGTAACTGGGAAGCTGTTGTCTGCAACCTAGGCTGTTAGCAGAACATCTCTCATTCTGTTTGGAGTAGCCTACACGTGTGTCTGTTTCTGATCCACTGGATTTTTTGATGACTATACCAGGACTTGGCTTTTGCTGCAAAGCTTCGATTTGGCTGCAGAGAGGATCTTGCTAAAGACAAAGTAGTAATTTCCCGCAGTGACCAGCAAACACAAAGCAGTGATTTTATGTTCTCCTCAACGGTAATTGTTGCCTTCGCTCTTATGTGAACTTATTTTATTTGTTTTCTTTTTTCTATTTCCTTATTCCAGACACACAGTATTAGGAGCTGATCTCTGAGCAAGACTCCAGATGAGACATGACACTTTCATCTGTAGTTTTGCACAAAGGTTCTGAAGTTTTGGCTGTTATGATTTTTCTGTGTTGCCCGGCCTCAGATATGTATTTTGATACCTTTCCCAAAAGGTATCAAAACCTGGGAATCTGCCTGCCTACCTAGTTACTCTGTAACTAAAGATAGTGTGGTCTTCACTTTGTCAAGGTAATTTAATGTAAACCTATGACATTAGTACTTTCTGTAAGACATTCTGTCTGATGGTGTTAAATCACTTTAACTTGTTCTATGTGTGTTAATTAATTGAGTCTTAATAGTTGCCAGGGGAGGAGCACACAAAATAAGTGATTTCTTTTTACCAAGGTTATACATGGAGTAAGCATTGAGCACAGAGGAGGCCAACAGTGATAAAGTGTTTGTTTCTTAAATTGTTTTGGATGTGAATTTGAAGGTTTTACTATCTGAGTAGGAAGAACTTTGATGTGCGCGTCTGCTGTCCTTTAATATTAAAAAGGGAAATGTGCCTCTAGTGATGCTGTCACTATCAAAACATGGAAGTGCCAAAAGGTGCAAGTCTATATCCTTCTCTATCTTTCTGTTCTTAAAAAACAAAAAAGTTAAAAAAAAAAAAATCCAAGCACACACTCATCTTACTCATTTACATTTCATCTGGACCAAAACTTGTGCTTTTTTTTTTTCAATTCAAATTTTCTTCATTTTTAAAGAAAAAAAATCTGTTGTCCATTTGTAGCTGTGGAGGGCCAGGAAATAACATCTGCAAATGGCTCACTGTGGTGTTACTGAAGTCCTGAGGTTTTATTGAGCAACGTCTTATCCTTTCTCTTTCATCTCACTTTGGGTCCTTGTGTAAGGAGAACAGATGTAGGCCAAAGCTCCGCTTTCCAGTATGTTTGTGTAAAGCTGGGGTTCTACCATTCAAGAGCAGTTTTCCCAAATGCTGAGGGAGCGTGTGGTTGTAAGCAGCAATGGAAGCCTCCTTTCATCCAGGGAACTGCCTTCTCTGGGATTACTGCAGATTCATAACGTTACAACAGTTGAATAATTGGTCCCATTTCACGCCATGTTTCCATCCAAGCACACGATATTTTCATAATTTCAAGTAGACTACTTGCTTTGGTAGGTACTGATTCAAATAACATGTATTCACTCAACGTAAAACTGATATGTAGCCACTCGCCCTGGAGGCTGTTACTCAGAGTGAGAAACCAAGAGCCTGACTTGAGCCTGTTAGACATGGGGTGGAAGTGGATGGGAGCAGCTGGGATGGGGCCCCTTGAACACAACTGGACTTGGCCAGAACAGTTGCATAACCTCAACCTTGCGTCCACTAATGGCAGGCATGCTGGGGAGCTGAAGCAGCAGCTTCCTTTTCCCTGCAGGCTTAAGCAGGTCCTGAATTTCTCCCTGCAATGAGCAAGAGCCAGTTGGAAGCGACAGGCTCTGTCCCAGCATGTTCTAGCATGAATTGCCTCTGAGGATGCAGGAGAGCAACCAGGTGCTGTGTGGGCTTGATAGTGAACACTGAAAAAATATTTGCACAGGCAAGTACGATTATTTCTTCCTTGGTGCTGGAGGAAAGAGGCTGTTGAAACAAGGAGAGCTTCTCGACACAGCAGGATTCCCCTCCGCCTCATTTTCTTTCCAGGGGCTTTGAGAAGTCTGCAGAAGAACATCAGAGCTAATTGGAAGTCGAGCAGGGATGCTGTAGAGAAAGGAGCAGTAGATGGGCTTTACCCTGGGAAAGAGAAGGATGAGGAATGCGTGTGTATGAAATGGGAGTGTGGGGGGTGAAAACAGTCCTCAGAGTTGGCCTAGGGGATCAAACTGGATTTTGCATGTCTGGTGAATAAGCTACACGTCCTCATCACCTGCCTGATTTTTTTTCCTCACCTGTGTAGTGCAGGGCTTAATATTTGATAACTCTCTCCCTTCAAAGGGATGGATGACGCTCAGCAGATTAAAAAAATAAAGAATGCTGAGTATTACCACAGCAAATAGTAACCCTTTCGACTCATTTATGATCTTATTACCATCCAATGTCTCTCTGGCTTCCTGTCATTTGCACTAAGCCTTCTTCTAATCCCATTAAGCGCCAGGGGGAAGATCCTCAGCTAGTGTCAGTTGTCACAGCTCGATTGACTTCAATGATTTCTCTTATACAACATATTTTATCCAGAGCACTCCCAGTATTTTAGAGACACTGGCCAATTAAGCACTGCAACCTCTACAGGAGGCTCAGTCATAACACGGTTAGAGAGACTTAGAAAAGAGAAGTTAATCAACTTGCCCAAGGTCAGGAGGAAACAGATAAGGAGACAGGAGTCATGCTTCTTGTTTTGAACATCTCCTTGGCCAGGTTTTCGGATGTGTTTCAAGGTGCATTTGAAGCAACTCTTGCAAGACCGGCCTAAATCAGATTTTTATGGGCATGAGCCACAGTAGGACTTGCTCATTTCTTTTAGAGGATGGCTAGAATACGCCTGGGGGTTTTTAGCCTGCAGTTAGATGCACGCAGGCTTTCCTTAGCAGTGAGGCTAAACTGCCTGCTGGTGGTGACCGCTTCTCCAGTGTGTGGCTAGCTAGGACTCTATCATGGTATGTGCCAAATGCTTTTTTCTGTGTTAGCTTATGCCCTGTGCATGCTGAAAGTCCAAAGTGGCTGCATCAGATGGGCTATTTAGAATAAGAATATGCCCAAGTAGAAATACTTTGAATTTTCACAGTAACTCTGTTTCTGAGGGAGTGGATTTTTTTTCCTCAGCATATGCAGTGTCTGTGCAGCTTCAGCACTTTATTCTGTAAATTTAGACCCTCTTTCAGGAAAGCTGGTGAATGCTCCGATAGCAGAGTTTAATTTATAAATAGCTAGGAGACAAGCATGAGGAGAGGCAGTGAATAACCCACAGATGGGGCTGTTAAAGATCAGTTGTGACACAATCACAGAGCAGTGCAGCAGAGCTGAAGGAGGAGCACTCTGCCTATTCAGCACTCATCAGGACTCCACAAGTGTTGTGTTTAATTATAGATACAGTTTTATGACCAAAGTCAACTTGCTTTCTTAACCAAAAAAAAAACTCTATTAAATTTCTTGGCTGTAGCTGTTTGAGCAGCTTTAATGCAGTGTTGATATTGCCCAGCAAGGAAATAATCATATATTATTTACTGATTTTTTTTTGACTTTCTTCTTTGATTTTTCCATTGCTTATCAGAGTTATGAAAAACTAACTATATTTATAAGCCTGAGATTTTCATTTCTTGAAGCACCTTTAAATCCTGAGAGCATGCTGTCTTTGTGCACTGAGTTAAGGCCAGATCATATCAAAATACTAGCTATTTATTATTTTAAATATAGAATAAATGAATTGAAAATGTGCTATGGTTTTACACTTCAGAGGGAAAAAAAACCCTCACAGTTGTATCTTCATAGCCATGTGTTTGCATTCACATTTGAGTAAATGTGATTCAGTTCCGGGAGGAGTGAGTTCTCAGGATTCACATGAAGTTTGGAGGAAGGGCTAAGGTGTCTAGATAGGGAAGCTAGGGAGAACTGGACACGTGAAATTGTGAATATCTGTGTAATTCTGCTTTTCCCCCTTTACACCTGTGTGCATAAACAGCAAATAACTCCTAGAGTCCAACTGTCTGCAACCTAATCTCTTCTCTTAATCACTCTATGAAGGTTAGATCTCACTTAGGCCTGGGCTTGTCTAATGAAAAAGATAGGAGGAGAAAACTCCGAAGTACCTCTTTATATGAGAGGGAGGAAAAAAAAGGGGGAGGGAGAAGGGGGGAATATGGGCTTTCCACCACCCAGCTATGAGAAGGTGAAGGTTCATTCTCTGCTGGAAAAACTGGCTGCTTTCCTACTTCTATCATAGAGATCACCCTCTCCTTAGGGAGAGGAAAGGGAGGTGCACCAATTGGGGGGAGCTCTAATTAGGGGCTTTATTGTGCCTCATAATGAGTGCTGAAGTGGGAGCTATGCAGGGATGTGGTAGTTGCCATAAGTGCTCGAAACCTCCAACCCCTCATCTGGAGAATGCAAACACTCATCTGGTTATTTGGAGGTGCTTTCCTTTTCAGTAAGTTGCCAGTCTGCCATGGAATGGGCAGCATCTCTTTTCTTCAGGGGAAGAGCACAGGATAGTTTCAGGTGCTCCCCGTTAACATCCCGTGCCTGTGTGGAAGTGCTAGTATCCCTCTTGAAGGGTTAAGAAGGGTTAAGAGTTAAGAACAAGCGTGCATTGTAAAGTGCACAAGTGCTGTATTGCTAGGTGTAGAAACCTTTTACTGTTGACAAGTGCAAGCAGCGTTTATCGCTCCCAGTTAACAGCACCCTGGGGACTTCCCATTCACTGGAAGAATAAAATACCAGAAGGAAAAAACATTCGTGTACAAACTAATTCTTTTTCTGCCTTGTACTGTAAAACTTGGGCACAGACTTGCTATAAGACAATGAGAGGCCACCTTTGTTGTTTTTATTTTGCGTTTTAGAAGTATAAAATGAATCCAGAAACACTTCTTTCATCAAAGTTTCTCCGAGAAGAGACTTAGAATTGGTGTGGTTGCCATGAGTCCAGCTGACAAGTATGTCTTGTATGAGTGTACTGGGTCCTGTGTCACAAGACTTTGGATCCTGAAAAAAGCTAAAATAAGGTTTAATCTTAGAATGAGTTAAGGACAGAGCCATCTTACTTCCCCAACTTGCTCCTGTGTAGCCACTCCCTCAGAGTTAATGGTCTTTATCCTTTTCTCAAAAGTCTCTATAGGACTTGACAGTCTCGCTGTCCTTCTTAGCAGGATATGGAAAAACAGAGTTGTTAGTATTGACATCTGGGGATTGTTTTGAGGAATTCCCTTAAAGGAGAATGCCTCTAGAAAACATCATATCTCCTATCCTCTTGTTTGGGAATGGGAGAGACATCGGGCCCTAGATGGCTTGCTATAGACTGATGCCAATTAAAAGGAGGCTACTGCATTGATGTTGTTGGTCTTCCTGACCTCATTGTAAAAAGAGATTAGGATCTGGTCTTTAAAGATGTATCTCTGTATGATTTTGAGCTCTTAAATAGGTTTCTCTGACAAGGTTGTCCTAGAAAGACTAAGGTGAGGAAGGAACCTGTTCCTTCTCACAGAGCTATTTCTGTCACTGGGTCTTGCTGCAGCCTTGCTCAATACCTACTTCACTAGTCTGTCTAGCACAGAGCTCCTAGCATAGGAGTCTGTCTGTCATAGGTCCTTGCCTACAGAGTATGCCTTGATTGGTACTTTGGGTGGCCTCTTCAAAACTGAGGTCCCTTGGATACGTTTTGTATCTTGATTTTGTGATAAAGATTTTGAAAATACCTACTGTGTTTAGGAGTGAAGGGACGTGATGTGAAGATGCAGTAGGTGTAGGCCTTGCTTCATGAGCTGGAGGGGTACGGGAGGGAGGCAACAGGCATCTCCAGAGGGTTATTCCTAGAGGAAGTCCCTGGATCTCTCTGTTTAGGTAATATGTTTGGTTAGGGAGAAAGCTGCAGGAGCTGTGTGCCACCTGACTGGCTCAGTGTCACTTCTGACATTTAGCTGGTACATGAATATAGTTCTCGCTCTCATTTTTTCTAGCTGTAAAGAAATGTTAAAATATATAAAAGCCATCATGCTATCATCAGTTTTGATGATAGTATTAAACAGTGTATTAAGCCATTCCCTTTGGTGTACGATTCATACCTTTTAGCCTGGAGGTGCATTTCTTATTAAAATGTCTTGGATCCGCATATTGTGAAATAATATCTTGTGCAATTCTTCCTTTTTATTTATGTATTTAAAAGAAGCTGGTAAGGGATTTAGGGAAACAAATGAATTTACTTCTTGGTAGTAATACGGCATCATAAAAAGTACAATGTTTATTATGCAAGCTATCTTCTGAGAGGTGCTTGGGCATTTCATTCAAATTGGCTCTGAAATGAGCACCACTCTAGATGGACTAAAAACTATCTGAAAGTCCCTGAGGGCCAGCATGGTGAATCAGAGAGATAAGGGACCAGGAGAGTTGGAGGGCCCTTCAGGAAAGATTGGGCTGTAAGATTTGTTTTTGCTTCCAATCAAAACAGTCAAGATTTACTGAGTTGAAAGGTAGTTTTCGTTACCTTGTTTTTTCACAGTCTGAGTCACTTTAGAATGGATTGCGAGGAGGGCTGATCACTCACCTCCTTAAACTCAGGTTCTTCTAGGGGCACTCTGGTAGGACACTCAAGTCTTGAGGTACCTAACGCTGTATGACAATAAAACCTTGGTCTGGCTCAACAGTTTCTGTGTTAATCTGTAAAGGAAGGGAGCTATCAGTTCTGTTATCAGACAGGGAGAAATTGGAAGCCCTAGAGAAAACAGGCAATATAACAAAGTGTCTGTGCTGGAGGCTTTGGCAGAAGAGTTATAGGCACAGCTTATACAAACAAAAGATTTCTTATGGTATAGAGCATAGTTGGCCTTTAACTCTGTCGGGGAAAAGCACCTTTGTGGTTGGTGTAATTGCATCTGCACCTCTGAGCTCTCCCTCCAAATAGCCACAGCTTTCACAGGGACAGCCGGGAGGTGGATAACTCACCCACCCTGAGCCATGGGGTGTCTTCTTGCTTGGGTCCCTCCGTGCCCAGGTTCCTGAATGCCCACAGGGCTGTGTGCCCAGAGCAGCGTCGGGGATTCCTAGGAGTTACTCCACTGAGCATGTTTGCATCCCTCTTTCCTACATGTGATCCTGCCCTTAGCAGAGATGTTTGTAGTACAACTGCTTTAATGCTTTAATTTTTAACCTAGTCCATTTCCTTTTGTTATAAATAATTTCATAATTTAAAAGCTTAACAAAATATGGCCTTCTGGCCTATAAACTTCCCTGCTGTGAGGGTGACAGAGCCCTGGCACAGGCTGCCCAGGGAGGTTGTGGAGTCTCTTTCTCTGGAGGTCTTTCAAATCCTCCTGGGTGCCACCCTGTGCTCTGGGTGTCCCTGCTGGAGCAGGGGGTTGGACTAGATGATCTCTAGAGATTCCTGCCAACCTCAACCATTCTGTGATTCTGTGATAAAGTCTGTGTAGGCTTCTGTAAAGCAGATGATTGTACCTATGTGCCATTATCGGTGCTCTGTTTTGCTTACTACTCTTATCGTTCTGTGTTAAAATGTAATCAAAGTCACTGGGACTCCAGTGGACCTGAACTTGTTGATTAGAACTGGATAAACTAGACAAATTCTTGTAGGAGTGAAAGCATTTATGAAGACTGCCTGGCATCTTTTTCTGTGCCCTTCTTTATGCACTTGTCACTGCATTTTCCCACATCAATCTCATAAAACATTCTTTTGCTCCTGGTTGAAATATTGATATTATCCTACAGCAAAGATAAAAACACATCACAGAGCAATATGGCTCGGTGATAGAATTATCTGCAATACACAGAAATCTCTACTGATGTTTAGGGCTGGCATGGTATTAAACACATTACTTTTGCTGACAGGCATTTTCATTTCCTTGCATCATGCAGGTAGGGGAATTGGAAGGAAATCTAGTTTTCAGTTCTAGTTCTGTTCAATAAAAAATGTAAAACAGAAATGCCAGCAGATTTGGTAGTGTCTCCCTAAATCAAGAGGAATTCAGTTAAAACTTGAGTAAATCTCAAAATACATATGTGTTTGCATGTCTGTTCATGTGGTTGTATGTTCTTCTATAGATCATTGTCTATATTAAACCCATGATGTTTCACACTTAACAAAGCTGTTAAGAATAGAAATCAGCCTCAGTGAATGGGCTCCCTTAGTATGGGCCTTTTTGATATGCTCTTAGTTAACGTTGACTTACTATTTCTCTGTGAGAAAAGATGAACTTTGGGGATGAACCAGCCATATGTTTTAAAACTGCCCATCTTGTATGTAGGATCCCTGCTCAAAGTAGCTCAAGTGGGATGTGTAGAGAGTGAGGCAAGGGAGCCTTGGAAGAGAGGCAGGTTTCTTGAGTGAAGCCTTGATCTCTGGGGTGCTGCCTCCTGGGACGCTATCTCTTCCTCAGCATCACCGTTTGATGCTGGGAAAATTAGTAAAGTTAATTTTTTCTTGGGCTGTCCCTCGGTGTATTCCTTGGCTTCTTGATTCCTAACTTGAAATTTTATAGCTTGGATGGCAACAATGTTGAGTATTGAAAAACCAATCGAGTCAGCACTAAATGTGGTTCAAACGTGTAAGGTGCCATATAATGCTAAGCACTGCAATCAGAATTTTCCATCTGAAATTGCACATTCAAAACTACTGGGCATTTTGACTTTAATTCCCCTGTTCCTGAGCTCTACATGTGTAAAATGAGACTATCGTCCCCAAAAGGTGTTGCCCAAAGTAATTAGTTTTTGCAGAGCAGTTCAGTGCTCTGCTGAGTGGCATCACAGAAAAGCCCATGGGGAAGCAAATTACTCTTCCGAGCAGGATTAGCTTAGTGCCTAGTGTGGGAGAGAAGGGGCACAAACTGAGCAACTAAGATACAGCGTTGTATCACATAACGGCACCTTCAACAAGCATTATTTTTCCTCTGTGCTGAATGCAGTAAAGGTCACGTCAAAACAGGTAGTATGTGATCACGTAACTAGAGGCTGTATCGAAATAGAAATACATGAAAAACAGGTGACTGCTTTCATGTTGTATTTTATAGGAATTTATATTAAGAAGCAATATTAAAAACAATCATTGCTAATGGTGGAGTGGCTTATATGTGACAGTCTTGTCCAAGGGCTGGGGCCTCGGGCTGAGACTTTGGCATCCCTCATGGTCTGGACTTCCTCTCAGTGCCTCAATAATACTGCCCATGAATTGGAAGTAGTTACTGCTTGCTCTGTATGTACTCAGTGATGCTCAACTCCTTTTGGAATACCTTGATACCATACAATACAACATACAGGCATAGTTTACACTTCTATGCAGCTTATTTGTATAGTTACAGATTTTTGGTGGGGTGTTTTCTTTTCAGGATTATTCTTACATTGTAGAATAAAATTGAGTGCTACTTTATTGAATAGGCACAGAACAACCCAGGGTGTTTTGTACATTTTATACAGCCCTTGGTTTAGGGGGATAAGGTCTTTTGTGATATAGAAGGCGGTAGCTTTAGAGGAGGAGGTTCTGCAGTCTGTTCCTACCACTGCTGCATGGTTTAGTGTTCAGCATGAAACTTGTAGGATTGTTTATCAGCAGACCCTCTTTCCCCTCTCTTTTTTTTTTTTTTTTTTTTTCCTGCTGTATTTGGCTCAGAACGTATAAAAGTTTTGAAAATTTAGCTGAAGGTTGCAAAGTGTTTGTGACCATAACAGGCCAAATTATCATATGTCGAGAATGAGATGGCTTAGTACTCCATGATCTTGTCAGGCAGTTTCCAAAGGAAAAGCTGAGGTTTGCAGAATGTCTTGCAGAAGTGATGCAAAAAGTTCTGCCAAGCCTTAACCTTAGTCTCTAGTTGCATGTCGTCTTCTGTCAGCCCACCAAGTGTACGTTGTGTGGGACATTTAATGCATCCCCTTTGCTTCAGGGCGTTATGGGCATGAAATGTGTGAGCGCTGCTGGGATCACACTGCCTAGGCCGCCTTACAGCAAGGAGGCTGCAGAGGCTTGATGACACGTTCTGGAGTGGAGAGGCTTTCCTGCTGGATGTGCCCATGGGGTCAATCTCAGCCTGTTTCTCAAGTCTCAGCATTGACAGATGGAGGAACAAATAATCCCACTCATCAGAAGGTCAGGCACACTGGACCCGCTTTGTTCCTAGAAGGTGAGAAAATATGTGTAATTTTAGAGTTGCTTTAAGGCAGAAGTGCAGCAAAGCGTATTAGGAGGACACACCATGCTGCTTACACACCATGTCCAGCCAGACTGGAACCTGCTCGCTTCTCAGATCTGTCAGAGAAGCAGTTGTGCCTTTCGAGAAGCAGTGAACCAAGATGGATGCTTTTAGACTACCGAGAAGGATCAGGCCAGATTCTCTTGCCATCCCCTTGAATCTGCTGCCCATGGTTCCAATACATGGATATGATCCGCATAAAAATGTGCCCTGCTAGCAAAGGCTGATCCTGTGCAGTGGAGCTACGTTACCTTTTGTTCCAGGGAGCATTTAGGTCAGCACTACTGAGTGTGTTTCTCTGCGAGGCAATTGATACTGTGCGCGGAGTTCCAGGGGACTACGTGGGGGATCATACGGCTGTAGGTTGTGAATAGCCTCTGGACACATCCATCACTTCCAAGGCAGCAGGACAGCTCGTTGTTTTTGCTGGGCTTTAGCTGCAGGAGGTTGGACGAGCCTCCTTCTCCACCTCGGAGCTGCTGCGACCTGTCTGCCGCACAGGGAATATCCAACATTGGCTGGGTCACTCGTGCAGCCGCCTGGCAGGGCACCAGGAGGGCAGGACGGGGAGCGTAGCCTCTTGTAAAGCTCCTCGGGCTCGTCGGCAGGCTCGGGTATTGCCCGAGAGGAGCACATGTGCCAGTAAGACACCAGCTGGCAATAGCAAAGGGGGAGTGTTTCCTGGAACAGGGAAAAGCTGCGTGCTGCACGGTCAAGTATGAGGCTGTGCGCGTGCTGCTTCAGCTCCTTGTCCCGTTCTGTGCTGTGAAACAGGGAGAGGCAGGAAGGAAGGAAAAGGGATAGAGACAGGAGCTCCCAGGAGAGGAGAGACAAGGGAAATGTGCCATTTCTCAGAGGGAGATGAGTTTTGGGAAAGCTAAGAAAGAACAAAGGAGGGGAATGTTGCCTAGGTAAGTTCTAGCTGGATGAGAAGGGTAGTAATGACCAGAGGAGCCCTAGGACAACTTGACTTCAGCTTTTCTTTTCCTCAAGCTAACGGGAAATAAATGCATATTTAAATGATCATAGTTATTAAGCCCTGCTCCAGGGAAGTAGCATCCTGTTATTCTGCCTAGCAAACACCTGGATCTGCTTTTGCAGAAAATAGGTTTTGAAATGTTCACTGATCAAGAAATCTGGCTGGCCTTTAAATGTGAGGTGTTTTTGTGTTGCTAGTCCGTAATTTAATTTTGAGACCACTGGTGTCTGGCGTGTGTGTTAGTCCGAGCTCCTGAAGACACATAGATTGTCATTATAGCTGCTCACTTTTTCTGAATAATGTTTTTCTAGCTGTTGCAGATGAAAGCATGAAAACACACCCACAATTTCCCTTTCTCCTTCCCAGAACCCGAGACCAGGGAATAAGAAGAAATGCTATTATATCTTTAAAAACCTCTGTGTTTGCATGAGAGAGGCCACCTCCTCATTTCAGACCTTAAAGGTTGGTTGTTTTACGCGCTTAAGCTGCTGGATTGCGACCTGAGAATGGACTCCTAGGGGCAGATGTGTACAAACAAAATGGCCTTTCTGAGACTTTTTGCCTTTGCTGACTCTTCTGAGAATTTTCCAATGCAGAAGACTTCTGGTTGGGTGTCCAAGCAGACCCAAGAACGTACTGTAATTAAGGGAGCATCATGCTCCAGGATTCCTTGGAAAGGATCACTTTCCAGGGAACCCAGGTTTCCCTTCTGTGATGCCATGTGTAATTTCACTGACTGACTTGCTTCTCCCCTAGGTTGTGGTGTATTTGATTACCTGTGTTTCTGTAGGCTGTGGAAGACCTGAAGAATAAGTTTGTCTGATTAAATCCTATCATGTTAACAGACCATGCATCTCTCAGGCACAATATATTGTGGTGCAGTATATTCCTACCCTTAATTCTGCACAGTGTCATTGGTCTGCAAATGGTCTGACTTGTTGAACAAACTGCAGGACATATGTTAATTTTTGAGCCCTATACTTTGCTGCAAAACAGAATGGGATTCTCCTCCTGACGTTCTGGTAAGATCAGAAATGCCATCTGTGGTCCTGCAGTGTGGTTTCATCTTGAGCTATGTCTTTTCCTAGCTCTCTTGGGCAGAGTAGTATCCTGCCCTCGCAGTGAGTGCTGCTGTGGCACAATGTGAAGAGCTCTGCTCTGGGTCCCTGCAGCCAGCTGGCCTCAGGGATGGCGAAGGACAGTGGTCTTGGAGTGTGTTTTTTAATTAAAAAAAGAACAATCCGTTTCAGACACGAGAGGAAAAACATTTGGAAGGCTTTTCACTTAACAAAGTTTTCTTCTGTGACATTTAGATGCGCTTATACA
Organism: Nothoprocta pentlandii; assembly: GCA_013398315.1. Taxonomy (NCBI): domain Eukaryota; kingdom Metazoa; phylum Chordata; class Aves; order Tinamiformes; family Tinamidae; genus Nothoprocta; species Nothoprocta pentlandii. The sequence goes on from VZSG01000063.1 coordinate 423,299, forward strand.
AGTTGAAAAGGAATTTGGCACCTTCCCACCTTGCTCAGGAGGCTTAGAAGACAAAAAAGCAAATAAAAAGACAAGATTACTTGATATGTGGCTTTGTTTTGTTCACATGAGCTGTTGTGCCCATTGATGCTGGCCGAGAACTATTACGCTCCACAAAAGGCCTTGACAGAGGAGTCATATTCAGTCAGGACCAGGGCTTGCTCTCTAATGAGGAAAGATAATTATTGTGCCAATCTCTGATTGCTTTTAACTAGGCACATTTAATCTGAGGGAAGATAGGAGCATCTTCTGTCTAATATGGACTTGAGAGCAGGGCCAGCAGGTGTAACGGAGTAATCACACTGAAGGATTTGTTCATTATTTCCCAGAGAGACAGGGGAAAAGTCTTTGTGTCACTGTCGCTCTCTCCACTTTTCTTCAGTTCAGCTTGTGCAGTCTCTCCGTGATGGCCCTGCTTCTCCGAGCACCTTTAGGTCCCATCAGAAATACTCCTGACAAGCGTTTATTACTGGATTTGACAGCCAAGTTCTCTCTCTCTCGCCCCCTCTCACTATTTGAAATGGAAAATCTGAGGTGTGTTTGGGAATCTGAGCGTGTGTGCTGTGCTCTGAGGCATCCGCTGCCTTGGCTGTAGAGCTGTGTTGTGCGGTGGTGGTTCCTGTGCCTTTCTGTACGCTTCGAAAGGTGTCTATAGATGTGTGTGAACCTGTCTGGATACATATGGGTGAACATGCACGTGCCTTTTCTGTGAAGAGGCACAGCTGCACGTCCCAGGGATGTGTACAGAGAAACACGTGCTTTTGCACATGGGAACTCTTATGCTGCGTTCCTGTTTGCAGGCTCGTGGCTTCTGGCTGTTTGAGGTCTCTAAGACTTCCAAGGCAACTTGGAAGAACAGGGCAAGTTCTTCCTTAAGGACTTACAAGCCAGTAAGTTGCCTTGTCGCCTCCAAGGGGCAAAACCTATGACTAAATCATATTGATATTCAATGTCCAGCTAGCTGAAACAACTGTTAGAACAGGGGCATCTCATTTTAGCTTTTGAAATACCTGGGCAAAATGCTGACTCTTTTTCAGTGTCTTTTGCTTGGAGAGAAGGCAGGTGCCATTCTCTGAACACACCACTGTTGAATTATAGAGCCCTATTAATATTGGAGAGGCAACTTAATTTCTCAACCTGCTAACAAGGATGCTTTGGAAGGAATTGGAGAAGAATGACAGAATACCTTGAAAAAGCCAAAAGGAAAAGAGATGGCAGGGTGTATGAATCTAGCAACATCAGTTTAATCAACTTAGGTTCCTCTGTGCTACCCATCACTTTGCTGGCTGTTGTATTTCTCTTGCAAGGGCAATATGGGGCATGAATGTCGTACCTATATTATTTTAAATGAAGGAATACTCCATTGAAGTGAAGATTACATGTATTTTTAAATATGCTGGAAGATGAGAGATACAGAACACTTTTTAAAAAGCCACCATCAACCCTGCTTTCAAAACTATTTATTTTTGCTTCAAAATCAAGCAGTCCAAGTTGAGGTGTGCTGGAAGAAAATGTCTTTCCCCTTCTGCTTTCCATTCATTCTTTAATTACAGGATCATGTTATTGTGGACTCCTGGTTTGTTTGTGAGGCAGAAACATTAATTAAATGAAACGCATCTATACAGTTGGAAAAATCTGTTGTCTGTGATGTCTCTGTTTTGGTCACTATGAAAATCACTGTTTCTGTTGCTATGATTATTATGTGTGTGTTGAGAAGTGAAGAGGAAGGAGGGATTTAATAATTAAAGAGCTTGAGTGCCACCTTGGTTAATTCAGTTCTGTTCTTGTCTTTCATAGGGAGTTCTACAGTGATAAATGCTTCCAAAAAGCAACTCTCTATCTTTACACTCACAGTGCCAAGCTGTATAGCTCGAACACTCAGTGTGCTATAGCAGTGAGGGTGCTGGATAACAGACCTAGAGGATTGTTACCAGTGTGTATTTCCCTGTTGGTCTGTTGACAGAGGGTTGGCTTTGAAAGCTGCTCCCTGTGTGTGGTGGGCTGTGGATGCCCATAACCTGTGCTAGAAAGAAGTGGTGGGGGGTGGCATAGCATATTTTAAAGATGAGACGTGTTATTCACATTCCTTAGCGCATCATCTGAGCGTGCTGAGGAAGATGCAAGTAAGATCTTGCTCGCTCCTCCAGATGCCAGCTATTTAGAGAGGCGCACACCAGAAGTTCTGTGGACAGCAGATGACAGAATGCCATGTAGGATGCTCCTTTTTGGCACGAAAAGAAACGTGGGTGCGTGGGTGGTGAGCGTGTGTGCGCTCAGGTGTGGAATGCGAAGGGCAGCTCCCGAAACGGGAGACAGAAGGGGAGAAAAATGGAAATGGATGAAGGTGGAAATAGCTGCTAAATGCCAGCTGTCCTACTTGGGCAGTGTGGGGTTGATGTCTATAGCAGTCTCAGTACTTTGTATAGTTCAAGTTTTAATCTTACAAGCTTTTTATGCATTCGCTTGCTTCACAGCAGAGCCTAAACTAGGATGAGGGCTGTATAAACATCTGGAGATGTGTTATTTTCAGCTTTAACTAGAAACCAAAGAAAATGCTATAATGAGGCTGATTTATTAAAGTATAGCTTGGAAGGAAAAAAGAAAAAAAAAATCTTCCCCCATTGAAAGCAGAAGTTATTCAGGGACATAATTTCCAGATGAGGATTTTGCAGAGTGCTCTAAGGTTTAGTAGTCCTTCTGGGGAAGGAAGACTCATAGATCCCATAAATAGCAGGTGGATTTGGGAACTCCTCTCCAGTGCCAGGGATCCAGGCTCTAATGCCCCATCCTGTCAGGAAGGACACATGAGTCTGTGTCTCCCATGTTCCCAAGGGATGCTCTAGCTTCAGACCTAGCAGGCCAGCATTTTTGCTCACTCTATAGTTGTCTTGAATGGTTTCTCGCAATGTGAAGTGGCTTCAGCACAAGAGAATTGAGGGGCTGTCAGCTGATCGTTAGGGTCTTTGAGAAGTAGGAAGCTCTTGTGGAGCTGAATCCTGAATCAAAGAGGATCAGGATTTTGTACCTGTGTCCCATTTGGCCATGAACTAGTTGTGGCCATTCTTTGACTATTGCTGTCTTTAGAAGGTACTAATTTTGAATTCATTTGAACTTGAATGAAAGAAGGGGGGGCAGGGGGGAAGAGTCATAGAGTCTCCATTTTCCTAATGACAAACTCTATGAATAAGATGCATTTTTTGTGTAAGTCAGAGGTAAGAAATAAGGAAAGCTGAACTTGGGAAAATGCAAATGCAGTGAATATCGGACCAATTTTCAAACATGTTCACTTTGTTTTGAAAACTAGATGACAAATAGTGGGAATAATCCTTTAATGTGGATCTCAGGCTCCTATTCTAAATGACATCACTTAGATTTCTTTCCCTTCATATTTGCCCTTTATAAGGTTTTGGAAAACCTTGCATGATAGGAATGCTTTCCTAAAAATTACTAATAGTTAAAGAAATGGTGCTAAGGATGAAATGATGCACATTCTTACAGTGGCTGTGGAACTGGTCCTGCTAACACACAAGTTACCTTGGATCCTGCCTCACATCTCAGTGGAAGATTGTTCCAGGACAAAGTCTTTTAACCTGTTTAAATCTAAGCAGTGAGATTTCAGGCTTTTTCTCTGCTTTTGTTTTCCCCAAGAGATGTAAGAAACGTGATGTCTCCCTCCTTTTGAGATTTATTTTCCTGCTACTTTGAACTGTATTGGGTAATTTCTTCCTCTTTTTCCCCTGCAATTTCTGTGAAGTGACTGGCTCTGGTGCTAAAGGAACGTTGCAGGTGGGAAAGGAGGGACAGTCTTCCTGTATTTGTATTCTAGCTGGTCTAGATCTTGTTGCCAGACCTGGATGAGATCTTTTGTTTCCAGTGGAGAATAATGCTCGATCAAAGCGCCGCAGAATTACTCACCTCTGAAGGTTTCCTGCTGCTTCTGCTATTTCTGTCATCCTCTAACTGAAACATGTTTCATTACCATGTATGTGTAGTACAGATCTAAGGTACTGAAATTTGTGTCTTTCATACAGTAGCGTTTGGGTCTACTAGTCAAAAAACATCCTCTAGCAGTCTTGGTACAAAAGGGCTCTCCTAACTGCAGTGAGGTGCTAACAAGCTGCACCTGATGCTTGAGGCCATGCTAGTGTACAAGTGCAGGCTTATATTTACTCTGATTTTCTAAGGAAATGAAGCTTATGGAATCATTCTGGCCGCTGTCTCTCTGGTCTACTGGTCCACAACCACCAAATTTGAGAACAGGGTAGAACCCCTTCTTTTCCAGGTAGGGCATCTGCTATTCAGGGCTATTTTTATCTGCCTGCTGCAAAGTTCCTGAAGACACATCCAGTGTAGGGGGCTAGTAGTGGGTAAGGAACTTCTTGGTGCAAGGAAAGATGTTACTCGAAGTATATGTTTGTCTGCCTGCTAGTGCTGTCCATCTCATTTAGGGTTTTTGGTGTCCTGCTCTGAGTCACTTGGTATTGACTTCTGCAAAGGAGAAGATCAGAATACTGAAGCCAAGGGAGGAAGAACATGATTAAGAGTTAGTCATCTTGAAGACTGCTCAGTGCCCTTTCATCCTCAGGGCACTTGCCATGCTTCTGCTGCTACTTAGGCAGCCAATGATAGACAGTGTGTTGCCCTCCTGAGAGCTCGATTTTGGTGACTGAAAAAAAGAAAGCAGCAAGTGGCACAGAGAGGGAGTGCAGTGTGCCATCTAGCTAAAAATACAGTTTTACTTTTTTAGCTTTATTATTTAGCTTTAGCTACATTTTTAGCTGTAAAGATCTAGTTGTAACTTAGGGGGTGTCTGAAGAGATGTATTCATCTGGGGTGCAAATGACTTTCATATGACCAAAACAAAGTTCAGAAGGAATGGAAAGGTGGTCCCCTATGTGACCTCCCTCTGTGGGCTACACTGCCATTTTCCTGTATTTCCCCTTTTTCTGATTTCTTCCATTGCCCCCATTTGACAGTCTGAGGAAGAGATAAGAGGCTGCAGAGGAGAGAGGGAAAACCAGAAATGTGTGTGTGCATGTGTATGTGTTTGCATAGGTCTGACTACTTGAAACATAATCCCTGCGTCCCTGTCAGTAGCTTTCCCCCGGGCACTACAATGAGCAGCTGGAGTTGTTGGTCCCATCCAGTAAAGAGCCGACGTCTGCGTTGGGAGCAGTTTGCGCCTTATCTGTTGCGTACAGCCTGTCAGTAAGGGAGCGCCTTGCTCCTTTCTTTCTGCTTCCAGATTTTCCTGGCTGCCTAGTGCTTAACTCAGCTGCCTTCCTGATGCTTGCACTCGCTCTGGGGTTGGTCTTCGCAGCTCCAGTGGGGTTTTATTGCTGTTGGGTGCCTTCCTCGCCTCCCCCACACACACGTTCCTCCTCGTGTTGCTCAGCTACATGAGTGATGGGTAATGGGGAGTGCTGAGTTCAGGAGAATGGGTTTTTCACATCCACGTGGCTGGTGCTCGCGCTGAATCACAGGCAGGATGGGGAGTTTGACAAGACAAGGAAGCTACTGGTGTCTCAGGAGACTGTGGCTCTGGAGGAGCCTGTGGGGTGGAGTGGAGCTGGAGACCCCATGGAAGGGAAGGAGGGTGAGGGGCCTCTGCAGAGATAGGGCCCTCTTGAAGGTTTCATACCCCTTCATTTAGTCTCACTACTGAGCCCTTGTTTAGCTTCTCTGCTGATGAGGTCTTGAAGTCCTCTGCAAATGGGCTTGAGGGGTTTCGCTCCTGTCTGCCTCGTTCGTTTGTGTGGGTGCCACGGGGGCCAGTGAGGGGTACACGGCCCGTCCTCGGCACTGAGCAGGTAGTTGGTACTGAACCATCACTGAGCTAAACTGTTGCAACTCAATGCGAGTGACCTGCGCTTCCCTTCTGGAAAGATATAAAAACCTATTAACCAATCTAGAAGAAAAATGCTTAGGATCTTGTGGATCAAGGTGATCAAAGGTGGATCGATGGGAGTTTTCGAGCAAGTTCCCCTTCTCTGCAAGGGGGACAAAAATCATACAAGAATAGTAAACAGTCTCATTTGTAAGCAGCATCACAAAATAATTGTTCTTCTATGTGCACTGCTCTTGGGACTTTTTCTAGAGACTGTATCCAGACTGGGGTATTGCACTTCAAGAAAAGTGGAGATATTTGGAAAAGGTGTCTAGGAAAATGGACGGTTTAAAAAAGGATCTCAGAAAAGTTTAAAATATATTTCTTTGTCTAGAGAAGAGGGATATAACAGCAGTCCTCAAATATACAAAAGGTAATTACAAAGGGCATATTCCTAATGCAATAGGACAAGAAGTAACGGACAGCAGTGTTGCAGCTCAGTGTATGTGTCTGTATATTCATAAATACACACGTATCAGTGAATCAGAGGTTGCTATGATGGGATTAATTACAAGGCTGCTAAATCAGCCTGGATTTTAACTTCAAAGCAAACTTTTATTAAATTCATTTATTAACAACACACTTTGTTAATGGTTAGTGCTTTATTATTACTTACCACTTTATGAAAAAAGATTAACCTGCAGCACAAATGAACAGTGAATATCCAGTACCACAGAGCCACTGCTGTGCAGTTAGCCCCGTCCTTGGTGGTGTTAGTTGCAGAGGTCAAGGTGGCCAGGCCTGAGAGCCCTTTGGGGGAAGTATGGCAGGGTCTGGAATTGAGGTAGACTTATTCTTTCTTACACAGTTGTGTTGTTTCAATGTCTTATGTTTTAATGCTATCTGCCCCACTTCCAAAGGGGACATCTCAGTTGTTCGTAGTACTTGTCTTGTTCTTGTTTTGCCAGTCTTCCTGTGTATTTAACAGGATTCCCTGCCTATTTGCTTTCTCTTATGCAAATCTTGCCCCTTACCTTGAAGCCTTTTGTTATTCCACTGCCTCCTGTGAGCTGCTAAGTGTTTCCTATTTGCTCTTTTGAGGGTCATGTTGCACACACAGTTATAAGAAATGCCTAATCTTGTCATCACAATGTTGCAACATATTTATATGTGGTTCTTAGTTACACTATTTTGGTACACATACACTTGGGCTCAGAACAAGCTCATATTAATTACATCCTCATTAATACACTTGCAGTTTATAAATGTCACAAGGCACAGCTTTGCAGCAGATTCTCAAAAATGAAAAAGAAAAGATATCTCATGATAAGGAATGTTAAGCACAGGTGTGTGTTGCTGGCAGAGGCTGTTCATTATTGCAAAGCACATGGCATTACCAGGGATGTTGTAGGTTAAGTTCATTCTGTCTTATGGCAGAATGGGCTAGATATCCTCTCAAAGTTCCTACCTATAATGTTCTTTATGAGCCTGGTTACTAGGAGGAAAAATTTCTACCCCAAGAACCAGACCACCCAAGATGTGAAAATGTTGCTTGCTTTGGATGAGGAGATGGCCATCTAATGGGCCTTCTGTTTCTAAGCTGGTTTACCACAGGCCGAGCAGCATGGGCTTTCTCAGGGTTAAAGGCAGAAGACTCCTTCCCCACAGCCTCTCCCTTTATCCTTACAGTTTTCAGCTTTGGCTCCTCTGACCTGCTTTTTCTCTTCATCTCCTGCGCAGTGACAAGGTATACATCTTGGGAAATTACACCCATCAGCAGCTCGCCCGGGAGCAGGCCTGGCCGCGGGAGACGCTTCACTCTTTGTCTCGCTGGCCGTGAGACACTAGTGTCATTGAAAGATTTTCCCCCTGCATCCTGCTCTGCTCTTCCTTTGATTCTCTTGTCAGCATTCGGGAGACAACAGCACACAGCAGTCACCTGGCAGTTATTGCTGGGATATGAACAGGTGATTACAGCAAGAGCCAGGCAAGATGATAGGTGGGAGAGAGAAGAGAAGCAGGGGGGAGCCTCTGCACAATGGCTATTAGAGACCTCTTTTGATTAGAACAGAGGCCAGTTTACAGGAGCAAAAGCAACTGTGTTTTTGTTCCATCTTTTCCTTTCTACATCAGGAAGATTTTTTTTTTTTTTTTTTTTTTTTTTGAGTGAAAAAAAAGAAAATGAGTCTCCCTTTTGCTGTCATGGGTAAAATTAAAATGGTCTCCTATATATTTATTTCCTATTTATTGCAGCAGATAACTTTATTGCCTGTCTCTTTCTAATTCATTCTTTCAGGTGCCATGTAAGTATTAGAATTCAGGGCTCATCAGAAATAATTTCCCAGCAATTTTCTTTCACATGGAGAACCTGTGACATAAATGGTAGTGCTGTGGTGTTGATGTTTAGCACTTGTGTGTGTGCAGTGCTGGGCTGGTAGACCCTGGAGGCTGAAATCCTTTATTAACCTGCAGCCCAGACAGAGCCAGGACACGGGTAGGTCACACGCTCTGCCGAGGGGTCTCTCCTCTCGCTGCTCTGGGCATGGCCAAGGGCCAGGGCTTGTGGCAGCCTGGAATGCCAGGCAAGGCTCGTGCCCGGAGCAAGGTGCCCTCGTGTGCATTTGCCTCCCAAAGCACAATAACTGCTGTCATCAGCAACTACTGGCGTCAGTTGCTGGGTGTTAACGTTAGAGATGAATTTGGCAAAACATAAAATCAACCTAATTGCAGAGTTGGTTAAAAAGCCTGCTACCTCTCCTAAGGTACTTTGAATAGTGATAGAAAAGAGTTCAGTGAAATCCATCAAGTTTCTTTGCCTCGGTGATGATTGCATTGTTATCTTAGTGGCAGACCACCCCAATTCCTTCCAAGCTAGCTGTTCTTCTAATTTCTTTAATATTTTGGAGACTGTTAAGACTTTTAATATAAAAGCACATGGAAAAGCACATGGAAACAGTATAATTAGCAGAAGTACTCTGTGTTTCTCCACCTGACAAGATGTGAGCAGCTTTGATTGAGCCTAGCTTATCCTGAGTGTGAAGGGAGGAGATGCAGCTCCAGCCCTTCCTGGAGGGGAGAGCGGTGCAGCCACGAGCATCACTCTTCCCAGGTGAGCTTGGGAGCCTTTGGGGCTGCTGTCAGGCACGTGGGAATCCCCCAGCCCCTTGTAGTGCAGTGTCTGTGGGTCAAGGAGGAGCTGCCAGGTATTTGAATGACAGGAGTTCCTCATGATGGAAGTACAGCAAACCTAGACATCCCTTACTCAGTGCAAAGTAGGTTAGTAATCACTATGTGGTGGGTGGGACCGCAGTGTTAGAGGGAATTTCCTAATTTCTAGAGGCAACTTAAAGATGTTGGGGGTGGGGTGATGTGCAGATAGTGCCGGGTACCTCTGTAGCGCACGTGGACAACATGGGAGACAGAATTCTGAGTGCAGGGTTGAAAGCAGCTGTACAAGTCACTCCTGTATTGTCACCATTGCTGGTACCACAGCCTTTTCACTCTCATAGGTTCCCAGACAAGCAAGATGAAACCAAATAGGCACAGTTGGTTTGCAAAGCTGGCCCAGCATACGTTGGGTCATGCCTTCCTTCCCAGCAAGTCCGTAAGCTTTTCAGGGAAGGATCTGTCTGCTTTTGTATATTTATATAGTGCTGAGTGTACTGGATTCTCTTCTATTCATTACTGTAGTAAACGTGGCCAATTCTAGCATGTTAGTGTCAATTTGAATCAAGTACTGAGATAACTTTTTTTTTCCAATTACAAATTGACTAATGCTTATCAAAATAGGATATACTGTTGTATTTATTTCTCCTTGCAAATTTGTGCTTACTTGTTTCCACTACTGTAGGATTGGAAGTGTGAAATCTTAGAAAATGAAACTTTGCAAGATTTCTAGCCATTAAATTGGACACTTGATGGAACGGAATTTGTGTGTCTCGTCCTCTGTCAAAGCTCGCAATGGTAACTATTGCCTTGGGCTAACTTACTGCTAGGCCAGGCTAGCTGTAATCAGCTGGCATATCTCTTCTCATAAATGAGCATCAAGGGCTTGATCTCCTTCACTGATGTCAGTCCACTGGCTGTGTTGCATTTACTCATCCTGACATAAATGAGAGTAAAACTAGGGCTTAAAGCTTCTGTATTAGTTGCATATTGCAAACTAGGGTACACTAAGACAGCTGGAAAGAGGTTAGGGACAGTCCTGGGCCACAGGTAGCACGCAGGCATATTCTGCTGCTTTTGTAGGTTAGTGGACTTACTGGATGCTAACGAAGTACCCAGAAGCCCTGAAAATAGATTGTTGTTCTGATGTAGAATAAAAGGGAGAATCCTGGCGACTGCGGCTACCCGGTTGTATGCAGCAGACATGTCCTATGGCAGCAGCTTTGCCAGGGGTCTTCAGACTGTCCCGGGGCAGCCCTCCCCTCTCCCTCGGGATGAGAGGATCCTGCCCATTCTGCGCCTTGCTGGGTGTCACCTGTCTGGTGAGCCTGCCTGCAGAGAGGTGGCTAGGATGTGCACGGAGGGCACTATAGACTAGTCTCAAATCAGTTAATTCTTCCTGCAGTGCTTATAAACTAAAAGCATTTTGGTCACTGCAGTCCTCAGCAGTATTTGAAGTAGCTTGCTAAAGGCAAAGGTGTCTTAGGCCAGTCCTAAGCCCTCTGAAGTGTGCAAACCTGCCTGTTGTTTTAAGACTCTGTTTTAAGATTGTAAGTGGAAACTGTTCTCATTCTTCTTCTTGCAAAAGTAATTTTAAGAAAATGAACGGGACTATTTTGAGCTGTACAGGAGACAGTTGGATTTTGGGAAAAGCTTCTGGGTTGCAGCCTGCTCTAGCTTACCTGATTCTCTTAGTATTTAGCAATGACCTGGCTAATGCCAAGTCTCTAGCAGGTGGGATCAGAGCTGTTCATCCCTCTGCCATCTCCTATACTGCTAAAATCTAATAGAGATTCTCCTTTGGGTCTAGTTCTAGAGATCTGTGATTTTTAGAGGCAAGTTGATTGTCTTTTTGGTTCAGAGTGCAGCGAAGTAATTGACTGCTAAGACGTAATAGGAAATAGAAAGTCAGACTTGCTGGCATAAATAAGAATGCAAACTTTTCCTAAACTCTAAATCTACTGGATCTCTTTCTCTTAAAGCTAAAACTTCATTTCTGTAGAATATGGTGTCCTCCTTTTTTTTTTCCAGTAAAAGAAACAACTCTATAATGAATAAAGCTACTTTCCTTGCATCTGGAGGAGGCCAGTTGGGATGAGAACCATAGCCCTTTACAGCACCCATCCCAGATCGGAAGATGTAAGGGTATTTACATCTGTGTTTATCCAGACGAGAAGAACTAATTGGAAAATAATGTCTATTTTAAAGTAATTCTCTTGGAACTAATGTTGTTGGAACTTCTGGCAATTAACTTCCTCCTGCCACGGAAAAGGAGAAACTGCAATTGAGATTTGCCCTCTTCCTGCATTGGTGCTGCTAAATAAATGAGGTGTCTGTGAATTACAGTGCAGTAAATATATCTACTGACACCTAATAAAGCAAGGCAGAGTGAAGTTCTAGTACTTTATGGTGTCACCGGAACCCTGTGATGTATTTATAACCACTTTGCAGCTTTTCTTTTTTTATTGTTATGTTTATGTTGTAGTTGTGCAGATTGGCTGGTTTTTGCCTTTCTCCTCTTTATCCAGGTCAGTTTACCCAGGTGGTCTGTAGCAAAATAAGGTTGGTGGGCAGAGCTCAAACGGGGAGCCTCGGCACCACAGGGCCAGCAGCTTCCAGTTCAGGGGCTGCTGGGTGTCCCTGGTTCAGGCCAGGGCACCTTGAGGTGATGTTGGTCTCTTTGGTTTATCCCCAGTCCTCAAGTCCAGTGCTTACTGGCACCTCTGTTTGTGGGGAAGGGTTGGGGACAGAGCATGAGAGCTGAGGGAAAAGTAGCAATGACTCATTTTGTGCCTTGGAAATTTATTTTTCATTGAGCACAGCCCAAGATGTGGAGGGTGTGATTGGGACAAAAGTAGGAAGAGAAGATAAGGTTTGTGAGACTATTGAGCTGGACTTGAGAGCCAGGGGGTGATGCAAGGCTGTCCATCATCCAGGGTGTCAAGGAAGGACACTTCTGTTGGTTTTCTCTTTCAGCAACCGGCCAAGAGTTGTGGGGGAGAAGGGGGCTGTCTGTCCAGTTCCTCTGCTGTTTCCCTCAGAGCTGTACTTTCTAAGGCATTCATTTTCTGTATGTATTAAGGAAACTTTCACCTCTGCCTTCCGGAGGAGCAGTATCGAGTCCTCAATTTTCGGATCTGGAGTCCCTTTTCAGACATTGATCTTGTAATTGATGTGTGTGTCCTCCTGGTAATGCTGTAGTCAGAGAAAAGGTAAAATGATGGGGATGCAGAACTTCATTGCATCCTGAAAGTAGCTGGGTTGGAAATGATAGCTACGTGGGTCAGACCAGATTTTCGGTGTTTTCAAAATAAACTATTAGGTGATCCCTATTTCTGTCTTGGCAGAACTCGAGGCTGGGAACAGTTGTCTTGCAAAGCTGCCCCTGTTCTGTGCCCTCTGCACCTGCCCCACAGCCTCCGGCTGCATGGCATGTGCTGGGGAGAGCTGATACTCATAATTTAACTTTAAAAATGCCCACCAAATCAGCCAAACGTGTAAGCTAACAAAGGGTACAAGAAAGAATTGGGAATCTTGGTCCCTATTCAGTTTTGTTCTATTCCCATGTCTATCAGTCACTCACTGACATAACCCCCTCTCCGTTTCCTTATCTGCGGAGTGGCAAACTAATACCTAAAGCTGTTTTAATAAAATACAGATTCATTAATAAAAGATGTGAAAGCACGCAGAGATCTTTGGGTGACAGGTGTTGGATAAATTTGAAACTAATATTCTTGCTTTTCAGCTTTACCATCTGCAGTCATTGATTAGCTCTGGCAAAACACAGGAATATTTCTGACTGCTCTAGCCATGGATTTAGATGACTTAAAACTCCAGCAAAAGTTACTAGAAGATAAATTAGAAGCACATCAGGCTCAGGTAGAAGGTGTAGGACTCTGGGTGGTCATTACAGGTTAGTGATGCTTGCCCAGTGCTCGATCATAACTGATTTCCAAGAACACTGCCTAGAGATTCAGTGTGAGGGAATTAGCCTGTGAAATGAGAGGAGCAAGCACAGTCTGATGCCGGTTTGTGTGTCCAGGGCCGGGATCCCGTGTGAGGAACCAGCTTCGTGGTTGTGAACAGGTTTATTGCACCAGGGATAAGTGAAGGAGAGGGAGGCAGCGTGATGCAAGGCACTTCCCAGGGCTGCCTCCTGCGAAGCTCCCTCTTTGACTCCCTGCGTGATCCTGTGCAAATCACGTTGCTGTCGGTGCCTGGGCTCACCCGCTGTGTCTGCAGGGTTTCTACCCTACCTACTACCAGTATTTATTTTTTATGGGCTAAAAACTCTGGCGGCAGCTCTCGCTTCCCGAGATTTACAAAAAAAAATGAACAGGTTCCGTTTCGGTGGAGCCGGGGGCGCTTCCCGGGCGGCGGGACCGGCGGCGGGGCCGCTCGCGCCCGGCGTCGC